>CM077790.1:30668534-31062653 GCA_039737535.1 Lagodon rhomboides | reverse complement strand
CAACAGGTGCGATACAGTATGTATTGTTTTCCATCTCAGCCATTTAACCCTGTAACTCATTCTGCGTCTTCTCTCACGGACAGTTGTTGCGTATTTACAGCTGTGCCCTGATTGACCTTCCTGTACTCTGAGACTGTGGCTGCCTTGGGTACCTGACCATTATTGCTAAGTTTCTGATTGCAAATGTTTCAGGATGTTTCTTTTATTTAGTTATCCACTGTGTGATTTGGTTACACAAAACAGATAAAAGGTCAAGGTGGGTGATTTTTATAGGCGCTGTGCAGACAACCTTGGCACGCAGGGTGTGTCTAAAGCATCTTCATTACTGGCATTGAAGGGCGATGATGCTGCACAGCGTAGCTGTCCAATAAAGTTTTAACACGCCAAAGGGCAATAAAAGTTGGAGCTGTGGTCCAATCACACTGCACATGCGAGAATGATTTGTTTTATATACATGTGCTTCTGAACACTGACCCCATAAAACACAACAAGTATTGGTTAATTTTTTATTTTTTTCCCCTGATTTTTCCTCCCAGTTTTTATGTGGCTGTGGCAGCGTGGGCATAAAGAGCAGTGAGCTGGACATTTCTTCTCACTGTCCTCTCGGATACCGGAGAAGGAGAAACTGGAGTCGTCCTGAGGAATCTTATGAACTCTGAGGAAGCTCTCCTCCACTCTTCGCTGATTATCCTCTTCTTCTCCCAGCATATTAACCACAATGGCGACATACACGGTGCCTGAAGGCTGCGACGCTCTGGCCACGGTCTGCTCAGGTGACGACCTCGAAGGCTGCTTGGTTCCTCCGAGTAACTTCAATGAAGTCCTGGGCGTGGTGCTGAGCTCGGTGCTCACCATCATGCTTGCTATGATCATGTTCTCCATGGGCTGCACTGTGGAGGCCGAGAAGCTGTGGGGCCACATCAAGAGACCGTGGGGCATCTTCATCGGCTTCCTCTGCCAGTTTGGCATCATGCCTTTCACAGCCTTTGCCCTGTCGCTGGCCTTCAACGTGCTGCCTGTGCAGGCTATTGTGATCGTCATTATGGGCTGCTGTCCTGGAGGCACCAGCTCCAACATCATCTGCTACTGGCTGGATGGAGACATGGACCTGAGGTGAGGAACCAGGTGGTCCGGCTGGCTCAGTGGATCATGTAATGTTAGATAGATGTGTTGTTTAGATGCCTGAAAGCATGACCAGAACAACACTTAATGAACCCCCTTTTGGCAACTCAGGTGAAATATTCGATAGCCCGATGTATAACCTAAATATTTGTTCCTGTGTGAGTTTGTAATGAGGCTGTCATGTGGTACAAGTGGGGACCATGTGAGGAATCATTCTCAGGACCCTCATGGGCCCTTTTTTGTGTCTTAAAATGTAAAGTATGGGGTCATATTTGGGCCAAAAGACCCAAAAACATCCCCTCAGTTGCATTTTTCAAATTTCTCTAACCACCTCCTTATTTTTGGAGCATGTGCTGCTTGAAAAACAGAATGTCATTAAAGACATTTTATTTATTTATAATGTGTTTGACATTTCTTATCCGTATTCGCCTCCTCCTCAGTATCAGTATGACAGCCTGTTCGTCCATCATGGCCTTGGGGATGATGCCTCTCTGTCTGCTCATTTACACCACCATCTGGACCTCCAGCGGCACCATCCAGATCCCATACGACAGCATTGGTAAGCAGAGAAACGGTTGACTATACCAGTCCACACAGCAAAAAATACAAAACAACATGTCTACTTTCTGAGGCATATACAGTATTTTATGTAAATAGATATATAGAGATGGTTTATTTGAAAGAAAAAGTGAATTATACCATCCTGATAGGACTGAGGTTTATTACAATCCTACTGCACTGGATGATCTGAAATCTGTGTTTCCTCAGGTATCACTCTCGTGTCTCTGCTTGTCCCGATTGCTGTGGGGATTTATGTTAAGAGGAGGTGGCCCGTCTTTGCAAAGAAGGCTCTCAAGGTAGGAATACACGGAAACTTACTGCATCTATGTTGATGTTTTATGCAAACAGAGATCATTTCCGGGATTTGTTGTGACATTTAAATGTTGTGACTCTCTTTGTGTCTGCTCTGCACAGGTCGGGTCCATTGCAGGCTTCGCTCTCATCATCATCATAGCCGTGGTCGGCGGAGTTCTCTACCAGTCCTCCTGGAACATCGCTCCCTCCCTTTGGATTATTGGAACCATCTACCCCTTTATCGGTTTCGGCATGGGCTTCGTCCTGGCCCGCATTGCAGGTCAACCCTGGTACAGGTAGGCTGCAAAAACTTTCAACATTTATCCTGGCGAGTGGGCTGCTTCTACATCAACAAACACATCTCTAAAAAATATAATTACTCTGTATATCGTCCCCTGCTTTGTTCAGATGTCGAACCATCGCATTGGAGACGGGTTTCCAGAACTCCCAGCTGTGCAGCACCATCACTCAGCTGTCCTTCAGCCCCGCTGATCTGGAGATCATGTTTGCATTCCCTCTCATCTACAGCATCTTCCAGCTGGTGGCGGCCGTCATGTTTGTGGGAAGTGAGTATAGCAGGCAGACATATGCAGTTAGGAATGGCAATTCTTGGCAAACGGGAAAAGTTTTTGCAGTTTTCAAGGATTAGTAGCCTGTTATACACAGTTAAAGTCTCTTTAAATGTCTCAGTGGAGAGTTTTATGGTCAGGTAATACTAGAAAAGAAGTGGTTTGTGTACCTGATTCCTGTTCTTATCTGATTCTTTGATATGATCAGCTGTGTTTATGTAACTGCAAGGAAAAATGACCCGAGCAGAGAAGGAGAGATGCTGCTTGTCTGCATAGAGTTCAAGGACAATAATCAGATTTAACGACGATAAAGGATCTGATAAGAAGCTGTATAATTTATATGAAACTGAATGCTATTGTTAGCCCCTATGCTAGCTTCTAGCTGCAGCTCTGCCGATGCAGATATTTAAATATCTAAAAGAGAGAATACAAATTACAAAATACAAACAAAATCAAAAAGACCATGGATGAAAACTGTGCTTCCTCAAGAGAAGTTCAGATCTTTTTTAAATTCAAAAATAACAAATGACTGCAAAGAAGTGAAGAAAAGGTGTGTCATTTGACCGCACCTCCTTTTTTGTCACATTACGCAATAAAACAAGGCTTGATCTTGATATAGGAACAATGAGTTGGTGGCAGTAAAGCCTCCCTTCAATCATCGTTTTATCATCCCTTTAAAGATTTTACAGTTTACTGTTTTCCCAAACAAGAATAATTAAATGGCAGAACAAGAAAAGGTCGACCCCTAAGTGACAGAAAACGTCCAGAGGAAAGGCTCATTCACTGAAACCTGGTCCATTTCAAAAAGATAAATGACAAGATGACTGATCTGAGTTTCTGAATTCGTGTTTTTTTTCCTCGACAGGCTACCAATTATATAAAAAGCGCTGCATGTCACCTGAAGAAGACAGTGAGGCTGAAGTAGGCGATGGTGATAAGAAGGACCGTGCTGTGGAGAACGGCGCCTTCGAGTGTGACGAGTATGGCAGCGAGGAGAAGGAGAAGGACATGAGCAAGAACACCCAGCTGTGAGGTTACACACCTGCAAATCACAGACTCTGGACTATCAGTATGAACACCGAGAGCCTGACTCAACTGTGAACACACACTGCACCCTGCAGGCCGAAGGTGTGAAACCCACACTGAATTCTGCTAGGTTGAATTGTTTTGTTTCACATTAGGCCTTCCTTTCCTTAATTTATTCACATAATTATTTAAAACAACTTTACTCTGTGTGCTCTGTCAGAAATCCCGTCCTGTTCCCAGATCAACACATTTCCACTTAACATGTCTGCACAATTCAAACTGAACATTTTAAGCTATTTACGTGGATCAAGCTGGTCCACACACATTCGTATTAACGTGCACTGAATGGTGAAGAACAACTGAATATACAAATATACTGCAGGTGTTTATCAGACTTTCATAATTCATCTGAGAAGACCCCGAGCGGTGTCACATGAGGAGAATTATGTATGCACATCTGACCGCCTGCTGTCAATCCCACTGACGGACTTTAATACCGATTACTCGAACTAGTCCCAGCCTAGTCAATCGAGCAGGAACTGATGAAGCCTCTTGGATGAGAGGTGAAACGTCTTCACGACAAAAACCAAATCCAGTTGCGTTCGATTCAATTTCCTTGAGATAACTACTTTTTGTCATATCTGTCTCAGCTGAAGAAACAGGTATAACGTTATGATTACAGTATATTTATGATACATATTCAAACTTTAAAGCTTTTGAAGCGTCTCAAGTCCTGGCGGTAGGAGGAAACACATTTTAGCGAGGGAGCAGACTTGGACACAACACTGAATGAATGCCCCGTCCGTTCACTCTTGTTTCGCCTCGGACTCCATCGCTCTCCGTCTTCACCTTCTTTGCCTCCTCGCTCAGCAGGGCACTTTTTCTTTTGCAGTGCAGAGTTTTCACAGTCATTCCAGTTGTTCCAACATGACCAGGGAAACCAATGACTCTCCGTGTTTTAGTTGTGCAATGGCAGCCGTGATTCCTTTGTTCCGTAATTTGCCTTGCAGGAAACATCTGGCCTGGTCGCAGGCCAAATATCAGGAAATCAAGGTGTATATGTGGAAGGTGTCATTTCCGCTGCAGCCATTAGGCTGTGCAAGAATCCAGAATAATGACTTAAAGCATAAAAGTTTATTATTATACTATTGCCAGTTTAATTTATTAGTCTGTGTTGTTCCGTTGTGACAAACACAGAATTCAAGCACGTTTTATAATAGCTGATTGCTGTTCTGTTAATCTGCTCCCAGTCTGTTGAAAGCTTGACTCTTCATTGATGTAAAGAACAAAATATTTACTAAACCTCTGTGCTTTACCTATTCACCACTGTTTTACAACTGTGCCTTCTGTAATAATGTATTTTTCTCTGAACATTTTGTCTATTTAGTTGTAATAATTCATTTTTCATAAGAGTACTCATATTCATCTCAATAAACATATTAATATTTGTAAACTACGCCTTTTTGTACATGTTTAATCGATGTGGAAGGATTTTTGAATATATGAGAATATTTAAACGACCCCTACGCCCCTCATGAAAAAAACAAAGCACATGTAGAATTTCCTCTTCTACAGTAATGTAATAAAACATTAACATGTACAGAACACCCGGCTCAAGGTCAGAAACCTTCCCATCATAAAATAATCACATTTAATTCTTACCGTTGGTCAAAGTCCAAACTGTGACAGCAAAAGCACAAACTTACATAAAATTGAATTGCCGTCATGTGATGATAAACGTGTCCAGCTGTTTGTGACATAACTGAAGTGCTGAGCCGAAGATGTCCAGAACTTCAGAGTGAGCTCAACCAACACCCTCCTTTCACCACTGTCGCCCCTCCTCCGGATCAGTGCACCGAAGCTGCCTTCACTTACTGTCGGATGTAGTGGGAATTCTCATACTTCCTCCTATTTTCACTCTGACCATCCTCTTCGTCTCGTTGGAAGTCTGTAAGCTGACATTTTATCATTCTTTGTTAAGTTAACCTCATGTTATTCCAGCATCGCTCCACCCACCTTCGTCCTGATGGGAGGTCTAATCAGCCCGAATAGAAAACCCCTTTTTTGATGTTCAAGGCCTTTAATACGATTATTTAACAAACCTATCTAGTTGACTATGCGATGAAATGACCAGGCTATAATAGAGAGTATTCACAAACTAAAAAAAATGGCTAAAAGAAAAATATAAAGACATTCATTAACATTACATATATTATTGTTATCTTTCTGCTAACATTTGTACAGCCTTGTATAGCTAACAGGCTCTAATGTGAATTACAAAACATCAAATCTTTGTGGATAGTAATAAGTCTAGGTAGTCTACTTTAATATCTTTAATATTAATACTATTTTAAGTTGAGCTGATATATCATTCTAGGTGAATGACACATTAGCCTACATACAACTGTATTTGTCTTCATTTCATTTAAGCAGCTTCTGTGAAATATTGACAGTAATATTAATTGTTTCTTAACGTCCCTGTTCAATAAATAAATATATATATGTGCATTGTCATTTTTTTTTTAAACCAGTCTCAGTCTTGAACCTTGAATACTAACACTGAGTCTTCAAACAAGTTATGGCTGGTGTCAGCAAATTTTTAGCATGTTAATAGGCTAATCGGCACATTTGTCAAAAAAGGTGCCCCAAATATGTCAAGTTGTATATAACTTGTGCACACTAATTAGTTATTTAATCATTTTTACCATTTAAATAGCCTAAAGGTCCAATTTCGTATGAAAAAAAGTGTCATTCCCCACCCAACCGATAATCCAATTTTTAATGAGACTCAAAAATCAACATTCATGGGACCTTTATTTAAAACCACAAAAGTTCAAAGCTGCCTAGTTTCACAGTCATGAGCTCTGAAACCTGAAGCTAAGCCTTTAAAACAAGTTATGCTAATAGCTTAGCAGACATTTAGCATGTCACCAGGAGAGGAGTCCCAAATATATCAAGTTAAACTAAAGAAACATGTTATTTGTACATTTAATTTACACTTTTTACCATTTGAATAACTTTGTTAGCTACAATCTCTACTTACATTTTTACTTTATTATTTCATAATAAAGCTGTTGCATCAGTTGCATTTTTAAGACTGCGGTCAAACCGGCCTCCACTTCAAAATGGCCTGATCAGTTCTGTTATTAACTTATTGTGTTTTTAAAAGTCACACTCCATGTAGAGTGCGTCTTATGGTGCAATCTTATCCGCAATGTGAATTTAATTATATTTCTGTAATTTTCCACTTCTGCAGGGTTACGTCCAACCAGGCATCACGGTTCTCTTCGCCACTTTCCAACGTAGGAGCCGCAGTTTACGCAGAGACCATGAACGCAGCACGGCTCGCCTACAGAGAGACAACAGTTGGACGGAGAGCAGCGGTATCGTAAGTAACTGATCATTCTTACGTTACAGCAACATTTTTCAAACATAAACTGCCTGTCACACTATTTTACAGCACACACAGACAGTTTGACTTTGTTACGTGAGCTGTCTTTTATCTTTATTCACGCCAAATAACAGTGGCAGTCGGCGAAGAAGCTCCAAAAAAAAAAAGTTCGTCTCCTCATTTCCTCTTCTTCTCCTCCTTCAACTTTACCGTTATTATTAAGCCTCGGCGAAACTGTTGACGCTTTAATTCATCAGACTGTTATAGTTACTATATAATAACTCACTCAAACGACGTTTTGTTCCTTCATGTGAACAAGTAAACAGTTCAGTATTCATGGCTGCTGATGCTGCCTGGAAACTGGACCCTAAATTAACGGGTCGCATTCCTCCTGAAGCTGTTGTCATGCCATTCACGAGCTGTTGACTGACGTTAGCAGCAGCTAATGTTAGCTTCGCGTTTGATGCCTCGTACAAACGTTTCCACACAATGAATGATGTTCAGAAATTAATTAAGCTAATCAAGGTTTAATTATATTATTATAGGGAGTTGGTTATCTAGAGGAGGAGAAATTCTCCAAGGCACCGGAAGGGAATATTTTAATGTAACGTAAAGTTTAAGCTAGTGGCAGTTAAGTTAAGCTAGTGGTGACTTTGGTCCAAAGTGTGTATTTGGGCTAACCACTGGTTCTGACTTCAGATGATGACAGTGGTTGTTACTGGGTGTGTCAGTGTGTGTTGAAAAGAAGCTCAGATGTAAAGTCTCATTTAAACGAAAGTGACATTTTATCACAGCAGATAAGAAAAAACTTTTATTATTTGATATTTTATCAATCAAAACATGTAATTATTGTCATAGAATACAGAGTGGATTAAAGACAAAGGTACCTGTTTGTGTGCCATGTTGTGTCTACGCTGTACTTTTCCACTCTACTTCCTGCTGGTGTGGGAAACTGAGATTAACGAGAATTTGCATCCAAATTAAATTGTTGCAGCAACATCAGTTTTCTATGACTCATCGTGAGGACCAAGATCATGACACATCATGTTGCAATCACTGACATTTAAAACCTTCTATTAATTCACAGCAGTTCACAAACAGGCAGAGACTTGGCCAACACCGAACAAAAAGACAGATGGAACAAGTGGGAACAACCGATTCTGTGAGGATTTCACGACAGGAGCGCCATGAAGCAAGACGAGTTTCAGTGAGTACCACAAAACAAAACAAATTGAATTTATAGCGAAATATCAGACAAGGCAACATGGACTTATTTATGAAATAATCTCGCTGCTCTTCGTCAAGTCTTTAATTCAAAGTACTTGTACATTTGCTTGTGTACAGTCTATGATGATGATCTTATGATAAAGTGTTTGTTCAACTGATAAAAACCTTATGGGGCATTGTAACTCATAATAATAATAATAATAATAATTGTGCCAAACCATATACTGTGATACCGGGATGTTTTCTGAGATGGTTTACTTACCGTACCGTGAAAATGTCATAACGTTGGCAACTCCAAACTTTAATCTAAGTAGCTCTGATAGCCAAATGAACCAACCTGTGTCAGAGGTATTAGAATTAGAGCCGGTCCGATTGACCTGTCACAGATTTGTCAGTACCGGTGTTCCTGTGGTCCGATATGAGTCAAATATAAAAGCTTGTTGTTATAACACAGCAAAAGATGCTTGGAGTAACAGATATTTACTAAATTCCCTGTGAAGTTAATTGTTTTAGTGGCCTGATGTCATTTGACACATCATTTAATGTCATTTAACAGATCTTTGGCACAAGTATTTGACATGTCAGGGAACAAAAGCTCCGTCAGCGTTGTTGCTCAATCGTGTTTATTTAATTCAGGTTATTTCAGGGTATGAGATAGAAACACAGGAGCAAAGCTAATAGAAATAGCTTACAGTATAATGCGTACACAAAATTTGTCCCACTTTTTATCAGTGTGGAATGGATTGATGTTTTTTTAATGTATTTTATTGATTTGTTGATTAGATTGATAAGACATGAATCAGTTAATTATTCCTATGAAGATAAGATATCAGATGATTCAAATTAATTATTTATTAATGCACTTTAATGATAGTTCCTCCTCCACGACTGAGCTCAATGTATTTTTGACATTCAGGTGTTTATTTAATCTGTGCTTATCTCGCCAAAATGAAAATATCTTGCTATAAAAAGTTACTGATCGCATTGCTCAGTTACTTTCCTGTGAATGAAGTATGACATTTTTCTTTTATCTCACATAGCAAACAAACCGCGATAGCTCTTTATAAAGGAAACAATGAGGTGTTTGGACAAGAGCGAGCGAGGCGTGTTACTACAATGTCACGACCTCCGAGCTGTTTGCTCATGTGACACCGCGATAAGACGTGGTAAAGAAGCCACGACGTCGGCAAGGTCAGGAGGGAGAGAACTTTGCAGCAGCTTATCGTCAGTGTGTCACTGTGGAAAAGCTCAGTGGTCCTCCTGTAAAGTGACTGTGTTGTAAAAGTAACATGTACTGTTTCCTCATGAGTGTTTGTTGGAGGGAGTCTGTTGTCATAAATCGGTTATGGCTTCTTCAAAAGCTACAGCACAGAGGGATAGGTTAGCATTTTAGAGCTGTGACTTTTAGTCCTTTAATCAATCAGTCGAATGACAGAAAATTAACCAGCAACTGTTTTGATGATTGGTTAATCATTTAAGTCTAAAACACTGATGCTTCAGCTTCTAAAATATGAGATTTTGCTGCTTGTCTTAACAAAAGTAAACTGAATATGTGACTTTTGGACAGTTGTTTGTACAGAACATGTCATCTGATGACACCTTCAGTATTTTCTGACGTTTTATAGTTTAAACAAGTAATCCCCAAAAATTATGATTTATTTTTTCTCTGTGGCACATAAATCAAATAAAAAATCACATCCTGTAGAGCCCGAGGGATACTAGATTTTTTGAGCCACTGCTGATATCGATATATCGGTCGATATTCTTCCGTACACATTTTTGCAATGATCCCTCAACTATGGATCGAACACATGAGTCACAAAGATGCATATGTAACAGAGGCAGAATATTTTACAGTTTAAAACAACATATGTGCCTCGAAACAATAAAATTCACTAGAAATTAAATAATTCTAAATTACCCCAAGAATCGTTATTCTGCATTATAATCTCTAATAAAAAAATTAAATGTTCTGATATCAGACACCACTGATATTGCGATACCAATAATACTGTGATAGGTCATTAATCAACAGATATGATCGATTTATCAGTCGGACTTTCATATCCGCCTTTGTCTAAATACTACGAGATCGATAGGGACGACTTCTCCTCCTGTCTGTCACAGTCATAAACTTCAGTTCTATAAAAGCTTGAGGTGTCGCTGATGACACACTGATGATAGCCGACCACAGTCATGATGGAGCTTTTCAGCTGTCAGAACAGCAACACCACAAACCTTGTTAAGCATCTGAGATTTAATCACAGTGCAGAACGATGAGGTTATACAGCTGTGGTCTGAAGAAGAGGAGAGGAGAGGCATTATCTAGGAACAGAGAGAGAGTGTGTCGCTGTTGGTGACATTTATCACTGTCACCGACCGTGGGAAAGTGATTCTTGTCTGTTTAGGTTTCGTTCGTGTGTTGATGTTCAAACATCCGGAGTTCTCTCGTTCTTAAAACTACGTAATGCCTTTTTTTTAAGCTTTTGTACGAAGTATTGGTATTATATTGGTATCTGCAACACCAGCCTGGGTTTTACTTGGTATCAGACTGGAAAGGAAATCAGGCTTTGATTTTTTATATTTTCCAAAGAAGTAGATTTACTGTATCTCTCTAAGTTTTAATAAAATCAAACCCCAGTTTTGTGATTTTTTTCTGTTTAAACTAGTTTTGTTTTTCTCGCCGGCTACAGGTTTATAGTTGGCCATTAATTAAAGCTTGGCTACAGTGAGAATGAAATCTAAAATGTAACTTTCACTGGTGTTGCATCATTATTTTTACTTCATCCAGAAGATCCACAGAGTTGATGTTAGTCTCAGCGTTTATCTAAGTGACTGCGACACTGAAAATTATATTTTTCAACCAAATGAATCCAATAAAAACTCAGATATTGATAATCATGATCTCATAGTTTGCATGGGTTTTCTCCAGTACGAGAACATTTTGTGACTAGAGAGAGTTTCTCCCCAGAGAGATGCTTCACACTCTTTTTATGGCGGTGTATTTCCCCCTGACACCAGAGCCAGCAGCCACAGTCAGGTGCTCTGAGTCACAGTCCCAGCAGGAGACCAGATCCTCACAACCATAACAACTAACACACACACACAGGCCGGCCTCGTCATTGTGGGCTCCAGCAGCTGGAGATACAGAGGATATCAGATATCGTCACATGTGGAAAGATAACGGATCATTAAACAGAAGCCCTCTCTTTCTGTCGTCAGAGCGCCTGACTGTCATTATCTCAGCATGATTGTAGTTTATAGTGTGCTGAAGCAGGTTTTCCAGTGGTTGTTGTCTGGTGGTTTACATGATGCATTTCAGCCACAGCCACAGGATGTTGTTCTCAGTTTCCCCAGCGTGAGAAAACAAGATCTGCCTCATATTAAAGATAGTGTCACTGCTGTTTGTGACTGTGTTTTTCAGATGATGTACTTATTCCACATGTTTATGAGTTGTGTCTGAATAGACAGAGATATCAGACACAGGCAGGAGAGAAGGCCCTCCCTGCAGGTGATGGTGCCTTTAACTTGTTTTTTGCAGAAGAAGCAGCAACAAACTTATCCAGGAACACATGAAAAGCTTCATGTTGTAAATTCACGAGGATATTATCAAGATCAAACTGTATGTGTGATTAGAAAAGAGCATATGAGCTGAACTGAACTGACACAAAACTGCTCTAATGTCGTGAACAACAGAATTGAGCTATCGCAGCGCTTCATGGGCTTTCACTTCCCGTCTGTCTCGCACCTCTGAATGATCAAAGTAAAAAAATACCAATTATTTACAAGCAGTTAAGTTTGTTTGAGTTTTGATATGCCAGTATAAGAGCAAATAAAGGTTGTGAAAGTGCTTTGTAAACATTCCGTAACTTTTCTCAATACTTTTGTTTTGCTTCTTCCAGGAAATGGTCCAGTGAGAGTGGACGATGCCAACTATGAGTCAAAGTCCCTGCCTGTGGACTCAGCTCCCTCAGAGCGGCCGGTCGCCATGTGACCGCTACAAGCACGCCTGCTGCAGCTACGACGGAAATGTCTACATCCTGGGAGGAAGAGACAACCGCTGTCTGAGGGACTTCTGGAGGTACAGCGTGGGTAAGAGCCAGAGACACAACCGTCGCTCAATTTATGGCAGTATCAAGACAAGGAGGATTTGTTGAATTCAAAACAGTGACCGTATTTTAAATGATGCATGAAATATATAGAGAACTGCCCCTGTATAAAATTATCTTCTTAAAGCAAGAAAAGAAAAGAAATCAATCAAACATTTCATTCTGTGTGATATTATAGTGCGTGACGAGTGGACGGAGTTAAACTGCAGCGGTGAAGCTGCACCAGATGATCTCGAGGAACATTCTATGGTGGCTCATGAGGTACAAACTCACAATCATATGTTGCTCTGATCTCTCTGCTAATACTTCACCGCTTTGTGTGTCAGTATGTTCAATATGTTCACCAGCTTCGACCTTTCTTTCAGGGCTTCCTGTACGTGTTCGGAGGCATGCTGGATTCTGCGTACACCAGGTTGAGATGTCCCCTCTGGGTGTTTGACATCGGTGAGTTTCGCTGCACGGTACACCAACTGTATTATTGGCAGCCAGTGTTGGGATTTTCTCTGCAAATGCTCAGGCTTGACAGACTAAACCTGTTGTTGCATGTCGACTCAGGTCCCACGCCTCCGAGCCCCTGTAAAAGTATTCAGTCCCGTAGGTCAGCTGTGTGTGAAACCTGTGTCCCAAATTACATGTTAAAGTCAACTATTCAACAAAAAGTAACATTAAAATGATTCATTTATGCTGACAAATACTAATTATGTAAGAATTGAGCTGTGTCAAGGAGACTTCCTGCTCTGCTAAATGTCCTGGAGACACACTAACAGGACATACTTCCTGCTCTGCAAATACCACAACTTGTTGGTTCCTGTCACTCCCCCTGGTTCAACACAGCTTTAATTGTTCCTCATTCACCTGCTCCTTTTTTAAAATCTATCAGCACAAGTGTTGTAGAGCTGTCTTGAATACCATTTTGGGGCTTCAAAGCTTCAGTGACAGGATAGCTTTTGTGCACATGGAGCAGAAATGCTCTCTTGTGGAACGTAGTTGATCCTTGATCCTCCACCAGCACCTCCACCACCTCCACCAGGTCTGGCACGCTTGTGAACCACAGAGTAATTGCAAAATTTAATACAAATAAAAATACAGTTTTACTGCCACTGTTACTTTTGACTAAACTACTAAATCTCCAAGCAGACTTGCAGTAAAAACAAGTCAGATGCGTGCTTAATTAAAGTCTGAAGCGCATTGATTGGGTTTGGGAAGAGTGAGATTTAAAAGTCATCACTTTTCCTCTCATTGAGTCCTGTATCCTGTGACTCGAGGCATTTCCGGTGGTGTAACTGGGAAGTTAGGCTGCTTTTCATCAGAGAAATGGATCATAAAAAAAGATTTTTATTGTTTACTTGGGTGAAAACAATGCTGAAAAATGTGCCGCCGTTCCTTCCAGTCGCGGTGCACGGTAGCACTCTGTATTGATATGCTAATGATGTGTAAAAGATACTGATTTGGACATTGATCACCTTGGCAGAGGTGGAGGCTTTGAAGTTTTATTTCAGCCCTGCTGTCTTGTACTTGACGCTGGTTTGTGCAGTAAATATTTTCACCATGCCATGTTTTATAAAAGGTGTGTGAATGTCACTGAGTAGTCAGCCATAAGTACTGTTAACATGTCCAATTAAGCTTTTATACAGACAATATTATACCTGTTGTTAAACTTTGGTGCAGAACATTGGCTCGGAGGGCCAAAATATATCATAATATTTGAGATAATGATTCAAAATCTGCACATAACTCATGAAATGCTCTCATATGGAGTCTATAGTGACACGATGTGTAACTATTTTTTCTGAATATCGTATGGCCTTCCCAACTTTTTAAATCTAATTTGTGGAAACTATTCATCATTTGAGAACTTGAAGAACATAAGGCTGACCGAAGTTGATAAATTCGAAGCGACCTGTCAATACATCACCATCAGCTGTCTGCATGACAATAACTAATCATCGTTCATGTATAATTGATCCCTGGACTCTGCTTTATTTTCATTTGCCTTTGTTGTGTGTTTCAGCGAAGCAGAGGTGGGTGCACTGCCAGGGAAAGACGAGCTCCCCGCAGGTACAGAGCTCCTTTCATATGGCAATGATCCGAAGTAGTAACAGATGACATGAAACCTGCTGCCAAGTTTCTTTCTCTGCATTCTTCCTGAGAACAATCATCGAGGATTAGAACCCGTTTTGAACTGATTATACACAACATTACTATGTAAATAATTACATGTTTTGGGAGCGTGATCAGGAGGATTAACAACACATTAGTGTGCTGTGTGCTGGACTGAAGTTAGCTGGTGAATGAAAACAACTAGACTGCCATCAGATACAGGCGGTCTTTTCTGGAAATGACCCTGTTTTACATTCCAGCTTCAGTCTGTAGCAGAGCTGCAGCTTTGTTAGCGTCAGCAGTGGCAACAGCAAGGCTTTCAGACAGAAAGACGTCACAGTACTGAACAAAACCCAAGAAAAGTCAGTTTATTGATAAGTGCTTTAATGTTTTTATTCACAAATGTTTATTTGTTCAATGTGGAAGTCAGAAAGTTTTCAGCTCCCAGTTGTCTGGAACACAGCAGCACCTGTTCAGGTGAACTGGTCCAAATCATGGCAGACATCTGCTCTGAAGTTCTGTTGGCTCCAGGAGAACCTAAACAAGACACAAAGCAACTTTAAAACACTGAATGAAATACAAAAAAACTAAACTGATGATAGTTTTAAGTCGCTTGTGATGATAGAGTCCTTGGGTTTGTGTGTTCATGCTTTTGTGTCTGTGTGTGTGTGCAGACCCGAACGCCGACCAACAGGAAAGGCCACAGTGCTGTGGTGGTCGGCTCTGCCATGCTGGTGTACGGAGGTTTCGTAGACATGAAAGGATCCTCGCAGGACTTCTGGAGTTTGGATTTCGGTGAGTCTTATTACTCTTATTCTTGTTTCAGCTACCCAAAGATGTATATTGTTATTTGTATCTATTTTATTATTCATTTATCAGCCACTTGTGACTTAAGTGGGCAGAAAATCTTAATCAGATGTTTTATCCCTAAACAAACTCTTTTGTTTGTTGACTGAATAAACAAACTGACCTTGAAGGACAACACCACTTATACTGTTTTATTTTGTTTACATGTGGCGGACCCTGCCACCTTTCTAGCTTCAAACAGTGTTCTGGGACCTTATTTTCCTCTGAGAACAGCTTGTTCATTCACTTATGGAAAAGATAAACAATTCTGAGTTTGTATTATTACCTTGTTAATATTGTAAATTTCTTCTCAAAAACTACACAGTTCCCCTTTAACTTAATACTGCTTTTTCGGTTTTAAGGGTCTAATGTTTTTGTATGTACGTGTGTTTATATGCATGACAGATACCATGGCTTGGTCCCTGCTGTATGGATCTCAGCAGGGCTCATTAGGCCCGGGCCCCAGACAC
Source organism: Lagodon rhomboides (assembly GCA_039737535.1). Classification (NCBI taxonomy): domain Eukaryota; kingdom Metazoa; phylum Chordata; class Actinopteri; order Spariformes; family Sparidae; genus Lagodon; species Lagodon rhomboides. Next base: position 31,046,938 of record CM077790.1, on the reverse strand, counting down.
AGTCACTCAGCCGTGGCCTACCAGAGCTGCATGTATCTGTTCGGGGGCCTGAAAGGCTTGAGGGAGCAGAGGGACTTCTGGAAGTGGAATTCCACCAGCCACATGTGGACTTCCCTCAGAAACAAGTGAGTACAGATGTCATCTGTCAGTTTGTCAAAACTTTGTCAGTTGTTTTCAGCATGAAATCTCAGAGAAAAGCAATGTAAAATCATGATAGGACACATTTTTATCACATCATGAACGATATAGCACGGCCCTGCAGTAAATCTAAGTTACATCCAGGTCAGGATCATCAGCCCGTGCCCACAAACTTGACGGGCAGTTTTTCAAAGGACTTCATTGGCCCATGTCCACGTTTAACTGGTGGAAAAGGAACTTGATCCTGTTGGAATGATATGAATACTGAAGCACTCAACACCTGCTGAACGGTCAGGGATCAGTTTTCAGCTGGCTGTGCGACAGGGTGACATAAAGAGGCTGTCAGGCTGTACAGTGGAGCTAATAACTATAGAATTACAGTAGAAAGTAAAGCAAAAATAAAGTCATCAGTAATTATAAATAAGAAGTACTTTCTTGGTTGCCTAGAGTAACATTCTTATCAAAATTGTAGTGGAGTAATGGATGATCAGTTAAAAAAAACAAAAAAACATTCTGTAACCGTAACTGTGTCGGTGCCAGACCACAATTCATCAACAAAAACCGTTATCATTTCAACGATCAGGCAGGTTGTAACTAAGCCGAGTGTGAACACAGCCACAGGTACACACTCTCCTGTCAACGTTTAAGAGGATCTCTTCTGACAGTTAGCATTTTTCAGACTCTCTGAACTCATCATGTGTGACAGCGCTAATTCTGGGCTCTTTGTCAAATATGTCTGTTTCATAAGGAAGCCCTGAGGACTTTTTTTCTGGTGATCCATTTTCTAAGTCTGAACTGAAATGTTTTTTGCCCTGTGTGAGGAAAACACATTTAAGATTTTTTTTAAAAATCATTGTTTTTTTTTCATTTGCCAGAGTGAACTTTTTTTGTGTGAAGCTGAGTGATTTTTTCTTTTTTAAGAAACAAAAAAACTTTTTTCTCCATGTGTGAAACTGAGTGAAAACATTTTTGTGATACTCATTTTGACCACAAGAAGCTGGCGGGTACCAAACCTCATGTTCCGGCTGATAATACATAATATTCCACCCGTGATGCCGACCACAGGTGTATCCAGATGTATCTTGTGTTTAGTGTAAACAGAGAAATTAAAACTCCCCTTGAAGAAAACATGAATGCTCTTCATCCTTGTGGTAGTGGTGCACTTCAGCCTCTTGTGGTCACAATGAGTATCACAAAAAAACATCTACTAATGCTAAAAAAAAAAATGTTCACTTGATTTTTAAAAAAAAATCTTTTGAATTTATTCTTTTTTGAAATTGGTCTCACACCTGAAAAAGTTATTTTTTCCCTAAAAAAATTATTTTCATTTGCAATTATGAAAAACAAAATTTCTCAGGAAAATGTTTTTTTCACTTGGTTCCACAACCCTAACCTGTAACCCTGACCCCTAACCTTAAGGTCTCTAAGGTTGTTTTTTTTCTCACTAAATTTTTCAGGGTTTTTTTTTCAGTTTCCCACATGGAAAAAAGATTCTTGCGTAATTTCTTTTCACTTGGACATTTTTTTAAATATTTAGAAAAATTATTATTAAGAAATATTTTGAAAAATACTTTTTCACTGGAAAAAAATATTTTTTACTCAGTTTCAAAAAAAGATCAGAGAAAAAACTATTTTGATTTTTTTTTCTTTTGATAAACATTTGTTTTCACTTGGATTTGCACATGAAAAACCCAATTTTCTCTTGAGGGAGAGATAATTTCACCTGTTTTCACATGTATCAGATTACTTTATTTTTTCCCATCCTACAAAAAAAATTCTGTTTCAGTTTTTTTCTTTTTTTAATGATTCCAAATTTAATTTCCTGTTGAAAATCTTTTTTTTTTCACTAAATTTTTCAGGTTTTTTTTTTCAGTTTCCCACATGGAAAAAAAGATTCTTACGTAATTTCTTTTCACTTGGACATTTTTTTAAATATTTAGAAAAATTATTACTAAGAAATATTTTGAAAAAGAGTTTTTGAAAAAGTTTTTTTCACTGGAAAAAAAATATTTTTTACTCAGTTTCAAAAAAAGATCAGAAAAAAACTATTTTGATTTTTTTTTTTCTTTCGATAAACATTTGTTTTCATTTGGATTCGCACATGAAAAACCCAATTTTCTCTTGAGGGAGAGATAATTTCACCTGTTTTCACATTTTCAGATTATTTTATTTTTTCCCATCCTACAAAAAAAATTCTGTTTCAGTTTTTTTTTTTTTTTAATGATTCCAAATTTTATTTCCTGTTGAAAATCTTTTTTTTTCACTAAATTTTTCAGGTTTTTTTTTTCAGTTTCCCACATGGAAAAAAAGATTCTTACGTAATTTCTTTTCACTTGGACATTTTTTTAAATATTTAGAAAAATTATTACTAAGAAATATTTTGAAAAAGACTTTTTCACTGGAAAAAAAATATTTTTTACTCAGTTTCAAAAAAAGATCAGAAAAAAACTATTTTGATTTTTCTTTTCTTTCGATAAACATTTGTTTTCACTTGGATTCGCACATGAAAAACCCAATTTTCTCTTGAGGGAGAGATAATTTCACCTGTTTTCACATTTTCAGATTATTTTATTTTTTCCCATCCTACAAAAAAAATTCTGTTTCAGTTTTTTTTTTTTTTAATGATTCCAAATTTAATTTCCTGTTGAAAATCTTTTTTTTTCACTAAATTTTTCAGGTTTTTTTTTTCAGTTTCCCACATGGAAAAAAAGATTCTTACGTAATTTCTTTTCACTTGGACATTTTTTTTAAATATTTAGAAAAATTATTACTAAGAAATATTTTGAAAAAGAGTTTTTGAAAAAGTTTTTTTCACTGGAAAAAAAATATTTTTTACTCAGTTTCAAAAAAAGATCAGAAAAAAACTATTTTGATTTTTTTTTTCTTTCGATAAACATTTGTTTTCACTTGGATTCGCACATGAAAAACCCAATTTTCTCTTGAGGGAGAGATAATTTCACCTGTTTTCACATTATCAGATTACTTTATTTTTTCCCATCCTACAAAAAAAATTCTGTTTCAGTTTTTTTTTTTTTAATGATTCCAAATTTAATTTCCTGTTGAAAATCTTTTTTTTTCACTAAATTTTTCAGGTTTTTTTTTTCAGTTTCCCACATGGAAAAAAAGATTCTTACGTAATTTCTTTTCACTTGGACATTTTTTTAAATATTTAGAAAAATTATTACTAAGAAATATTTTGAAAAAGTTTTTTTCACTGGAAAAAAAAATATTTTTTACTCAGTTTCAAAAAAAGATCAGAAAAAAACTATTTTGATTTTTTTTTTCTTTCGATAAACATTTGTTTTCACTTGGATTCGCACATGAAAAACCCAATTTTCTCTTGAGGGAGAGATAATTTCACCTGTTTTCACATGTATCAGATTACTTTATTTTTTCCCATCCTACAAAAAAAATTCTGTTTCAGTTTTTTTTTTTTTTAATGATTCCAAATTTTATTTCCTGTTGAAAATCTTTTTTTTTTTCACTAAATTTTTCAGGTTTTTTTTTCAGTTTCCCACATGGAAAAAAAGATTCTTACGTAATTTCTTTTCACTTGGACATTTTTTTTAAATATTTAGAAAAATTATTACTAAGAAATATTTTGAAAAAGAGGTTTTGAAAAAGTTTTTTCACTGGAAAAAAATCATTTTTTACTCAGTTTCAAAAAAAGATCAGAAAAAAACTATTTTGATTTTTTTCTTTCGATAGACATTTGTTTTCATTTGGATTCGCACATGAAAAACCCAATTTTCTCTTGAGGGAGAGATAATTTCACCTGTTTTCACATTTTCAGATTATTTTATTTTTTCCCATCCTACAAAAAAAATTCTGTTTCAGTTTTTTTTTTTTTCAGTTTCAGAAAATGGATCACCAGAAAAATAAATGTCCTCACTCACTCGTTAGTGCTGCCAGAGTGCCTGCAGTTGACATTTGGAGAGTTTTCAAATGGTTTCACTGGACCTGCTCACAATATTTAAAAACTAAATAAAACAGAAGATTTAACAGGAAACAAAAGATCAATCAGGTGAAATCAGTTAGTAATCAATTAATTTGTAGGCTTTGGAAGTGAAATGGTTCATTAAAAATGAAAATATCAGCTTCACAATTTCAGTGAATCTTTCAGAATATCTTTGGAATGCTGTTTGGTTTGTCCCACTTTTTGCTTTAATGACAGCATGGACTCCACAAGTATATGCAAAACCTGATGTCTCATATAATCCCAGCACTATGGGGGCCCTTGAAGACTGACAAAACGCCCCCAGAAGCTTTGTGGCTGGGATAATATGAGTCAAACTTGTGGAGTCCATGCTGTCATTAAAGCAAAAAGGGGGACAAACCAAGTGCTCAGATATTCTGGAATTCGCTGACACAGATTTTCACTCAAACTATTGAACCATTATTATCATTTCTACCAAATGCAAAACACAAATATTAGGATTAGGATTTCCACTCCTTCCCTGTCACAGCTGGAGATTACATACATGTAAAGACAAAAGGCCAGTGTGTTCAGTAGTGATTGTTCTGACTGTTCCTTCCTGCTAACACCACCCATGGTTGTGTTCCCCAGGTCCGGTCCCTCCAGACTGATGGGCCACTCGGCTGCGGTCTACAAGGACAGTATGCTTCTGTTCGGGGGAGGCGAGAGCCAGAACTCTCCCAAGAACTGCCTGTGGAGGTACAACCTCAGCACTCAGACCTGGGGACAGGTAGCCACACTCCCAGGCTCCAACGCCCCCGACAAGATCCACCACTGCTGCACCGGGCTGGGCTCCAGCTACAAGTCTGACAGCAGCAGCCCCTATTCCAGCTCGGGACCCAGAATGCTGGATGGGAAAGTAAGGCCCTTCAAAAACAAGTGCTTCCCTGCCCCGCTCAGTTTTCTGGGATCAGAGGGAGCAATAGAGCTGGAGACGTTCAGCCCGGACCGATGCTACGGCAGCAAAACACTCACACAGTCCTCAGATCTAGTCAACAGCAAAGAAGGGCTGCTGGAGAAAGACTCACTACAGATCGAAAACTGTTTGACATTTGAGAACAAGGCTTTCAGGAATAAGTGCACAGATGAGGACCTGCTCGACGAGGAGGATGGAGATGTGGCCCAGCACCTGCCTGATCTGCTGCTGGTGCTGGGGGGAAGACCTTGCACCGGACTCAGCCCGATCTCCATGTGGCAGATGACTCTGACTGACTCCTAACAGCCTGTGACCAACAAACGTTACAAACATTTTCTCTATATGAAAAACAGTGTTATATTATTTTTTGTTAAATGTATGTTTAAAGAGTTTACTGACACAAGAAAATAACCTTAAATATTTTTGTATTACTATTTTTTTTGTTGCGAGTTCTCATGATGTGAAATGATGCATTTATTACACATTTGCTTTTTGAATAAATAAATGTTCAGAAGATGTCTTGACATCTCCGACTGTACCTGCTCCTTCACAACATCCTGGATTCTGTTGTTATAAATTTACTGCTGGGACACTTCAAAAAAGATAATTTTCTTTTGATAAACATGTTTTCACTTGGATTCGCACATGAAAAACACAATTTTCTCTTGAGGAAAACACTGGTTTTTACATACAAATTATTTAAAAAATTTACCATCCTAGAAAAAAAAAAAATTTTCCCACATGGAGAAAAAGACTGTTCGATATTTTTTTGTCACTTTTTAGGAAAACTTAATTTTCACTGTTTTTTACAGACAAATTATTTGAAAAAAAATTGCCATCCTAGAAAAAAAAATGTCTTTCAGCTTTGTTTTTTTTCCAGTTTTTTCAGTTTCTCACATGGAGAAAAAGACTCTTCCATGTTTTTATTCACTTTAACATCTTTTTAAATATTTTGAAAAATTATTATAAAATTATTGTTAAAAAAATCTTTTGAAAAAGTTTTTTTCACTTGAAAGGTTTTATTTTTTAATCAGTTATATAAATTATTTAATTTTTTTTCCCATCCTAGAAAAAAAAAGTTCAGTTTCAGTTTTTTTCTTCAGTTTTTTCAGTTTCCCACATGGAGAAAAGCAGTCTTGCGTATGTTTTTTCACTTTAACATATTTTTAAATATTTTGAAAAGTGATTACAAAATATATTGTTAGAAAAATCTTTTGAAAAAGAGTTTCTTAAAAAAAAAAAATCCCATCCTAGAAAACAAAATGTCTTTCAGTTTCAGTTTCACTTGAAAGGTTTTAATTTTTACTAAGTTTCAACAAAGATCCGAATAAACTACTTTGAATGTTTTGCTTTCGATAAACATGTTTTCACTTGGATTCGCACATGAAAAACACAATTTTCTCTTGAGGAAAACACTGGTTTTTACATACAAATTATTTAAAAAATTTACCATCCTAGAAAAAAAAAATCTGTTTCTGTTTTATTTTTCAGTTTCCCACATGGAGAAAAAGACTTCGATATTTTTTTTGTCACTTTAACATCTTTTTATCACTTTAACATCTATTTTGAAAAAATGTTACAAAATTATTGTTAAAAAATCTTTTGAAAAAGGTTTTTTTTTTACTCAAAAAGTTTTATTTTTTACTCAGTTTCAATAAAAACTATTTTGAATGTTTTGCTTTCGATAAACATGGGTTTTCACTTGGATTCGCACATGAAAAACACAATTTTCTCTTGAGGAAAACTAATTTCACTGGTTTTTACATACAAATTATTTAAAAAAATTTACCATCCTAGAAAAAAAAAATATCTTCAGTTTCTGTTTTTTTTTTCAGTTTCCCACATGGAGAAAAAGACTCTTAATATTTTTTTTGTCACTTTAACATCTTTTATCATTTAACATTATTTTGAAAAATTATTATCAAAAAATCTTTTGAAAAAGGTTTTTTTTTCACTCAAAAAGTTTTATTTTTTACTCAGTTTCAATAAAAACTATTTTGAATGTTTTGCTTTCGATAAACATGGTTTCACTTGGAGTCGCTCTTGAAAAACACAACTTTCTCTTGAGGAAAACATAATTTCACTGGTTTTTACATAAAAATAATTGAATTTATTTTCCCATCCTAGAAAAAAAAAATTCTGTTTCAGTTTTTTTTCTTCAGTTTCCCACATGGAGAAAAGACTCTTGTATATTTTTTTTCACTTTAACATCTTTTTAAATATTTTGAAAAATGATTACAAAATTATTGTTAAAAAAATCTTTTGAAAAAGGTTTTTTTAAAAAAAAAAAAAACACTCTAAAAGTTTTATGTTTTTACTCAGTTTCAATAAAAATCAGGAAAAACTATTTTGAATTTTCTTTCTTTTGTTAAACATTTGTTTTCACTTGGATTCACGCATGAAAAACATAATTGTCTCTTGAGCAAAACATAATTTCACTGGTTTTTTACATACAAATTATTAAATTTATTTCCCATCCTAGAAAAAAAAAGTTCAGTTTCAGTTTTTTTTTCTCACTTTTTTCAGTCTCCCACATGGAGAAAAAGAGTCTTGCGTATTTTTTTTTCACTTTAACATATTTTTAAATATTTTGAAAATGATTACAAAAATTATTGTCAAAAAAACTTTTGAAAAAGAGTTTCTTAAAAAAGAATTTCACTCTAAAAGTTTTATGTTTTTACTCAGCTTGAATAAAAATCAGGAAAAACTATTTTGAATGTTTTTTTTTCGATAAACATGTTTTCACTTGGATTCGCTCTTGAAAAACACAATTTTCTCTTGAGGAAAACATAATTTCACTGGTTTTCACATAAAAATAATTGATTTTTTTTCCCATCCTAGAAAAAACAAAAATTCTGTTTCATTGTTTTTTCTCAGTTCTTTCAGTTTCCCACATGGAAAAAAGACTCTATCATATTTTTTTTCACTTTAACATCTTTTTGAATATTTTGAAAAAATATTACAAAATTATTGTTAAAAAAATCTTTTGAAAAAGGTTTTTTTTCCACTGGAAAAGTTTTATTTTTTACTCAGTTTCAATAAAAATCAGGAAAACTATTCTGAATTGTTTTCTTTCTATAAACATTTGTTTTCACTTGGATTCGCACATGAAAAACACAATTTTCTAACGAGGAAAACTTAATTTTCACTGTTTTTTACAGATCAATTATTTGAAAAAAAATTGCCATCCTAGAAAAAAAAATGTCTTCCAGTTTTGTTTTGTTTTTTCAGTCTCCCACATGGAGAAAAAGAGTCTTGCGTATTTTTTTTTCACTTTAACATATTTTTAAATATTTTGAGAAATTATTACAAAATTATTGTTAAAATATTCTTTTGAAGAAGTTTTTTTTCACTTGAAAGGTTTTATTTTTTAATCAGTTTCAATAACGATCAGGAAAAACTACTTTGAATTTTCTTTCTTTTGTTAAACATTTGTTTTCACTTGGATTCACGCATGAAAAACAAAATTGTCTCTTGAGGAAAACATAATTTCACTGTTTTTTTCATACAAATTATTTTTTTTTTTCCCATCCTAGAAAAAAAAAGTTCTGTTTCAGTTTTTTTTTCTTCAGTTTTTTCAGTTTCCCACATGGAGAAAAGGAGTCTTACGTATGTTTTTTCTGTTTACTTTAACATATTTTTAAATATTTTGAAAAATGATTACAAAAAATATTGTCAGAAAAACTTTTGAAAAAGAGTTTTTTTGTTTTTTAAAAAATGTTCACTCTAAAAGTTTTATGTTTTTACTCAGCTTCAATAAAAATCAGGAAAAACTATTTTGAATGTTTTTCTTTCGATAAACATGTTTTCACTTGGATTTGCACATGAAAAACACAATTTTCTCTTGAGGAAAACATAATTTCACTGGTTTTTACATTTAAATTATTTAATTGAAAAAAGTTTCAGTTTTTTTTTTCTTTCAGTTTTTTCAGTTTCCCACATGGAAAAAAGATTCTTCCTTATTTTTATTTCACTTTAACACCTTTTTGAATATTTTGAAAAAATATTACAAAATTATTGTTAAAAAATCTTTTGAAAAAAATCTTTTTTTTCCACTCGAAAAGTTTCATTTTTTACTCAGTTTCAATAAAAATCAGGACAAACTATTTTGAATTGTTTTCTTTCAATAAACATTTGTTTTCACTTGGATTCGCACATGAAAAACACAATTTTCTCATGAAGAAAACTTAATTTTCACTGGTTTTTACAGACAAATTATTTGAAAAAGAAATTCCCATCCTAGAAAAAAAAAATGTCTTTCAGTTTCAGTTTCACTTGAAAGGTTTTATTTTTTACTCAGTTTCAACAAAGATCCGGAAAAACTACTTTGAATTGTTTTCTTTCGATAAACATGTTTTCACTTGGATTCTCATATGAAAAACACAATTTTCTATTTGGGGAAAATATAATTTCACTGGTTTTTACATAAAAATAATTAAATTTTTTTCCCATCCTAGCAAAAAAAAAGATTTGTTTCAGTTTTATTTTTCAGTTTTTTCAGTTTCCCACATGGAGAAAAAGACTTTTCCATATTTTTTTTCACTTTAACATCTTTCTAAATATTTTGAAAAATGATTACAAAAAATATTGTCAGAAAAATCTTTTGAAAAAGAGTTTTTTAAAAAGGGTTTTTTCACTCGAAAAGTCTTATTTTTTTACTCAGCTTCAATGAAAATCAGGAAAAACTATTTTGAATTTTTTTCTCTTTTGATAAACATTTGTTTTCACTTGTATTCGCACATGAAAAACACAATTTTCTCTTGGGAAAACATATTTTCACTGTTTTTTATAGACAAAATATTACATTTTAATTCCCATCCTAGAAAAAAAAATTCTGTTTCATTTTTTTTCTCTCACTTTTTTTCAGTTTCCCACATGGAGAAAAAGACTATTCTATATTTTGTTCACTTTAACATCTTTTTAAATATTTTGAAAAATTATCACAAAAAATATTGTCAGAAAAATGTTTTGATTAAGAGTTTTTTAAAAAGTGTTTTTTCACTCAAAAAGTTTTATTTTTTACTTTGTTGGATTCGCACATGAAAAAAACACAATTCTCTTGAGGAAAAAATAATGTCAGTGGTTTTAAATAATTCTATTTTTTTTCCCATCCCAGAAAAAAAGATTTCTGTTTCAGTTTTATTTTTCATTTTTTTCAGTTTCCCACATGGAGAAAAAGACTCTTACGATTTTTTTTCTCACATTAAGATCTTTTTAAATATTTTGAAAATGATTACAAAATTATTGTTGAAAGATTTTTTAAAAAATGTTTTTTTTTTCACTCGAAAAGTTTTAGTTTTTTTACTCAGTTTCAATAAAGATCAGGAAAAACTATTTTGAATTTTCTTCTTTCGAGTGAACAAAACCTTTTTCAAAAATTTTTCAAAAGATTTTTTTGACAATAATTTTTTGAAATTATGTTTTCTTCAATAGAAAATTGTGCTTTTCAAATCTTTATAAAAAAAATAAAACTTCACTTCAAGTGAAAAAACCTTTTTCAAAAGATTTAAAATTACGTAAGAGTATTTTTTTTCCATGTGGGAAACTGAAAAAATGGAGAGAAAAAAAACATGAAACAGAATTTTTTTTTCTAGGATGGGAAAAAAATTAGAATTTGTATTATAAAAAGATTCAAATATAAAAATATAAAAAAAAAAAAATTTAAAGCATTTTTTTCACTCGAAAAGTTTAACAGACAATTTTTTTTCTTAATTTCCCATCCTAGAAAAAAGAAATTCTGTTTTAGTTGTATTTTTCAGTTTCCCACATGGAGAAAGACTCTTAGACTCGTATTTTTTTTATCACTTTTAATTCTTGAAAAATTATTACAAAAAATATTGTTAAAAAATATTTTGAATATATTATATATTATCTTTTATATATTATATAGTATTTTGAAGTTTTTTTTTCACTGGAAAAATTCAATGTTTTACTCAGCTTCAGAAAAGATCAGGAAAAACTACTGAACTATTGAATTTTTTTCTTTTGATAAACATTTGTTTTCACTTGGATTCACACATGAAAAACAGATTTTCAATTGCAAGGGTTTTTTCCACTGAGTTTTGCACATAAAAGAAAAGTATTTCTAAAAAATTATTTAGTTTTTTTCTTTGCATTTTTTTTCATGGCTTCAAACCTGAAAAAAATGTCTTTGGAAAAATAAGAATTTCAAGGGTTGTTTCTTTTCTCCTGAAAAACGTCTCTCATTATTTTTCTTTTCACTTTTAAAATGTTTGAAAAATGTTTTGAAAAATATGTAAAAGATTTTTGTGAAAAATTTGAAAGATTTGTTTTTAAAAATTTGAAAGATTTTTTTGGAAAAATTTGAAAGATTTTTTTGGAAAAATTTGAAAGATTTTTTGGAAAAATTTGAAAGATTTTTTGGAAAAATTTGAAAGATTTTTTGGAAAAATTTGAAAGATTTTTTGGAAAAATCTGAAAGATTTTTTGAAAAAACATCTTTCTCCAGAATTCTCAAGTTCTCAGGTCATAAACACAAGAGCAAAAACAATTTGGATCAGACTTAGAAAATGGATCACCAGAAAAAAAAAAAACAAAACAAAAACTCAGGGCTTCCGTACATTTCTCCAACAGGCAGAGAGACGTATTTGGGATCCTTGGAACTCACTTTAGGATCTCTGCTAGGAAAGTAAACTAATCAGCTGTGACGCAGCAGCCTCTCCTCTCTAATCCATCACTGCTGCTGCGCCTCACTTCACTTGGCCTATTTACCTACATTAGTGCTCCAACACTCACACACACCTGCTCTGAAAACTGCAAGTACTTTTACTCGTATCTCAGAACTTTCTAGTACGATTTTCTTAAGAAATTACTCACACCGATTCATTGATTATCAAAATACTTGCCCGTTAATTTAAGTGTTGATAACTAATTGATTAATTGTTGCAGCTCTGTATCTGACAGCCAGAGCAGAGCTGACGTTCAGTCAGAATCTAAATGATTCGATTAAACGCTGTTAAGACTTTAATCGATTAAAAGTGTCTTCATGGACACAAATACCTCAGAGAGTATCTGACAAGAACAGATAACAGATACTTGTTTTTCAAATATATCCAAATAAACTGTTTAAAATGTTTTCATTAAAATACAAATAATGTGTCATTAAAAAATACAAAAAGACATTTTACATAAACTGATATTATAGTAATACGAATTAAAGAAATGACTTAAAATGTGCATCCCTATCAGACAGTGTGTGTTTACTTATTGTTTTACAGGTGTTTTTGATAAACAAGATGTTATCACAGGATTTTTAAGTTCAGTAAATGAAATGATAAAACTCCACAGTGGACATTAATGTGTTCATTAAACTTCAGTTGTTAGTTATTTCACCGCTAACAAAGAGGGAAATGTTTAACAAACCATTTACTGTAAAGGTTTATAATCATCTGCTGCAGCCTTACAAATAATATAAATATAGATGAAGTTCACAGTGTTTATCATCTGTTTACAAAGTTTAAATTTAAACTTGATTTTCTATCATCCATCTATCTTCTTTCTTTCTTTCTTTCTTCCTGTCCATCACAGCTGCAGTGTGTAATAGCAGCTCTGTGTCGCTAGATGGCGCTGTGTGTTTGTTAATCAGCATTACAACCCTCCATGAACTCACTTGACTCAAGTTCCCACTTTTATTTATTCCTTCTCCCACATTTGTTTGAACGTTTCTGTTGATATTTTTGACTTTTTATTGTTTTCATACTTTTGATTTAAAGTATTTTGTTTATATATTTTTTAAAGTTTTTATAACCTGCATGTGTGGCTGATTTAAAGAGACTGAAAAGGATCCCGTGGTGGGGTTAATATTTGTCTTAATCACGTTTTTTAAATGTATATATGAGTTTGTTTTTTATGATCAGTATATAGAAACTGATCTGACATCAGAATCCACTGTGGAGAGTCCGAACTGCTCCCAGCGCTCAAACTAAAACCTGAGCTCCTAAAGTCTGATGATCAAAGTGTGTTTCACTCTATCAGCCTTTTTTGGGTAAGAAGAAAAAAAATTACGCAACCTCTGCTCCACCGGCGTGTTTGTGTTACCATAATAAAATCTTGTTCCATCAGAGGAGTCGTGTCTGTGGAGACGTAGTAGACTAATAATCTTAATCTTGCGTCCAGTTGGTGGAAATCCCCACGTGGTTTCCACTCCTGTATAAAAACTTTGGGTGTGCGGAGCCCCTGTTGTCGTGATTGCAAAGGGAGGAACAGGGTCTCAGTGTGCAGCATCTTTGCGAGGACGCACGGAGCTGGCCCATCCACAGCCGCGCGCACCGGACACGGTACCCAGGCGCATACACGCAAAGAAAGACGCGGGACTCGCCGAGAGTTGTTTATTCTCTGCGGGGCTGCAGCTGGAGGAGAGGAGTTTTCGTGCGCGCTGTTTGAATGGGAGAGAGCGGAGGGAGCGCGTCTGGACACCGGAGGGCTTCTTATTTCATGATTTAGACTTCTCGGCGTTTTGTTTTGGTAGATTTTTCCACGTCCGCGGTGAGCGCGCTGTGACAGCAACAATCACAACTCCCGAGTGCGCCTCGCAGTCACAGAGATGAACTTTTATTTTGGGCTTTGCTGGATAACAAGCTGAATGCATAATGACTGGAGTTAAAGAGCCTCTTGTGTGATTGGGAATACAAAGATTTCTTTGGCTTCTCTGGATGTCTTGAGGCGTCTCGCTGCTGGAGCACAAAGTGGATGTTCTCCCGGAGTCTTTGTAAAATTAAAATTAGCTTTAACTTCCCCGTGTGTGTTTAAACATCCACTCGTCTCTTTCCCTAGCGTTTGGACTGTAATCTGATAGAAAACATGAGCTTATACGCTCTGGCTTTGTCCTGCTTAGCTGCGTGCGTCCTCTCCGTGCGCTGCAGCTCGGTGGCCGGGACGGACACGCAGAGCTCGCCCCAGGAGTCGTGCGCGTCCTGCGGCCTCAGGGCGCCGGACCAGGCGGAGCGGGTGAACATAGACTTCTTGGAGGCGGTGAAGAGACACATACTGAACCGGCTGCAGATGAGAGACAGACCCAACATCACGCATCCCATCCCCAAGGCGGCGATGGTGACGGCGCTGCGGAGGCTGCACGCCGGGAAAGTGCGAGAGGACGGCCGGGTGGAGATCCCCAGCTTTGACGGCCAGGCTGCGTACAACAACGAGGTCCAAGCGGAGACCTCCGAGATTATCAGCTTCGCCGAATCAGGTAATAATCAATAATTCATCACACGTATCGACCTCTCGGTGAACCCAGTCACCTTTTGACTTCGTGTAACAGGCACCTGAGGGAAGCAGGTGACTTAGCAAGTTAAAATCAGCCTCAGTCATGGATGAAATTTCATTCTGTGGAGCTGATCATGTCAGAAGAGATGAGACACACTCTTGTTTTACAAGATTAGAAAAAAAAAAAAAAGTCAGTCATCATTTTCATGTTATTACATCACAGCTCCTGTCTGTCTGTCTGTCTGTCTGCGGCTGCTGCTGCTGGTCTGTTGCTGTTAAATCCTCCTGTTTTAGCCCAATTAAAAAGAAATGAAACTAAAGACAGAGTCCTTAAATTACCCTCATGTGTTGTCTAGGGGATCAAAAGAACCTCTGAATCCAATTTCATCACTAAAGCTGTGCTCACACTCAATACTCCAATGCATAAAGCCCTCTTTTAAATACGGACAAAGTCCCTCAATTGGCCATTTATCCCTTCCTCTAACAATGTGTATCTAACTAATTCTCACAAGTCCAAAGAGAACACCCTTTCCTCTCTCTCTCTCTCTCTCTCTCTAACACACACACACACACACACACTCAAACACACACCCCCTTCCCTCCACAAACACACACACACACACCTAAAATCATCTGCGCTTGACAGAATCCAATAATTGTCAGTTAGCACGGTGAGAACGGCGTCTTTGACACAAACTGTTAGTTTAAGAGAAAATAAAACATATAATTAAAGACACCGAAATAGGACGTCGAAAACACACACACACACACACACAAACACACACACACGCACGCACATTTTCCCATTGGCCCTGCCGGTACAATTAGCCTGAATGGGGCTGCGAGGTCCCGCCTTCCAACGGGAATGATCTGAGCAGCCTCATGACAAGGGGAACAAAAGCCAGGCAATTATTATAAGAGCACTATGTGTTCGTGCTGAACCCAACATGTCAACGTTGGGCAGAAAAAAGGCCAAAGAAAACAAAAGAAATCAGAATAATGCATGAGACATTTGAGTTGGTGCAGGGTTGTGTTGGGGTGGAGGGGGGTTGGTGTTGGTGATGGTAGAAGGGGGGGTGATATTGTGTGTGTGTGTGTGTGTGTGTGTGCCCATATTGCAGTGTTGTAAAGAATGTTTTTGTCGTTCTAAAGGTTCGCTGGGCTCCTTTGCTTCTTCTTCTTCTTCTTCTTCTACTTCTGTTTTTTTTTTTTTTCCTACTTCTATTCTTCCTCACACCTTTGAGCCTTTGTGTGGCATTGTACCATGGAGCTGGCTCGGGTCCCTGCTCCCTAGACCCCGTCTGCCTCCTGGCCAGCTGGCTCACGCCCCCCAGATCGGATGCTGCCAGCCGGGGCACGGCTCAGAGGCAAGGTCTCCAGAAAGCTCCGAAGCCAGGGGAGCTTGTCCCCCAAGCATGAGGGAGCCTGAATTGTTGTTGTCACAGTTTAGGACAGGGCGGGTTTGGGGGGTGAGGTTGGCATATATTTAGCCAACAGCGAGCCAGTAAATGGATGTGGATAGGTGTTTATGTGAGGAGCGGCGAGGTCAGCTCGCCTCCCCCTCAGCACAGGGTTAACTGTGCGCTTGTCGGCCAGCGAGGCCGGCTTCTTATCTCCGGTTGCGGTAGCGCAGAGGTAAGAGGTCTGCCAAGCGGCCCCGGGCAGGTGAGGGAGACGATGCCAATCTCCCTTCTCCCCTGACATGGTCCCGTGGGTCCTCGCCGAGGGATTCGGTGTCCCGTATCCACGGGAGCGGAGCGGGGAACACAAGCAGGGAAGGAGGGAGGGCGAAAGAGAGAGGGGTCGACGGAGAAGTTTAGATCGGCGCTTCTTGATTGCTCGCTCTGGCCGTTCGGACCCAGTGAACTCGCGGCGAGTGGTCCAAGACACGGAATTAAGACTTCATTATGGGAGGTCATTAACTCCGGCCCGGTTCCTCCAGAGGATCGGGTTGGCAGGTTCACTTCAGGATACAACTCTTTCATGAGGAGCTGTCAGTCAGGGCCATCCTGGACCCGGTCCAGACATTTTCCACATTTACTCACGAGTGTGTGTGTCAGCCCTCAGCGGCCCGGCTGCCTCTGTGATCCTTTAAATCATTTATGCAACATTATTAAAAAATGCCTCTGTAGTAAAGCTTTACCGACAGAGCCGGTGCTGCCGGAGCTTTAACTCGGGCCAGAGACTCAGCCCGACGTCTCCATCCTCCCTGTGAGGAATTCCTGGAGTGCTGAGACTCGGGCCTGAGGGACGGCGGCTGTATGCACGCACGCACGCCTCTGCTCATGTCAGAGCGGCGAGCGCTCTGCGCCGCGCCCTTGTCCTTCCGCGGCGTGTGGTCTTGTCGACAGCGGCTTTGAGTAATGAGCTCTGGAGCTGCCTGCCTGCCTCCTCGGCCTCTTCCCTGGCTTGGTGGCGCAGGTGGGGACACGCTGAAGTAGCTCTTTATCCACACGAGCCCACCCAGGTGTCCCGCCTGCCGATGCTCACTCGCAACTTTTCCATCGGCGGGGTCAGGCGAGGCGTGTCGGGGCCAGCTCCACATTGTTTCCAACGCTGGATGAAAAGAACAATTTGTTGCTCAGAGTGGAAATCAGTCATGTGGCGTGTCGGTATACGCTCTACATGCTAAGGAGGCCACACGATCAAACGGGTGTACGGCGTGGAGAACACGTCGTGCAGAGGTGATGCTGAGGGCGACTCCTGCTCAGTGAGCGCTTCAGGTCCCCGAGCAGCAGCCGGGCAAACTGTCGTGGTTTTATTCAATCGTTCAAATCAAACTTTGACAGCTCAAGGTCTGTTGAGCAGCTGGTCCGTCTCTCCATCTCCAGATTTCCAGTTGTCATAGAAATGCAGATGCTCAAATTTGGCCGCTTTCTGAAGCTTTTTCAGATCAAACTTTCAAGCAAACACGGACAAGAAAAAGTTGAGAGTTGTACAAACACAATTCCACGACAACTGGCCGAATGTCTCCTGGTGAGAATCATGCGATGCTCATGTGACCCTGAGGTTAGTTTGGTTTGCCATCTGGAAAAATACAGAGTTCATGTAGTCGTTGTCCCTAAAGATCAGTATATGCATATTTTTAGTTTCACTTTTGTTTGCATTCAGTGCCGTGGTGTCACTGCTTTCATCCGTTTATTCATAGTTGTAAACGTCTGTCACAACATATAAGCACTGCGCCTTGCAGTCCTTTTCAACACAATCAAATCATTCCACCAATAATTGATGAATCCTGTCATTTTTCTAGCAATAAAGGAAATCGTTTACTCTCCTACACCAGCCTCTCAGGTTCATGGATCCTCTCTACACAAAAGTACACACATGCATGTGCACCGGCGGCTTCGAGTTTTCACATCACAGCCTTCTGGTGTCAAACTCTGCTCGTAGATCATTTTACACAGAGGAGCTCAAACATTCAGCCGGAGGAACAAGAAGAAACTCACAGCTCTGACTGGAGGGGGACGGAACAAGGCATCTGGGCCTTCAGGACATTGTAATTGGTGTTTTTTCACTATTTCATGATAGAATAGACCAAACAATTTATCGATTAATTAAAGAAATAATAGCAGATAATCGACAATGAAATTAAATGTTAGGAGAAGCTACAAGTGTTGAGCGAGGGGGGTTTCACTGAGACGTTGTGTCCTGCAGCTCTGCCCCGGAAAACTTGTGACTGCACTTGATTGATCCCGTCCTGAAGAACGCAGATGAACCCATCACGCTGAACAACAACAGCTGAGCGGTCTGATTTCCAGGCCTCGCTCGCTGCCTGTCTGTTGATCACTCTGTCGCTGTGCTCGCTGCTGCGCGATCCTCCGGTTTTCTCAGCTCGGAGCTGTCGAGGCACGTAAGAGAGCGCAGAGCGCTGAATGAGGTGAGGGTAGTTACTTGTAGCCCTGAGGGGCCTTCACGGCAGTCAGAGCAGAGAAGAGCTGCAGTTCAGCTGATTCCTTTATGTCGTTCACTTCAGATGCATTCAATCTGTGCTCAGGCTGCACTTGATACGTTACCCACAGGCTCCGGTATTTAGCCGGCTGATAGTTAATGTATTGCTCACCATGGGGCTGGGTGTGTGTGTGTGTGTGTGTGTGTGTGCATGGATGGATGCAAATGTGTGTGTGTGAAGTGCTTGAGCTCCCAGCTGACATGCTACAGAGTGGAGAGCTGGTCTGAACAGGTTTCTGTGTGAATGTAAAGCTGTGCCTTACAGGAGGAAGAGGCGTGAGGCGCCTTAAAGAGGGGGCCCGTCTTTGGTGGCCACCTATTGACACTGACACACACTAATCAGTCGGCAAACAAAGTAATTTAGCCGCTTTCAAAGGCGCTGCTCTGCTTGAGCACATTGTACCGAATCTCCTGAAATAGAAACCTTTCAAGTTACCTCGGGGTAATTTGGAAGACATCATTAGGCTTAGAAAAAAAAATAGTGCCAGGGAGAGCCCATCGCCACCTTAAGACTCCCGGGATCTCTTCATTGTGCGGCTGTAGAAAGTGGCCAGTGTCATGTAAATGGCTTTTATTTTTGCCTCATCATGCTTTTTGCTGGAAAGCCACGCGTTTCAATGCGGGGCTGCAGCGCGGCTGTCTCCCAGAGCCTCACAGGGGGCTTTGTGCTGTCACTCTCAGGGTGCTCACACTGGAGGGAGGGGGGAAGGGGTGGGGTAGGGTGGGGTTGGGGGTTCAGGGGGGCGCTAACAGCGAACTCAATGAACCCCCCGGGAGCCTTGGCGTTGTCCGCCAGCCTCCCACCTTTCCCACTCGCGTCCTTCATCCTTCCCTCGGTCTTCCTCTTCCCTGTCGCTCTCCTCTCTCTCTTCTTGGCCCCGTCACTTACAAAGCTGGACCCGGGGCCAACTGGGCCTGATCCCAGAACTGGCTCGTCACAGCTGGCCTATCAGGAGCTGCCACAGAGGTCACCTGACACAGTGATTGAGGGCGAACAGAGAAAACAAGGCCCTTTAACGACAGAGCTGTGGCCTTTTCGGGAGGCTTTCTGCTCTCTATGTGGGCACATGTTGTGTGTGTTTATGTGAGTGAAGAAGGGAAACAGTCATTAGCTGTGCTGGACCCGAAAAATCAATATTCATTCAGCCAGGATACGACTGACACTGCTTCATTAGTTATATTAAAAACAACAAGGAGGCAATGACTGATTCACATTTTGCTGCCCGTTCTCCTGATTGCCTTCAGAAAATCTGCCATGTTTTTCTCCTTAATAACGTATAAATGTTGAATTGAGAATTAACCCCGTCCTTGTTTTTTCTGTCTCCCATCAGATGAACACTCGTCCTCCAAGTCCGGTCTCTTCTTCCTCGTCTCCAACGAGGGCAACCAGAACCTGTACGTCTCCCAGGCCAACCTGTGGCTCTACTTCCGCGTGCTGCCGGCCGGTCCTGAGAAAGGCATCCGGAGAAAGGTGACCGTCAAGATCCACTACCAGGAGGCCGGGACCGCCATCAGCGCAGAGGGAGGCCCGGGAGGCGGCGGCGGAGGGGGAACCGGCCGCTGGGCCTTGGTGGAGAAGCGCGTGGATCTGAAACGCAGCGGCTGGCACACGTTCCCCCTCTCGGACGCGGTGCGGGCCGTGTTCGGGAAGGGCAGCCGGCGGCAGGACCTGGAGATCCACTGCGACGGCTGTGAGACAGCCGGCGTGGCTCCGGTGCTGGTGGACCCGGGCGATCCGTCCCACCGGCCCTTCCTGGTGGTCCGCGCGAGGCAGGTGGACGGGAAGCACCGCATCCGCAAGCGGGGGCTGGAGTGTGACGGCACCAGCGGGGGCCTTTGCTGCCGGCAGCAGTTTTACATAGACTTCCGCCTTATTGGCTGGAACGACTGGATCATCGCACCAGCTGGTTATTACGGCAACTACTGTGAGGGCAGCTGCCCGGCCTACATGGCAGGTGTGCCGGGCTCGGCCTCGTCCTTCCACACTGCAGTAGTGAACCAGTACCGCATGCGAGGGATGAGCCCTGGCTCGGTCAACTCCTGCTGCATCCCCACCAAGCTCAGTACTATGTCCATGCTCTACTTTGACGATGAATACAACATCGTAAAGAGGGACGTGCCCAACATGATCGTGGAGGAGTGTGGCTGCGCTTGAGTGCCACACCGACCCCGCCACGACCTTTGAACTTGGAACAGTCAGAAAGGCCTTTTGTACAAACAGGACGTTATTGTACGGTACACATATACAATATATCTATACCTACTGTATGTGCGAGCGGCGTGCACACTGGCACAAGCTAGCAAAGTACCAGCGTTGTGTCCATGTGTGCGCGCGTGCGTCTGCACGTGTGCGTGCGAGTGTGTGTATTTATCAGAGTGACATGCTTGCTGCCCGAGTTTTGTCCGTTCGGCGACGGCGATGGGACGAGAAGGGAATGATTATCACCAAATGATACTTTGCTCTAGTTTGCCATTTCTAGTCAAAAAATAATGGCTCATCATCTCCTCTTGAATGAAGATAACAAGCGCTTAAAGGAAAGTGACAGGATCAGCTGATGACATTATCGGCTTCGCCCCGACGCTCCCGACCCCGCTCCTCCGACCCTCTTAAGTACTTTAAGCACATGACAGACTTTTGTTTTTTATAAAGCACTGACAATTCATCAGCTTATACAATTCAGAACACCAGCACTTCCCTACTATGCCGACAGACACAGTCTGACTGTCCTCTCTGGTGGAATTAGACCGGCAGCGCTTAATGCCTTGCAGGATTATACCCTCCGCAGAAAGGCAAAAGAAAGTCGTCCGCAGAGCTGCTGCCGCTGTCGTTCTCGCTGTTGACTACGGGCCTCGACCTCTACTTCCTGCCTAAGAGTGCTGCAGGCCCCGCTACCATGACAACCAGGTGAAGATTGATCTCATAAGTGCACTTCACTTGTGCACTGGGAGCGACAGAGAGAGAACTGCCTCCTCCTGCCCCCCGACGGTCCAGCAGAAGTGGGCCTGCGGACGTGGAGACTCTGGTTCTGGCCCGGTGGGTCGCCACAGTGCAGTGCAGCACTTGCAGAAACTGAAATGCACACCCTGAATAGCACTTGTATAAAGAAAATGCCTTCCAAGGGGTACTGAGTGTCCTGTCCTATCGCTAAATAAGTGCCACATGAGCTATGCAATGTATAGTAACCTATACCCATACTCGACATGCTCTATTAGACTGAATTCTCTTTCCATCTTTTGCTCTCTGTCCTTCTTTTTCTCTCTCTCTTCGCTCCTCGACTCTTTATCAAATACTTGAAATGTAATCTTTCGCCTCCTTTCCAAAGCGAATGATTGTTGTGACGTTTGCACTGAAAAGTTGCGGGATTAGTGAAACAAAAAACTGCCATTGAAAAGTTATTTTTATAGAAGTAAATTGAATTTTGTTTCAAATGTATTTTACCTAATTAATGGAACCAAAGAGGCCAAGATTTTTAGCTATTGTACGAAGATGGCGAGGCCATTGAGTTACTGTGTACAATACTGTTTTTGATCATTTGCAATAGGCCTACCACTGTATCAGGGTACGATATATGATTTCATTTCTTAGCTCTATTTTCATTCTCTGTTTTGTACAATAAGCAACACTTCATTTTTTTCACCTTTTAATTCTATTTTTGTTTCAGTTTTCTATTTAATAAGAAAGTTATTTTTAGTTCCTGTCTAAGAATCATTTAGTCAAATAAATGTCATCTGTACAGTTTATGTAAAATAAAATGTTTTCTTAAATATTTTGTAACTTTATATTTTCTTTTCCTGTGTCATGTTGTCGAGACTGTGTGTGTGTGTGTGTTTCTCTGGGGTATCGGACAAATGACCAACCCTCAACACCCCCATATAACCCTACACCACAGATTTATAGGCTTGTGAATATTCTCATTCATCCAGGTCATAGTTATCTCAAGGAAATTGAATCGAATGCAACTGGATTTGGTTTTTGTCTTGAAGACGTTTCACCTCTCATCCGAGAGGCTTCATCAAAGAATGAAGATGAAGCCTCTTGGATAAGAGGTGAAACGTCTTCAAGACAAAAACCAAATCCAGTTGCATTCGATTCAATTTCCTTGAGACACAGATTTATAGAGTAAATACAAGGATGTGAGAGTCAAATTACATTTAACTGGTCTTAAATTCATCGTTTACAATAAAATAAACGTAGAAAAAGGTGGTCAGAAGTCAACATCACCAATCCAATCATCATTGCCAGGTAGACCTCTAAGAAGAAGAAGAGGAAGGATAAAATAATGCAAGATTTCTTCTCCTCTGCAGCTGTTTCATCCATTTTTCGAGGAAAACGATCAGGCAGGGTCGTTTACGTCTGAGTCTGCATTGGGTCGCCAGCTACCACGACACACATCCCACACGGGAGCTTTGAAACAACCTGCTTTGATTTTGAAATTTCTAGGAATAAACTAACCTGGCAGCGCGGCGCGAGTAAGGGTTAAAGACTCCCGCCAAAAACCAGGGCTGCTGCCAGGTACGGAAGGCGCTCTGGGCTAAGACTTCGTTAGAATCAAAAAGGTGGGGCTGAAATAGCTGCGAGCCGAACACACGCAGACTTCGGTCTTTGTCCGTTCTGGTTGAAACATAAAACATCGCTCCCCCTCCGAGAGTGTCTCTCTCTCGTGTGCTGGAGCTGTACAACAGTAATTACAACTATGATTAACAGCCTCACAACTGTGATTAATGCTGCCAGCACAAAGGCCTTCATGTAACTGCTGCGTCTCTGGTTAAGGTGTCTGCATGTGCGTGTGGATAAGTGTGTATTAGTATCTTTTATTTGGACTTTACAAGTGTGTGTGTGCGTTGAGAAGCTGGCAGCCACGCAGTCTGTTACACCCGAGCCGTCTCCCACGCAACACGTCTCTCGGTGTTTCTGTTTCTCAAGGTAGGTTTACAGTTGCCGTAATGTCAGTGTGTCAACACTTTGTGCAACAGCGCGAGGCTTGCCCGGCTGAGCGTCTGCGCTGCGCCAACACCCACCAACGGCTAGATTTCGTGTAATGTTTCTGCGAGGCTCCATCAAAACACATCACGTGTCCCTATAAAATATCTGTCGGATAATTGCTCTAAATGTATCTATTAGGATCTGCCAAGGAGCGCAATGAGATTTGTTCGCCTGCGGGGCAAATAGCACGCTAGGGAGGGATCAGCGTAAATAACGCTTTACCTGTAGCTGGATGGGTGAGTCAGGAGGAGCAGCGGCACGGCGGCGGCAGCGACGGCAGCATCTCTAAGAAAAACAGAAAACAAATCAGGATGACTGTGCGTGTGAGTGACAGGCAGGCGGACGAGAAGATAAACGATCTGTCAGAAATGATCTGAGGCCAACGGAGGTTTTGGTCGGGAGCCTCTGACAAATGACAGCCTGTGCTGCGAGCAGAGAGGGAGAGATGTGTAGCTGTCTTGTCATGCTTCCCGACGCATGCCAAAATCTCCACAGCTGGAATGTTAATGACGCCGAGCGAGAGAGAGAGCTGCAGGCCATCGGGAGCGCTGCTGCTGGTCACGGCTGCACTCGGGGCCACACACTCGCTTCATGCAGGATCACATCAGAAGCGTTAGTGTGTTTGTATCAATAAAATCCATGCTCATGTGCAGACTTGTGTGCACGATCACGCTGCCTCACATGTCCTCTTTCCCACACGTATGCACTATAAACACCACGCACATACACACAACCTCTGCAGCCCCTGGTTATCAGCTTAAACAAATATTGTCCCTCTGCCCTCCCTCGTCTAATACCGCCACAGGTTGAGGTCATGACAGCTGCCAAGTTGACGGGGTCAACTGGTTTATCGCCGCAATTCTTCCAAAATCAGCCTGGTACACGTTCACTAATGAATTTATGACTATTCATCACCTGAGGCCAGGCATTCCTCCGCTTCGCCTCGCCGGCGTTCAGCCCCGTGGCTCCGAGCAGCGCAACACACGTGTGGATAATTATTTTTCTTGATCACTCATCTGTCTTTTCCCCGGAGGAATTCGAGAAGTTTTAATTTTCTTTCGAGTATCTGACGCCCTCCTCCCCCCGAAGCCCTTTGTGAGTTCACTGAGCTAACGCAACAGGATTTCTATTACCGGCGATTAAAGCTTGACCCTTTGTTTCAGTTTCTAGAGACCGTGTAGAGGCACTCTTATTTTAAGGATTTATGGTGTGGGCCCCCTAAGACAGGAGGCTTATTCCACCCCTGTTTACTTCTCCCTACAACCCAAAGTGACATTTTGACCTTTGGAGCAACGTGGACTGTGGTCCCTGCTCGCTCGCTCTCACAGGCGGATTACTGGAGTGGAAAGGGCTTTGCAACTTGAAAGCATATTTGTGAGCACTAATGAGCAAAAAACTTGATTAATCCTATCATTCTTAATGGCTGCATTCACGTATCGCTGCATATTTTTCGCGCTATTTTTCAATTATTTGCATCATTCTGTTGTAAAACGACGGCAAGAACAGAAAAAAAACACACTGATGAACTAAAATAACAAATTATTTATAACTGCTATTAATTTTCACCCGCCTCAGATACTGCAGCCATGACGGACAATGAGAAACATGACGGTGTGATGTCGGTTCTGTTCAGGCAGGTGCTGCAGGGTTTTATTAGATGAGGCTCTGATATAGCTTGAAGAAGCCGACATCAACGCGGCAAAATGTTGTGAACTGAGGCCAAGTCATTCCAGCGTCACGAGAGAAGCCTTGATCTTTTCCTGCTAACAATAATTCATGTCAGAATAAAATGCGTCAACAAACTTTTCCAATTCTTAAACGTCAGCACAGAAATGAGGACAACGCAAACCTCTCGATGCAACGTTAGCTAACTGTTAGCTAGCTAGTTACATACAGAGAACTGTAGCTTCAGTACATCTTGACTTTTTACTTTGTAATGTAATGGTGTCAATGTTCAGCTGACAGTGAAGTCTACGGCACAGCTGAATCCACTCTTTACACTGGACCGAATTTGTCTTTTGCCTTCCAAACCAATCACCAATCAATCCACGTTCATCTGTGCAAGAAGCGTGCTCGACTGTTAATGGAGCACAAGAGCAAAAACTGCAAAAACAGGCTGGATTTAAGATCAGATCTTTACTTTCATGTTTAATAAAGGATATTAACACAATGAAATTACCTTCAAATACGGTCGAACACTGTCAAAATACAAATAATCAAGGTTCAGATTGCAGAAGAGTCTTTTTATAAGGTGAAATCTTGTATATTAAATCAATATTCAATGTGATAAAATGATGTAACACTGAAATATTTGATTTATGTTTTTAAAAATGTCAAAATACAGAACAGTTTTAAACTCTTCCGTAAAAAAACATTGAAACTTTATCGTTATTACTTTTTTTACAGTCTTTTTTGTAATTTTAAGTATATTTTTCATGTAATTCAAAAATACAGGGACGATCTGTAAAATTACAGACGTGACACATTATTTTTACAGCGTAGAGTATATCGGTTAGATTTCATCTGCAACATAAATCCTGTAATAAGTCTCCTCAGATATTCATGTGCATGTGAAGGTGTTTTATTATCTCGGGGAGCTGAGAGAGACGAGATGACTGACACCGGCTCTGACTGACTTTTGGTTCTTACAAACGTCCTCCATTAAGAAAACAGCGCTAACACTGCCTCTGTATGTCGTTACCGGATCACTAATTCTATTTTCTCTCTCCTGGACGTCGCAGCAGCGGAGGAGGTGACGGGGTCAACGCGCCATAATGCGCGGTGTGTGAGTGTATTTTTGTGAGCTCACGGTGTCATAATGTCAGGGTTGTTTCTGCAAAACAACTGAAGCCTTGTCGCCGAACGCAGCCTCCCCCACCTCCACCCGCTTCCCCTCCAAACTATGTCTCCCCATCAGCCCCTAAAACCTTCTCACCTCCTCACCCCACCTTCCACCGTCCTGACCTGCTGACTCCCGGAGCACTGAAGGCACACTCAGCGGCCACAAAGCTCTCGTTTGTGTTTGTCTGACGGAGGATCGTCTCCGCTCGCCTCCAGCCGGCGAGCGGAGCAATGTGATCCTGGGAATGGAAGGAGGCGGTGAAGGTGGTGGCCATGGTTGGAGAGTTAAGGGGTGCAAGTTCACCTTCAGTGTGGGCCGGAATATAAACGTTTGGTTTGAATCGGGGTTTGCAGAGAAAGTCAGTGGATCAACGAGCTGAACACGATTTCAAACTGCAGGAGTCAAGGTTTTTTGCTTTAACGGATCATTATGAAGTAAATGTTAGTTGCAGAATGGGATGGCTGTAGAAACATGACACCTTCAGGCTCACGTAAACCTCACGTTCACTATGCTTGTGTGGGGAAATGAAGGTTCAGTTCAGCCCGGCTGGCAGCCTGGCACCATTCATCTGCTCAAAATAAATGTCTTTAAATCAAACTGTAATCTGAAAACAAACTAGGAGCTACAGCGTTCAGATAAATGTAGTCGAGTAGAAGTGTGAAGTGGCATAAAATGGAAATATTCAAGTACCGGTTAAAGTACTTCAGTAAATGAACCACTGAACTTTGAACTGAACACTGAAAACACTTAATTGATGAATCATGAGGTCCGTCTGCATCAGTCGAACCAGAGAATGTTTGGTGTCTTTAGTTGGTAAAATATTTAAATGATTATTGTTTTTAACTGATTATTAATCATAAACATAAACCTTCAGTGTGGGCTTTTTTCTCCAAGCCGGAATATAAACGTTTGGTTTGAATCAGGGTTTTCAGTGGATCAACGAGCTGAACACTATTTCAAACTGGCGGGAGTCAAGTTTTTTACTTTAACGGATCATTATGAAGTAAATGTTAGTTGCAGAATGGGATGGCTGTAGAAACACGACACCTTCAGCCTCCTGTAAACCTCACGTTCACTGTGCTTGTGTGGGGAAATAAAGGCAGCCTGGCACCATTCGTCTGCTCAAAATAAATGTCTTTAAATCAAACTGTAATCTGAAAACAAACTAGGAGCTACAGCGTTCAGATAAATGTAGTCGAGTAGAAGTGTGAAGTAGCATAAAATGGAAATATTCAAGTATTAAAGTACTTCAGTAAATGAACCACTGAACTTTGAACTGAACACTTAAAACACTTAATTGATGAATCATGAGGTCCGTCTGCATCAGTCCACCGTATAAACTGTGGTGGAACCAGAGAATGTTTGGTGTCTTTAGTTGGTAAAAGTTGTTTTTAGCTGATTATCAATCATAAATAACTGTGATTGAACTCCTTGTGTCATGTGCAGCTTCACATTCGCTCTCTGGGGTAATTCAGGGCCGCCTGAGTGTGAATGGTTTTACATTCATCAGACCAAATGAACGCGAGTTGGATAATTGTTTTAACTAACAGATATTAGCATGAGTTGATCACCCACAAGAGGAGACTATGTAAAAACCATTAAGCGTTCATGAAACAGTCTCACGATTCCTCCGGTAACAGCGGAACGAGACCGTCGGCGAACAGACAACGGATCAGAGCACATCTGCAGAGCAGAAACGTGAATATAAATAAACACCTACATGTGAATTACGGATGTTTGCTGAAAGACATTTTATAGAAGTTGAACAATGCTTTGTTTCAGAAACTGCTCCAACATGTTTGGCGTGAACACAACATGTGGCTCTATAATCAGCTCCCCCCTCCACTCCTCATTATTCATGCCTCTGGACATCTCGCTGTTGTTTTTTGTCCCTCCGGACCTGTTGACCGGCTAAATTTAGCTCGCTGCTGGTATTCTGAATTGATGGGTGATGGGGGAATTTTTTTTTTACAACCTTAAAAAGGGAAAGGAATCCTGGTGACTAACGTCCAGTGTGCTCTTAGGAGTTAAATGTAGAAGCGGTGTGTAAACAGTCTGGCTTTTGTTCCCCCCTGGAGGAGCATAGTTTCTGTCCAACATTCAAGTGACGTAGCGGACGCGATAGTCGGCCAACTGATAGGCCGGCGGTGATGGTGGCGGCGCGTCTGAATGAACCTACTCACACACTCTGAGAGGATAATGCTTCATTGTGACAAACGTGACTCAAAGAATTAAAAATAAAAGTTTCCCTGTGCAGGATGAGTGTGTGCACCTTGTGTATGTGCTTGTTTGAGAGCATGACTGCTTTGTGTGTGTGTGTGTGTCAGAGGGGAAATTCCAGCCAGGGGGATATAAGGTGTGGCTGAGGATCATCTCTGACCACTTTAAAGCGGGGCCATCATCAGCGTTCCTGTATGACTCTCGGCCCACAGCTGCATTTCTCTCTGAGGGCTCATTATTCTGGCAGGTGCCCTATTGTCCCCGTCTTTTGCGGGCCTTTTCATGAGCATACCAAAAACACAACACCAAAATATGCAGGGAGGAGGAGGGCAGGGAGGAGGAGAGGGGGAGGTGGTGGTGGCCTGAGTCAAAGTGAAGAAGACTCAGAAAAACTGAGGCATCAAAAGAAGAGAAGACGCTTTGTTCAGAGCGGCTGCATATCAGAAGAAGAAGAATGGGAGCTGTAAGATGTTTGGTGGTCGGAGCGGTGGGATGTGGTGATCGAACCACTATAAAGGAGAAGATTCAGACACGCTGATGTGAGGATGATTGTTTTATTGTGAATGAAAACACGATGCGGCGGCTCACGTTGCAGAAGCGTCCCCGCGTTGGCCTGAACTTGACTTTCCTTTCTCTTTTTTTGTTCTCTCTCTGGGTCGTGTCTGATGAACTTCACCTTGTATCGTCAAAAGGTTTTGCGGTCGCAGAAATTGCTATGTTGTCAGGGCACTAACATCCCCTGCTGTGTGAGAGACTGTGCGTGTCTTTGTATGACCTCATGGGAAAGTCCTTTTGGTCTGGAATAAATACAACAAAGGAGCTGTTGACAGATGTTTCAATAATAGAAGAACAACTGATGCTCTTGTGTTTTAATCTGGCGATGCATGAGTGTTTGTGAGTCTTACTCGTGTCCAGCCAGCAGATATAAAGATATGTACACACAGTGTGTGTGTGTGGCCTCAGCCAGGGGAAGTGATTAGTGTTAATATGTGAGATTTTAAGAGCGAGGTTGTAATAAAGTAAATGTAAAGTCATATTTTGAGACGTTATTTTTGATAAAAAACAAAGTTGTAATTTTGAGATAAAAGTCTGGAACTTTACAAAAGATGAGAACACAACCAAAATATATGTATTTGTTTTTTATGCCAATAAATTTAAACTTTTTCTCTAAACCTTCTGTCGACTGTCAGCCGTTAGCCGACGTCTCGCCATCGTTGAGCATCTATGACCCTAGTTCTGCTGTGTGTCCCGGCCCGGTTGGCACCAGTTGGCCCTTTTCTTCAGTTTTGTTTCGGCTGACTGAACATGTTGAATCGGCAGAGGAGCCTTTAGGTCAGGGGTGTCCAAACTTTTTTCAAAGAGGGCCAGGGCCAGATTTGATAATGTGAAAATACCCAAGGGCCAATGGCCCCTCCGGAGACTTTTTGAGCCTTTAAAGTTACGTATAATTCCAGTTATTTAGCACATTTATTTGCAATGACACAACAATTGTCATGATTATGAAAATGTAACCAAATGTAAGCTGATTAATAGCATCAGATCAGATTCATTTTAAACATGACATATTGTGGGAAATTAATGTTGTCTGTTAACATTTAAGTTCATAATATACGAAACTTGTTCTGTCTTTCACACAAGATCATTTTGTGTCACATCTATAGGTAGATAATACCAACAGTAGTGTCATAGGTCCGTGTGCATGTATTTATCTTTTGTGATATTACCATTTAAAACACTGACATATCAGATCTTTATACATAAATTCAAAACACTCAGAACCTAGAATTTGTTCATTTCAAATGCCCAAGACACAGGAAACTTACTGACATTAATGAGAAGGGTGATGCTGAGCTCTCGACTTCAGTTTACAGGCCAGGTCTGGTTTGAGAGCAGTGGTTGAGATGCGTAAAATGTCACGCAGGTGGGAGCCACTGAGTCTTGACCTCTTGTTGAAGTTCATGACTGAAAATGTCTGCTCACACAAATATGTGGAGCCGAACAAGCTCTGTCTGCGTTTTCTTTGCAAATGTTCGCATTTCTGGAAACCGGCCTTTGTCCAGCTGCCGGTAAAAGTTCACAAGAGACATAACGTGATCAAATTTGAGATGTTTCACGCAGAGAACCTGATGGTGAATTATACAGTGGAGTTTAATAGCGTTGCCTCCTTCTTTGCTAACTTTGTTAGAGATCAGCGCGGATAATCCACTTCGTTCACCAGCCGTGGAGGGTTTGATTTCATCAACAGCTGAACAAACAGAAGCGAATCAAGCCGTTCCTCTTGTTTGGCCTTAAAGACTTTTGATGTCAAGCAGCTCTTCTGCTACGTTCATGCCATCGTCAACTCCATCGTCTGAGCGGTATCAGATGAATCTGTGCTTCAAAATCCATCCTCCTGCCCTCCAGTTGTCTCCTAATATCACACGGTCTTTAATAAACTCACCCTCCGTAAAAAGGTTTGCCATGTTAGCGATTAACATAGCCACTTCGTAGCTTGCTTTGGTGGTGTTTTCATTTGACACACGGTCCCGCGAGAAGAAGCGCTGTTTTGAGTTGATTGACCTTCTCAGCACGGTCGCTCCCTGTTAGCTTGTCGTATGAATTAGCATGTTTTGTTTGGTGGCGTCTCTTTACATTGAATTCCTTGAATAAGGCCTTTGTCAACGCTAGTTCTTTTAATTTGTGGTTTATGACCCATATTGATGTTTGTTGCTCGGCAGTGACCTCGAGTGGCTGTAGTGATTATTACAGCAGCAAAGGAGGAGATGAAGTCAAGCACAGGACTTTAATCGTTATCTATGTACTTAATGTTGTCTTAATGTTGTTTTTAACTAAATTGACATAAGCAACATATTTTTTTCACTCCAAACCACCATGTTTTCCTAAACCTAACCAAACCAGGCCAGCGTATGATGATGAAGGTCCAGAACACCTGTCGCTGGTACGCTGCAGCGGTCACGTTGTTTTCGGAACGGTGATAAATGTCGTTTTGGGATTCACTGAGTCTTGTAGACGTGAGCATGTGTTTGTCTGGGCCCTAACAATGGCCTGATATTGTGCAATCAGCACAATGTTTTCCTTTTGAATTGGGGCTAATTGCGATGGTTAGATACAAGATAAGACTAAAGATTATTAAAGTGAGCCTTCCAAAGAAATATGCCTTCCAAAGAAATATGCAAATACATTTTATTTGCATGTTTATATGTGTCAACACCACCTTTATACGTGATTCTGATATACTCGAGGCTCAAACAGGCTCCCTGACAGTGTGAAGCAAAACAATGCTCCACTCTTCCAAACACATGCCTGGCGCCAGCTGCCAGGGGAGATAAAACCGAGAGGTGAGGAAGAAACAAAAACCAAAACAACAAATCCCTCGTATCTCTGGGCGATGAACAGCCAGAGAGAAACTTTGTGCTCGCTATCAGATAGGACGAGTTCAGCGGGTGGCTGATACACTGACATTCCTGTAGATTTAGCTGCCTAGTATACACAGTCAGAATCATCAGAGGCGAGGAGACGTGGACGGCTCGGGCTGTGGGGTCCTCGCTGGGCGTGCACACACGGCTCGGGCTTGTGTTTATCGCTTAGATCAAAATTAATTTTGCGGCGCCTTGGCTCGGGATCACTGTGAGCGAGTGTGCCACACACAGTCTTTGATTGTCTCTGATGGCTCAGATGATGCAGAAGATGAGATACCATCTGAAGTTACCCACCCTCTAAACTCTTTTCCCCTTACACTTCTTCTTCTTCTTCTTTTTTTTCCCCTTCATCTCAGATTACAGCGCTGGAATCGGATCCCTGCCTTGTGCTGTGCCTCTGCGGTGAGCTGAGAGTACACACAACAAAGGCATCTGTTGTGCCAAGGCAGTCATTGTGTGCAATTTAATGTCTCCTAAATACTTTTATTGTTGACTTTTTTCAGGTGCATTCTGAACATTCCTTGCGGCCGTGCCAGGAAGCAGCACAGGTTACCGTTCGAGGAGAAAAAAAAGATTATTGCTTTTCAGGATATAACAAGACGAGACAAGGACTCGAGAAAAAGAGGAGAACTCGGCCTACTTTGCATGCATCTCTGCAGCCTGCACCTCACTCCCCGAACAAATCTGTTATTTATTTCAGCTCCGAAGTGTTAAAACACTTAACAAATTGACACACTCTGTGCTCGAACAAGAACAAGCAGGCATGGACTTTAATTACACGCGAAGCTAGCCAAGCTCATAATGTGAAATTATGAGTCACGGTGTTTTCTCCCACCACTGCAGACAATCATAATGAATCAGGGCAGGGTGCCGAAAATAGGTACCACCTCCGGGGTGTGTTTTTTAAGTCTTTTTTTTCCTCGGCCGTCACCGCAGCAGCTCGTAGGCTTGAGGTAATGCCCTGTGAGAGATTCCTGATGCCTTACCTCATGCCTGTCTGACTGAGAAACGCCTCAGTTATCTCAGCCACTTCCTTCTCTTGACCACATGCATATCAGCTGAGGTAAGGATGGAGTGGCCTGGTCCTGGAGCAGCAGGCTGGCTGCAGTGACCTGATTAGATTGGGCCTCTAGAGTCAGGTGGCACAGGGGGGGTAAAGTGGATCACATGTACACAGACAACAAGTCTATTTTAATAAGAATATGCTCATTTGGTTCTTATCTTACAGAGCTTATATAAGACTGGAACTGAAGGTTAAGACGAGCAGTGCAAGAAAAGGCTGCTGCTGCTGCTGCTGCTGTTGCTTTTGGCTAATACTTCACGCCTGTGTCCGGTCTTTCAGTTTAACAGCACATATCTCGTCCTCACCTCGTCATGATTTGTTCATCACAAAGAAAACTTTCCCCCTCGAGTGTTGACTCAGAAATCTCGGAGTCAAAACAGACAGAAGTCCAAGTGCTCCATCTTATCAGAGCTCAACTCCTTTTCTTTCTCTTCTTTTTTTTCGCCTTTCTCCCTCACCTTTTCACCCTTCTCCGGCCTCACCTATCCACATCCTCCCCTTACATCCTCTCCCGTCCCTTCCCCTCTGTTTTTTTGGGTGTTGTTCGAATGTTCCTTATAGGACCAGCAGGATTATCGACCATGAGTAATAGGGCTCTCGCCGGGACAGACCCAGATGCTTTGCATGCTTTCCCAACACCAGCGGGATCAGTGGTAACTGTAGCTCTAACCGGGGTTGGCTTTATTGAGAATCCCTTGCAATAACAGGGAAGGGTTGTGTTTAAGTCTAACCAAGCGGTAGTAAAGCCACGGGGATTTAACAGAAAATCCACACAAGGGGTATCATCAACATATTAAGCAGCGGCAGTAAGTTAACACCCTCTGCCTCGCAAATCACAGAGTGGACCTGTCTGGAACGTGCTGTCGTGGTACCGAGGGTTTCCTGTAAGTCTCGGCATCGCGTCCGCCTACGTATTTGGATGTAACACCTCGGTGTGTGTTACTATGGTGATTGACACATGAGCATCACATGTTGAGTGTTTACCGTTCTCCCTGATGACCAGCGGGGCTCTGTTTCAGTTGTTTTGGTGCTTCGGGGCCTGTAACCACGTAACGTTTCCTTCTAGCACATGTGAGCGACGAGTTGAAGCGTTGATTTTTATTGACATTAGCTAACGCCATGGTAACAGAGGATTGACTCACCGGAAACAAAAAGATCTGCTCCCACAAATGGGGCTTTCTGTTTCTTTTTGTTACAGCAACCCAGTCGCCAGAATAAATGTTAGCCGGGTTTGTTTCAGCCAAACCACAGAAGTTAAAACTGAATGTTTGAACTTTATGTTTGTTTAGGTTGATTGATTTTTTTGTATTTGGAAATGTCTCCATGGTTCAGAAAAGAAATGTTATGAAGACGTGGACCCTTAGTGAACTTTAAAGCTCCAGTTTTTAAGAAGGCTCATTCCCAACCTGAGACTTTGGGGTGGTCGGCCCGACCTACCAACCCAAAGTTTAAATATTTGATGAGTTGGGAACGAGGCTCAATAATCTATCAACTATCTTACTAAGTTCAACCTTTTGGTAAAAGATCCTTTAAGTGGATCTTGCTTTGCTCTTGAAATCACCTCTCGCTGCGTCACGGCCGGCGGCTGAGCAGATCTACTGGACCCGCTCCAAAACTTTTGGTAATTAAGAATCATTTACAAACCAAAACATGTAAACAGAGGGCACGTTTTAACATACCAGAATTTCCCTTCAAGGGAAAATCCAAATCAAAACAATTAAAAGAAATTACAAGTTACCCAATTCAAGTTTCATGTGTCATCCAAGTCACAACTCATTTGAGTTGTAAGTCATCCATCTCAGCAATAATGAGACAAGTTCCAGTGAAGTCTTACGTCATCTGAGCTCTGAGTCAAGCAAATTGCAAATCGCAATAACAAGTCTTTTTGGGTGTTTGCTGATCATAAAAATGACATGACATGTCAACATTTTACAACCAAACTGTAATTTTAATGAAGCTGAAGCCGATCTTATCAGTGCAAACGCTGGATAACTGTAGACTCAAGGCCTTTCATTGATTTTATCAGGTTCATTTCGCAAGTGACGCGCAAGATTAATAACGCAGACTGAAAGCACACTCGTAAAAATGATTTAATTATTTGGATTATCGTGACCGTCTCAAACACTCCGCATGACTCAAATGATTAGAGGAAGACAGCCAGTTGTAATCCCAAGGCCAGACAATCTAGACTGTGTGTATCTACTGTATGTGTACAGTCCTTGTGTGTGTGTGAATGAGTAAGTCAGTGTACAGGTGCTCCACCTCAGCAGCTGCTGAGGCAAAGCCCCAGACATTAGTCTGGCTGCAGACACACACACACACACATACCCACGCACACACAGCGGATGAGGTTGCAATGTGGAAACTACTTACTTACTTACTTGAGCATAAAGTAAGCAGCAGGAAAAGGGAGGGGTTTTTAACAATTAGAGCCACGCTGACAACTCGCAGACAGTCATTTCATAACTCATGCGCGCAGGAGGTCGGCTGAATCAAGACCTCGAGGGAAGCAGCCCTTATAAGGTTCGGCTACGAAGCACACGTAGGACTGACACACGCCTGACACAAGACGCAGGTATGCCTTATTTATCATTAGTCGGGAGATCTTAAGCCAGACGGCTGTGGCTCAATCACACCTGCGATGGACGACGTTCGCTGCAGTGACTGTGTATTATGATTTCACCCACCATAACAACCCACTGATGTAATTTTCCGTGAGTGGTGGAAAATTTGGTTGATCAGACCACCCTCACCTTACAGATGCATCATGATGAATTGATGAGCATATTGAGGTCAGCGGGGGCGTCCTCAACTGGGGGACCAGGATTTGAGTCACTTCGGTAGTTTTCCAAATGCTTCAACCTGTGAGAGAAAAGATAAAGGAAATTGTTCATGTTGGATCAAATCAGACTCATCGGACAACTTCTCATTCACACAATACGCTCAGCAAACTATCTGTTGAATGTAAGTGGATACCAGGAGGAGAGAGGACGAAGACCCATAATGCAAAATAATCAATTGTCTTCAATTAACTCCTTTAGTTAGTGAAGTCTCTGCTAACCAACTGGTGTCATTGGTGTCAATCAACAACTGTTCAAAGTTCCCATGAAGTCAAAATCAATTTGTTTTTATCGCATTATCATTATGTCTTACTCAATAGCCCCTTTTAGATAGAAAAGGTGGCACATCTGCAGCAAGGTAAAGGCTGCAATGTGCCTCCTTGTCTCTCTAAAAGGGAGGTGTAATATTCCTCCTTTTCCAAACAGCCTCCACTTTTCCTCCTCTGGTAGGCGTCAACATGTGACGTGACGTGAAGCAGGAAGTTGGGCGTGAAGAGAAGCAGGTCGAATTTGTCTTCAAAATAAGAGCTTTACATTGCACCCCATCGGAGTTTAGAACTGGGTTCTTAGCGGGGGGCTTTTAATTTGAAAGTAGCGACCGCTATTAGCTCGCCGCTACAACAACAAGCGGACAACCAAGACAGCTACAGAGAGCGAGGAGACGCTAGCATCTCCCGGATCTCAGCGGCTTTCCAGCTGCTCATCTTCGTGGATGAAGTGACGAACTGACTGCTGTGATCAGCTGTTTCCTGGTTTTAAAACTCCCGGCTGTGGGTGCGCAGCAGTGCACGTCATCCACACCTCCGCCCATCTCAGCGTTTGCCACCACATTGCCGCCTCGGATTTACACAGCAATGGAGGCGCAAATAAGTGTAACGTTACCCTCCGAGGGGCAAAACTGGCGGACCAAAACAGACCCCCAATTTGCCGCCTTCTGTCTAAATCCGCGGAGCGAGCCACCAAAAGGACGGCAGATTGGTGGCTTACTGCCCAGAATAAAAACGATTTATATCTCCTGTAAACGCCAGTATAATGCCCAAAACATTCATTTTGCAGGTATTTTAAATAGTATTCTGAAGTTTAAATTTACTGGAAAACGATAAAGAAGATATTCATGACTCATCCTGCACTTCCTGCCATGGACGTATAAAACAGAGGACATCGGTCTTGCATAGTGTTTCTGAGGAGTGGGCCTCACAGATCTACTATTCAAAAAACACTTGCTGCTCTTCCTCTACCTCTGCCGTACATAGCCTCCGAAAAAGATGGAGGCCACCCTTTTTTGAAAAAAGGGTCCTATGTTCCCCAGTCTGTTACTTTTTCCACCATTACTGAAAAATTCCATGGCAAATAGGCCTATGTAGGCCTACGGGCTAACCCTACCCCTAACCCCTAACCCTAACCCTAACCTAGGACCCGGGGAACATAGGGATGACCCCAACTGGTCCTACTTGCTAACTCAGCCTCTGGAGTGCAAGGAGCCAAACTCGGCAAGAATATCAATTTATTCTTCCATCTTTAGATTGAGTTTTGGGTCTCAGTTGAAGTCTAGCGACTCCACTCCAAATGGAGTCCTTTCAGCGGAAACTTAAAAACACGGGCGACATGTCACGCCTCGTGGACAGCTCAACTGAAAGGATAAAAAGCAGTGATGTGGCATGAAAGCAAAAGTGAGCCATGATGAAGAAATCTAGCCCCTTCACACTCTCAGCATCTGTCTTCACACGTGACATCTAATGATACAGTACGCATTCGATTCACAGGTGGTGTTCCATTTAATAGGAATAATTATAGGTCTACCCGGGGCTCCTGTCAGCTTTAGCTCAGAGGACCACTCAATCCAACGCTGACTCCAAAACAAGGAGCAGGGTTTTACTGGATAAAGCCTCAGTTCTGTGTTTATGCGGATGGAATGCATGTAAGCTTGTTGTGCCCTCGCCTCGTCGGGGAAACATTAAGTTTCCCTGGGAAGTTGTGTTTTCCTAGCCTTTAGTGTTTCAGCCGGAGAGGTCAGCAATCAGAAGTGGTAATAAGCCGGTGTGTGTACCAGCCACCTGAAGATTATCTTGACATTCTTGTTGCTGCACGGGGAGGTGGGATAGGCCTCCCCGCCTGATTCCACGCCGCTCAACACAGATGTAGCAGCGAGGTAAAGAATGGATGGAGGGGAGGGACGGTAGGAGGCGTGAAAAGGTGGAGGGTGGCGGAGCGCTGGAACTAGCTGCTACATGTCGCAGCACGTCCATCATGGGCACATTACAGACAACCTCTGCCATTTAGAGGTGGAGGGCCCCTGTGCAGCCTGCTAATCCGCTGGTATGATTGACTTTGTCAGTCAAGGAGGCAATGGGGGCCAGACTGTACGGCGCATTATCAGTAAGGGGCTTATACAAACCCGTGGTGGTGGGAAACGGAATGCCATCGTGTGACTTACAATGACCCCTTTCCATTCTCTGATTCGCCTCGAGCTTGTTTTAATGTGTGTTTTTTGAAATTCTTGTAAGTCACTCTCTCCAAAGCCAGGCACTTAAGGGAACCTTTTAGATAAGGTTGTCAAGGTCTTCTCTGCAGAGAAGCACGCTGCCACATCTTGTGAAAAGTTTGCAGAGAGTAACGTGTCCTGACACCCGTGGCTTTAAAAGGAGCCGGTGGAGAATGCGGTGAATGCCAAGTTTGCATTGTGTCCGTAAAGAGAGTGTGCTTTACGTCTCCTGGCGAGAAGCTTCCTCATAGTTTCGGGTCTTAAGATTGCCAAGCGTGATGTCTGGGCCAGGATCCTGTTTCCATGTCACACTGGCTGTGATATAATGTTCTACTATAACGCCTAAAAAAAACAAAACAACGGCAACATTTATAACATTAACTGAAGGATTTCATGGCCATTTGTCACAAGTTCTTTGGATAATGTCTGATTATCGAAATATGTTGTATAAAGTGAGTATTGAGGCAGATTTTTTACCAAAGTTTAGATTTTTTTTGTGGTGATGGGGTCCCTGAAAACAATAAATCAATCAAAGCACTTCAGGTGTGATGTTGAACTGTGATCCATCAAGCTAACTTATCACTTATCACTTTCAGCAGCACTCTCCGCTAATCTTCTTTTAACTGGAACTTTTGTACTTTTGGAGCCGAGAAAGACCTGAAGTTCAATGTGTGAATCTCCGGAAATAAGCTCAGACAGACAAATCCCAAAAAAAAAGCCACGTGGCCCGAGCAAGACTGGCTGCCGCAGACGAAGCGAGAGAATTAAAGGTGTCTCCTGTAATCTTTGGCGCGGCTGGTCTCATTAGAAGAAGTGCCAGTGAAAGTCAGTCGACCGGAACGTGTTGTGTTAAGACTCGAGTCCTCAGGCCATGAAGAAAATAAAC
Organism: Lagodon rhomboides; assembly: GCA_039737535.1. Classification (NCBI taxonomy): domain Eukaryota; kingdom Metazoa; phylum Chordata; class Actinopteri; order Spariformes; family Sparidae; genus Lagodon; species Lagodon rhomboides. Next base: position 31,007,999 of record CM077790.1, on the reverse strand, counting down.
AGCTGAACTGCAGACACGTAATTTTTCTTCTTTAAATACATGAAAAAACCTGCTTACAATAGATTCCTAACAACAGTATATACTCCAAAAGGAGCAGCAATTGGTGCAGGATCATTAGAAGTGAATGTTGGAGGGTTGTTCTTCATCTTTGCTCATTCTTTAGAAATGTACTTGGTGTAACGTGAGAGAGTTTGAGAATTGTACGACTACATTGCTGACAGACAAAGTTAGTTACAAGCTGGGGGCTGGAGAGGGACACACATTTCCCCCAGGAGTTGGTTCAGACCAAATCAGAGCCAAAAATAATAAAAGTAGTGCAGCTTTCAGGTTGAGTGATGGCTATCGTCTTGGTTTAAATGGTAGGGAAGGCAATTCTGGAGAAAGACAGACTGATGAGTCTTATTCCCAGGTTGGCATTTCAGGGCCTGAGACACAACAATCAACTATCTTTTTTCCAGAATCACCTTCTCTGCCTTTAAGGGGTCATGGGTAAGATTGTGGGTTGGGTTTTAAAAGAAGACTACTAGGTTCCTGGTCATGATTAAAAGAAGAACTACTCTGGTAGGATTAGATCATTCTTAAAAGAACCCAAGTCGAGTACTGATGGGAAAATGGACAGCAGCCTCTTTTTTCTGTCTCACCCAAGCAATGTTACACCTTTTCCACTTCTGCTTCCGAAACACAAGTCTTCAATCAAACAACTGACCACTTTCTGTCCCTTTTCACATTAGTATGCAAGGCAGCTGGATTCAGAAGATCGTGTGATCGAATAGATCCATCCTGCAAGGCTTCAAGCTATGAACTTGTGACTGAACCACAGTGGTTCGTACCAATCAGCATCTCATGATTGGTTTAGATGTGACGACCAGCCAGAGAAGCGACTGTTCGTTTGAGAACAACAAAGGCGCCTCCTGAAGATGTTGCACAGATGCTACAGCATCAGGGTATATTTCCCTGAAAGAAGTGCAAAGATTGGCACTGAAGACTTTTCTATAATGAAGATGTTTTCACTTTTCTCTTGAGTGTGTTTGGTCAGAGTTTGATTCCCCGACTGGCTCCACCGGTGGCAGCGCTCTCCTATTGTTGCTCTGAACTGTTTCTAAGGGCGACTTCACAGACTTCTGTAGAACAACTTCTCATGTGAGTCTCCATAGATGGCACCCGTTCTGATTTAGTTTATTTTTTTTACTTCTCTCCTTGCTTCAGACTGTCCTGAAGACCTTTTTAGGAAGTTGTACTCGAGTAACGTTGTCTCGACCACATCCGCGGTTAACGCAGTCATAGGACAGCTTCGTTATGTAATACAACCCGTTCCTTAAAATGTGAGTGTAGCGTACGGGCCCTCACTGCCGCGGGATACTAGAAAAGTTTCCTGGCAGTGTGTGTATGTGTGTGTGCGTATTTGTGTGTGGTCATCTGGACATAAAGAACGGCCCTATTGTCTCCATTCAAAGGTGAGGGGGACGGGGACGTGAAAAGCACCTCTCATCCAAACCCTTCCTTCTAATGGCTACACTTGACATGCAGGGGACAATTCCCCAGGCAAAGAGTGAAAAGGTGCTGGCCAGCTGAGCGGGACACTCAGCAAAAAAGAAGGAGAGACGGAGAGAGAGAGGCCTGAGAGAGGAAGGATGAAAGAGAGCGGGGAAGAGAGGGGATATATGGAGAAGGTGGAGGTGGGGGTGTGAGTAAAACACATAAACAAATAATCTTGGAGGAGGACTTTTGTTATTTCTGTCGCCGCATTTTTCCCCGTGAATGAACCCACCCTTCCATTTTGAAATGAAGTTCAAGGGGTGTGTTTGTTAAAACGTGCGAGTTGGGGAGGTGAGTGGGGCCATTAGGAGGGCCTGAGATCTTTAAAAGCATATCCTCTAGAGCCCGGGGCATGCTATGAGAGGAATACCAAGCTCTGGGAACAATAAGGAGAGGGCCGAGTCACCCCGGCCCACCAGCCTTTCACCGCAGCGGCCACTCAAAGGGCAACTACCAACACTGCACTGCAAGCTAGCTCTGTCTTTCTCCCTCTGTGTGACCAACAACCCATGTCCTCGGTGAAAGCTGCAACTTTTGTCACATCGACCGCTGCCAGAACCAAAATCACGGATAATTAACGACCATTTCAGCCTCAGGTGTTATAAAAACCAATCACAATGTTTGTTTACAATAACTTCTGGGTATAAAACGTGTGCTTCACGATGGCTTATAACTGGAGCTAAGTTTACTCAATAACTTGAGCTGAGTTTACCCAAAACTAGCTGTTAGTTTGACTGGCGGTGAGATGATGCTGGTCCGGGAAATTTGGTGTAGATGTGGTTCGGTAACAGGCTTCGTAAATACAGCCCGTACACCATACTTAACTACATCTCTTTAAAAATCACAGTTAGGCTACAGTTGAAACTTACAACAGAAACATACAATTTGCCGTTTTTGTGTATCAAAGCAAGTCAGCTGCCGTTATTTGAGCTGGAAGCGACTTGCTGTTGAGTCTTTTTGCTTAGCCGACTGAATGCTACCTGCTCAGCAACAGATACAGAGCTATACGCTAACGCTAACCCCGAAAGTTATGTAAAAGCCAAAAGCCGAGTCTTTATTTCTGGAGTTGGTGGAGACCAAAAAAGAGCAAAAAGGAGAAAAACCAACACTGACAGAATTTAGCATATTAGCTGTTTATCAGGTAAAGGAGCTAATATGTCACATTGTTTGAATACAAAATAGTCATGTTCTGTTTTGGAATACATGGTGCTGGCTTCCCTTTGAGCCACAAGTCTATCTCAAGAATATGTGGTAAAAGCAATCCTTTTACTCAAGCACAGTGGATAGAGAAAGTTAGTGGAAAGAGTTCAGGGAGCTCAGATGGAAGAAAAGTAGAAGAAATCTGCAACGCTCAGGAAAGGACAGCTGGTTCAGTGGATGAAACTCGGAGAACGGGTAAACCACTACAAAGTGGAGTAAAAACAAGAGTTCCCTGAGCAAACAATAGGTCAACCATAACTTCAGCTTTAAAATACGCCCAATGCCAGAACGGGCCTTTGAAAGAAAGAGCCATTAAGATGAGTGACAGGGAAGCGAGCACGTCGTGAGAAGTTGCATATTGTGTTTTGTGTCCTTGACATGGCTGCAGATCTCCATGTGCAAAGACTCAAACTGTTTATTTTTTACATTTGATGGTGCAAAACGGAAGACATTAAGTTTTTGTTCCAAACAGTTACTGTCAAGCGTTTGCATGTTTTATCCTATTACATCTTAACTCTTTTTATCTCTCTCCCGCCTGCTTCATTATCATTTTTTTCCCTCTTTCTCTCCTCATTTTTCTCTTCATTCTAACCCAAAGAAACCATCTCTTTAAATTTCATCAATCCCATGCTGCTCGGGACGATAAGAGACACCACAGACAGTCTCTTTGCACTGCTCACCAGTACAAAGGGCTCATATTTACATACAACCCTCTTTATCTCAGCTATGGGCTTGTTTTTTTGATTTGTGGTTAACTCCTCAAAGGCTCCGTGGAGATCCAAGGCTTGTACAGCTTGTACTTAATGACTGTAATTTCCAACATTAAAAGCTTATGGGTTGCCACTGCAATAATAAAAAGCGTGCTTTTGTCAGTCAAGCCTTTTGATCTTGACACTTTTAAATACCAGTCCCTTAGGATGTTGACAATGAAGCCAATTGACAGGCCTGTTTGTAGACCGCGGAGAAAAGAAGATTATTGCTCTTTGTAGACGTGACCCCATTCGTCTTTTCGAGAGGTTTGAGCCGTCTTAGAGGAATTTGGGGATGTAAAGTTGTACCCATGTTTCAGATGAAAAAGAACAAGCTTTTAGAGAGGGAGTAAAGCCACACAAAACAGTGTGGTTTCTTTATTCTGACGTGATAAAATGAGGGGCCCCCGAACACAAGAATCAAAGTGGAAACCAAGCAAAAGTGTCATATACATTTCACAAGCATGATAAAGATCTTTAAAAAAAAAAAGGAGCAACGTTTACAAGTTTTATTAGTTTTAGTACACAACTTTGTTTTAACACCATCCCCACGAGAGGACGAGCCGCGACTGTGAAGCCTGCAGCACAGAATTTGCGGACTGAGCAGCTGTCATTTTGCTCATTGACATTATGCATGCTCGATATTTGCCATGCTGTTTTTTCCCCTCTCCACGGGGGTAATTTGGGGCACAATAAGGCACTCTAGTGGGTAACAGAGCTCCCTTTGTGGCACGGGCCCCTGGGGGCCGCTAATCTCTGCCAAGGAAAACAATGGCTCACTGCTGCACCAGGGCCCGCTCCTGTCAGTAATGCATCAGGTTTAAACACACGCGTACGTGCACATACACACACATTCACACCGCTGACGTGGTTGCCGCCCGTCATTGTCCTGACAACCGCAAGAAGCCGGCACCTGGCTCACAACCGGACCGTTTGGCGGATAATCAAGACATAGTTAACTAAAAAAAGCAACAGATATGACAACATACTCACCTCCGTGCAAACGGAGGGCGTTTCCCCTTTCACAGGAAATTAATTATCATGCTTGCTACCAAGAAAATCATGTTGTCGACATGTCGGCCTATCATCAATAAATCAATCAGGCATTTAACGCTTCAGCAGTAAATTAATTGGACAATGCTGGAAACACAGTCGATGGGAGCAACACTCAAAGTCAAAGTGTCAAAAGTAGCTGCTGCGTTGCTTTCTTAAATATCGAAATTACCTTTGATTAATATCTGTTAAAACTAGGGATGCACCGATACCGATACTGGCATCGGGCCGATACTGTGCTCATATACTCGTACTCATACTCGCAAAAATTCACCGATACCACTTTATTGTATGAGGCCGTACATTGCATGAAACTGAAGACCGCGATCAGAGGGCAGCTTGTCATTTCTTGTTTTAATTTTGGATTTTAGTGTCATAAGTTATTGAAGTATTTAAAATTTTGACGGGGCGCTTCTATTTTCACCGACACCACCGGTTTAGCGCATCAGGAAATCCACTGACCAATTATCGGTATCGTTACTGGGTATCGCCAAGTACACAAATGAAAATACTCATACTTGGTTTGAAAAAAATGGTATTGTGTAGCCCTAGTGAAAAACATTTTCTGAGCGTGCCCAGACTCTGGTTCGGTTTGGGCACAAACACCATGTAGTTAGGGTTAGGAAAACATCACGGTTTGGCTTAAAGTACCTGATTTGGTTGCTACACACACGCCTGGAGACCCAAAGTCTCATTAAAAACACGGTTCGCCACAAACACAGCTGCAGATTCCATTCTTTTATCTGTTTTTTGTCGCAACAAACATGTCTGGAAATACTCCGAGAGATTTCTAGTGGTTTCACACTTACAAAATGCTGAAACACTGTCTTGAACTGCCGTCACTCGCTTGGTGATATGATGATGATACGATGCGTGTTTGTGCGAGACATGTACACATTTGGACATATCAGTGGTTTGCAGAAACTACTCACACTTCATCGTGGTGACTGAGCCGATCACTGTTTTATCACGGGGAAAATATTCACCAACCTTTTTACCTTCAAGCCTAAAAAAGCTCTTAAGTGCTTCGGTCTATTAAGTGGGGCTGAGGGCGTTTAAATCATCAATCGTCCAGACAAGTATTACAAATTATTTACAATAGAGAGCCAGTCTCAATGATGAGTCAGGAATGGACCAAAGCAGACTGCAGCAGCTGAGTCACGACTGCAGACTCCATGTGGATTCAGACACTTTCCCCTCATTCCTCATCAGCAGACAGACGAACGAATTCAAGCATGCAAAACTCTTTATCACTGCTTCAATAAATACTTCTAATGGTGGATGATGACATAGGGATGGAATCAATGAGCTATATTTTCATTTTATTACTAATTTCCAACTTTTCTTCTTGGTGACTGACTACAGTTCATTGACTTGTTGATTTATGATTTACTAAAGCGCCTCTTGGTACTTTTCTCTGGAATATAGCTCGCTGACCTGCTTTAAAAGCTCGTTATGACACTTGTGTCTGATTGGCGGCTACCTCTGATGTTTATAGTTATTAGTACGACTGCAAAGGAGGAACTCAGGGGAAGTAGTACAAAGAGTGTATGGAGGAGGGACAAGACTTTCATCGAATTCTTATAACTATATTTTGAGTCATTTTCTTGCCTGAACCTAACCATTCTGCGAGTGTACAGCGTAGATCCAGTACGTCTGTTACTGTTATCAGCGGTGATATCGGTTGTTTTGAAAGTTGCAGGCGATCAACTGTCTTTTATGTGAGTGGATTGTTTTCATGGATGGACGCCAAATCCAAATTTCCAACAATGTGGGCTAATCCTAAGTGGACAAAGCACTTTTCAGTTAGCCTCTCGTGAGGAGGAATTTGGGTTTAGTGTCTTGCTCAAGGACATTTCAACATGTGGACTGTGGACTTGTCAACCAATGTAATCAATTTTACCTCCTTACACCGAGTCACCGTCAACTGCCAAGTTTATTCTGGAACATTTATTAACTTGAAGCTATCTTTGCACTGTTGGCCAGATCTTTGATTTTTGTTGAGTAATTCAAATGAGTCTGGTATTGTACTCAGGGACTTCCCTTTGGTTGCAAAGACAACTGAGCAAATGAGGGTTTTGTAAGTGGTGTTTAGAATGGGAATCTTCACGTGTCAGATATGAGGGGTGACTGATAAGCTTGTGGTCGAGGTAAAAGAAGTACATTTCAGAAAAACTAGCACATTTGCTTTCCAACATATTGCCGTCCTCTGTCGCGGTCGGCATCTTACATCTCCGGAAATTGTCATCGTCACTGTCTAAATACTTCGTCTTGGGAAGAGGCAGTCGTCCTGTTGGCGTCTCAAAAGGTGAATAGGACGGATATTGGACGAGTTCATATCCGATGGCCTGAATGGAATCCATCAACACTGTGGTGACTTTTAATTTTCAATTACCCCAAACACAAATGCCACACAATTTTTTAACTTCAAACTTCCTTTCTCATAGAATTGAACAACGGATGGAGCAGTAAAACTAATCTCCTTGTACCTCAGGATATGAACTTGTCAATCACCCTTTGTGTCAGCCGTGACATGGTGACAAATGTGGATGAGTCATGAGCTGTCTCTCAGTTACTAAGGTGCAAAAAATAAATGTGTGAACCTCTTATAAAACCAACTTACAGCGTCTGCTTTGACTCAGATTTATGTCCCTCTCCACCAACTGGTTTGGGTGGGGCAAAATAACGATCCACCCAAACATAAATACAACTAAAAAATGAAGCAGAAATGAGAAAGCGAGCACTCAGAGCCTTCCTCGACACAAACCTGAGTCACATAAGGTGGTGATAAACGGGATCAAAGCTGAGGCCTGGCCTGTGTCGGCATAATAACTCAATAAACACTGCTGCTCCCACCTTGAGCTGAAAACCTACATGCCAGCAGGTAATTGTTTTCATCGTAATGGAGACAGACATGTATGCAGGACTTTTATTTGGCTGGGCCCTTTAAATTAACTGCCTTTAAACAAGCAGCGGCGTCCTTCAGGCAAGTCCCTTGTCAAATACAGCACTTCCGAAATAAGGTGGAAAAATTGGAATCCCCAAAAACTAGGTCACTAAGACCGATCACGGACAAGTACGCTGGATTTCCCACCCTGCCCTGCAACTGTTTGAATCATCTTCCAGGATTGGTAGTATGTCATCGCTTTTATTCCTGTCGCAGCAAGAGAAACGTATTGCTATATTTTAGCTTGTAGAGCCATGTTTGAACTGAGACTCTCAAAGAGACATAATGTGCTTTTTCAGTTTTGTGTGTTCTGTGCATGTTGAAGATCTTTAGAGTACAAAAGGCCGAAGTCTAATCCAACAGAAGTTCCTCTCTCCCAGAGAAAACACTGCTCCTGAACCGCCTCGTCAGTCGTACCGCCTTTGTGACATCACGCTACATCACCGCATTTGTATAAGGTACGCCTAGCAGCTAGTTCTGCACGTTGTAAGCGGTGCTAGCTCAGGCGTGTCTGAGCTGACCAATCATGAGAGTGTTTTAGGGAAGGGACGGCCTTAAAGAGACAGGAGCTAAAACTGAGTGTTTCAGATGGAAGGGGTAGGAATTGTGTGTTTTTTGAGTATCAAAGCATGTCAATGTATTCTAGTAGTAATCCTTGAAAATGAGCATAACATGTGTCTGCGCTCCCACTTCAGACGGGATGCATGCTCAATGTTTTTAGCTTTGCAACCACTAAGCTCCAGAAATGTTTTTGTGGCCTACAGAACTTCCCTATAATATAAAATATTTATATTTAGCTGAACCGTTTCTTTAAGTGGAAAGCAGCTATCATCAAATACACCTGTGCTTTTCCTCCTATGACATGGCAAAATGTCTGCTGTTAATAAAGTCTATTCACTTGGTTTTATTATCACCATTAGGAATAATAAGGAAGAAGTGAAACTTTCTGGCTGCTTGTGGTCACTTGCTGTATTTCATGAGAAAAGACACTTAGCTCCTGCTACTGGGAACACGAAGCCTGACGGAAAAACCTATTTAAAAACCTCTGAGGTACAATAATGACAGGTTGAAAATGTAACATGCGCTGGAGTCCGTTTGCCAGCCAATGACAATGTAGTGAGTTGAATTAGAACAGGAACCGAAGCCTGTAATCTGCATGTCCTCCTCGCATCCGAGCTAGATCTGTTCTTTATTGGGTAACCACATGTGCTACAATGGCCAAACCACATGTGAGAGATTGTATCAATAAGAGCAAGTCATCAATCAAGCTGGGGCGCTCAGCATCGTGTTTGCTGAGGATTCCCTGCCTTCAAATGAAAGGCATGACCGCTGTCTGGCTGAGATCGCTTCAAAAAAAAAAACATCAGAGCGTTTTATATGAGCCGGAAACGGGCAGATGAGCAGCCAACTGTGACACGCTACACCAACAATACCACTAATATTAAGATGAGAGGTGTGAGAAAGAGATCTGCCGAGCTGAAGACCGAATTAGGTTCACTTTATTTTTCTCCTTTTATATCTGTTGAAATCTATGTCGACAGATCTGACAAGACATATGGAATCCTGCACGCAAAGAGAGGACGGCTGGCAACGTTAAAGGAAGTTGGACTGTGAGAAAAGAAGGGAGAGGAAGTGACTTTAAGATGAAATATTGCGCTCAACAATTTGTGTAAAGGCGTCTTTCCTTACTACAGTTCTATACAACTGCAAGATCACTTTTTCAAAACTCTTCACACCGTGGAAATCATCGTGGACTAAACTGTGGATCACTTTTCCTTCCTTTTATTCAAAATGCATTCAGTGACCACATCTTTCAAATTCGGTGAACGGTTTTCCGACTCAAACTCGACTAGCGTGCTTGTGGACGTTGCATCAGAAGAGAGGATGTGATGTGGATGGGAAGTTGTGGTCAAAAGACAGCGATGGCGAGCACTGTTGTGGTAATTAAATAGTTGCATTACTGGAATTACTGTTGTTAGAAGAGTTGACCCTGAAATGTGTATCCGGTGATTCGTGTAGCGTTTGGTGATTTTTTGGATTTGAGATCTTGTGTTCTGCAGAGCTGCGTGCCGCGAGTAAAGAGAACAATGTGACAACAATTTTGAATAACTATAATAAAAACCTTTTCATATTGAAAATAACGACCACAAAGACATTGAGGGACTAGATTAGGACACTAGGGTTGGGCAATGGCGATGAATTCGCTGTTTCCCATCGTTGCTCTGACGTGAGTCTCTGTCTCAACCTGCAGAGGAAACTATCTCCCGTAACAATGACATACACGTCTCTGAACCACAAGTTCTTAACTTAGCTTTGTTCAGCCTCGTATGCATAAAACAACGTTGGCCGACTAGCCAAGGAAGCTAATCTAAAATAAAAATGTATAAAAACAGCATGACTGAGAGAAACAGCGACCTGCAGGACAAGAAACACCGTCTCATAATCTGTCCATGACTGTATGCCACCTGAAGTTTGAGATAGCAGTGACTTATTAATAATATTTCTTAATATTGCTATTTAAAGCTGCTACAAGACGTTTTCATTGATCGATTCTGGCGCCTCCTGTGGTTGAAAGGGGTTCAAGCTCAACCACCTTGAGTTGTACAAAATCTAGAATGTGCATTTGTTTTGAAAGCGAGTAAAAAGAAAGACACAACATATTTTACATACGGCTATTTTTCTTTTTAAAACACAGCTGTTTGCAGGATGCATGATGGTGAGGTCATGTATCTATTTGTGAATATGTAAGGGTGAATATGATGATGTTGAGTGTTTACCGCTACAGAGTAGTTTCAATTTTGTGACTCACCCAAACAAGACAAGTCAGAATCTCTCCCAATAACAGTCATTAAAAATAATGGCAAGTTTACAGAAATATTCAGTCTTCTCGCTGACGGTCTTGTTTGCTTATGTAGGTCACGTCGAGTACCTTTAAAAACTGTGCCACAGTCTGGGCCCTCATCCAAAGTTACATAATTTTCAGTGGAAAGTGTGCTGAACTCTGTTTGTCATTTAAACATTTTCCAATCAATTTTGCTGATTGTCTCCCTCTTACACTCCTACAAAAGTCTTTCATGCCCATATCCTCTCCATCGCTTGCTATTCTGATCCAAGCGGAGAGCTCAGAAGTGTATGAACAATGTTTGCGTATGAAGAACTAACCCGGTCGGGGGCAAAATAATAACCTACCCTCATTACCCACATCTAACACACACTTTAGACCCTCGTATGTGTTGCCAGCGAACATTCAATGGAAGGGATTAGACCCCTCTTTCATCCCCTTCTTACAGGTTTTGTGTTGATTCTCCGGGTCGTCAGATCCAGCTGGGAGTCTTCACTTTGCCCCCGAACGCCTCCCTGTGTTGTGACACAGCCAAAGTACAGACTGAGGAATCAAACCGTCGAGCTACTTTGAAGATCAGCGGCTATTATTCCTCAAGTACCCGCATTGTTCTACGCTTGAATTAGTGCACCTGAATCCACTAATCGATGGCTGTTAGCTCTGTGTGCACATGAATGGCATGTGAGGGCTGTTAAGTGATATTTGAGTGTTTCACGAGGAACGAACGGCTGCCTGAGGTTCAGTGTACCAAGATGGCTGTTTGAGGTTGTGAATCCATCGTGAGATATTTTGGAGGCGTTCTCACTCTCTTTTATTCCTCTCTTGACTTAGCAATGTCCTAAACCGTCCAGTGTAACAGAGAGCATTAGGAAGAAAGAAAGAAAGAGAAAGAAAGAAAGAAAGAAAGAAAGAAAGAAAGAAAGAAAGAAAGAAAGAAAGAAAGAAAGAAAGAAAGAAAGAAAGAAAGAAAGAAAGAAAGAAAGAACTGCATCAGTGATTCATAGCTTTTACTTTAGAAGATCCTGTAGAGCTAGTTATCTCGGTTTGACCACAGGAGTTTTTCATGGCTCATATGTTGTTTAAAATGTCTCAGAAGAGTCTCTTAATGTCTCCACTGCAGACCCAGAATCTCAAGTGTCACTAAATGTCTCGACGAGCTCAAATAGATGGTCTGGAAAATGCTAACAGCCCAAGTGAAAGTCATTCTGGCCACTTCTAAGAGTTTGACAGGAGGGTGTGAGTATGTGTCTGATAAACAGGATGAGGAATATTTATCGTCCCTGAGAGCATAAGTGGGCAAACTGCATAAATGTGGAATTTGTGTCCTGCTTTAATTGAAGCATTTTGTGTTTTGAGAGCAAATTCTTCGGCGATATCGAATTCCTGGAGTATTTGTATCTCGGGGGGAATTTCCAGACAGTTTGTGCAAAGTCATACTCTAAATAGAAGTGTTGGGAAGGGGACAGTCTTGGAATCAGGGTGTGTCTCATGTTCAGGCCTTTAAAGTACATTTTGTTGCTCGACCTGGCTCCATCAAAGGTGCCTTCAAACAGCTGCACAGCTGCTGGATGTGTCGCATCTTCTGTTTTACACATGTAGAAACAGAAAACACGACATAACACACGATCTGTTTGTCGCTTCTTATGTACACTTCCTTCCTTCCTCTCTTATTCCTCTTTTAGACACTTTAATGCAGAAGTGTTACATAATTTATCTTTAAAAACCAGCAGTTCGTGGTTGGGAGAATGGCTATTTTCAACAAAACCTCACTGATTCATGAATGTTGGATTACCGTAAGACAAAACTGTGAAGTGATTGGCAAACTGTCTCTCTGCACATCAGCACCTACGTCATGCTCACAAGTGTGTGAACTGTGGCCTGTACAAAAGCCGCTGTAACGTCATGTTACTTCTGCTTTTGCTAGAAGGATGGTAATAACTATTGCACCAGCCAGAAGTTTCAGGAAAGCAGAAATACTGTCTGTGTTTTTTTTTCTGGTGTAAGGCATCGTCATTTTTCCTGGAAAGATCAAAATTAACTCAATTCAGAAAAAAATGTATCTCTTATGAGGCAATAAATCTTTCCCAGCAAAGACACCACCTGTTGATGAGAATAACAAATCTAGCGCTTATGAACTGGCGGAATAAATACAGAATCAGAGTAACAGAGAGTAGAACGAGTCAGAATTTATCTCTTTAAATCTCAAGACATACACAGTGTACACATCTGTACAGGCATCCGGCTCACGTGTTGCTCAGTGCATCCCACCGACAGCAGTAAATCATCCACCTTCATGCTAATATATGGCTGAAATCAAATCAGCATGGGAGGGTGGAATGACATTTCCCTGAGCAGTTGATGAATGTTGTGACAGCTGTCGCCTCACCGAGGTGTCTGCAGCCCGACAGCGGGCAGCGGCCAGTAAAGGCTTTACGGGGATCAGCAGGCAGGACCCTGCGGCCTCGCTGAGTAATGGACAGCTACAAATCTGTTCCGCGGGGATCTGATGAGGAAGCAGCGGAGGAATGACATGTGCGGCCTGAGACGTGGTCGCACACCTGCACCAGGGCTGGAGTGGGGTTAAGTGAGGGGGCTGCGTTTATGCGATGCCTCCTGAGGGGACGATGAATAAAACGCGAGACACACTGTGTCCACGGCCGGTCCCGGTGGGAGGTCAGAAGTGGTGGCATCAGTGATAAACTGTGTCATGCTATGATACAATGACACGGTGAGTTATGAGGTGTCAACTGCACACTGTGAGAAAGGTCAGACGGGCTGCCTTAAGTTGAGTATATCTTATCACTCGACTCTCACATTTACTGTAAATGTCACTCTTCAATGCAGTGATGCATTTTATTTTTACAGAAGTATTTTTTTCTTTTGCTGATTCACCTTATTGCACCTACAAAGAGTAGCAACAGATTTGTATTTGTTTTTTACTTTAGGAGGAGGTACGTCCATGTTGAATACTGTTTTTATTACGTTATTAAAACCCAATCTTGGTAACGTACATCTCTGCAAACAACGGATATGTTGAAACTTGACGTTTGATATTAAATTTAAGATTCCTAGAGCTGCTTCCCGACAGGAGGAGAGCTCAGACTTTTTTACATTTTGGATTAGAAAAGAGGATTTATTCTCACTCCTGTTTATCGACCTGACTGCAGCAGTGATCCGTGAAGATGACCTCCGTTGTTGGGTGTTTATGTTCTGTAATGTTGACTGCTGATTGGAACTGTACTTTACTTCATGAACGTAACGTAACAGAGAGGAGAGAGGAAAACAAAGAGAGAACCAGAATCTCTGCTGAGCACTGAGCTGACTGAGAGGTTGATGTGAATTCAAACAAAGAAACACACATCCTCGGTGTACGTTGTTTCTAGTTAGTTTGTGGCTTCTTCTCGGTTAAGCAATCTGTTTGGAGGTTCCAAACCACAGCTGTGGTGATGTTTTTGTTCTATTCAAGGTGTGTTTAGTCTCATCCAGCGACTATCGTGACAGACAACCAAATAAAATGAACTGTTAAGGGTCAATTTGTATGACAGTTTTGCTTCTCATTCCCAACTGACTGACTTTTCTGATGGCGGCCAACTAGACCTGTTCTTACATATTATATATTTAAGTGCCAGTAAAACACTGACAGGAAGTTCAAATATGTTCTACTTCAGACCAACTGGTGTGAGATTGTGAGGTGTTTAAGATTCAGGATGTTGTAGTATCATCACGTCGATGTATGTGTGAATGCATAACAAAATGCACGCAGCACAGGCGAAGGACTCACAAATTCATAACTCATGAGATCATCATCATACCGACATAATTCAGACCATTGTTGTCTGAGGTGCCACAGTGGACAAGCTGAAAAAACCCCATTGCCCCAACCCTGGGTGATGTCATTGTCTAGAAGACAAGAAAATAATAAATAAAGGGGCATAATGGTGATTAATCAAAGAAAAATGCCTGAAAAATGCGATTGCAACACGATTCAGTGGTGTGTGTGCATGTGTGTTTCTGCGGTTTCCTTCAGACGTGACGATGACTGATTGTTTCCTGACTTCCTGGAATAATCCAACATAATACACCATGACGGATTCAAACCCCGAATTAACAAATATTAAATTAAACTGGGCCAAAATCAAAGACAGCAGCTATTAGGTAATCCAAAACAAGGAAATAAACCATTCCTTCACGTCAAATGTTGGTCATGTCGATGTTGAAATGCTGAATCATTCTTCCAGTCCCGTCGATGACATCTTGGAAGTCAGCTAATGTTTTTTGATTCACGATTGTTTCGCCAAGAATGAAACATGAGACACATTCACCTCTTCTCCAAATGCAGCTGTCTCGATTATGTCACACAGACCAACCATTGTGAGCGACCTGCTCGACCTAAAGTAAACAGCCAGCGGAGATAAACCGAGATAAAAAGAATAGATTGTTTATTCATTTCGTGCGGGATGATGTAGCACGAGGACTGCAGGGCCCGGCTCCATGAAAGGGTAATCTCAAGAAATAACATTTAGGGATTAGCTTTAATTTGAGGTTGTGCCCAGCGCAAGGCAGCGTCTGTCATCACAGGCTTGTCTAGCAACGGCCTGAAAGCAGCTTCTCATTATCTACACTGTCATTAAAAGATGATAGCATGTCTGATTTTAGCCACTCCTAAACTGATCGAGACTCCTGGTGACAAGATATGAAAAATACCTTATTTTATGTTATGTTTATTCTTAATATAACATCTATTTTCATATCTCGCCTGCACATAATCTACATTTGTCATCTTCGGATGGTTTCACGGCTTTTAACTCTCAATTCATGACTGACAGAGCATGAAACTGACTCATTTAGATATTTTCATCTCATGTGTGACATTCAGATTATCTGTGAAAATGAAAACAACAATTTTGAAAAAAATCTTTATCTGACCGCCTCCCAGTCAGCATTTTGACGAAGCAGCAACACGCTCGCTAATGAAAAACACCGTTAAAGCTGACAACAGGTTTGTGTCAGTGTGTGTGTGTGTATTTTGTGTTTGCGTGTTTCCACAAAACTGTTGCGTGCGACGAAAGAATCAGTCATAATCTGTGCTCACCTTCACTTCTCCCGTTGGAGTTAAAAGGCTCTGGATCGTCACTAGTCTCCTAAAGAGGCGGGGCAGCGCCGAAACCCACGTGACACGGCTACTGGAAATGATTCTTTAGTAAGCCATCTTTTATCTGAACCGTTTCTGGTCAGCACTCATCAGAAAGTAAGAAAATACCTTTTTTTTTTCTTATTTTCCTGTCCTCAGACTAAAAGGCTCTACTTTAATCACACTAAATAATTGATCTGCAAGAGAATGTTTATTCATATTGTAGTTTTTTGTGTATATATGCTGCTCAACACAGATGTTGTAGGATATAAGAGGATTTTATTGAATTTGGGCTTTTGGCCAAACAGTGATTAATGAAATGTTCCCCGTTAGCTGGAAAAGAGATTCTACAGGAATCCATGGTGACCAAACTTGCAAGTTGCAACATAAAGAGATGTTCAGTTTGAACTTATCTCTGGTTTTGCAAAAGTGTGCTTAGCTCACATTTATTCTGGCGATTGGGGCGGGGATGCACATCAACACCTGAGTGCTTAGGTCAAGGCCTAATTCATCCAACAGTCAACAGCAGTTAAATCTGAGGTGTGTTGTGCTTTTATCCCAATCTGTCTTGTACTAAAATGTAAATGCCAAGACAGCAGCAGTTCTCTGTGTGGGATGGTGTCATGGAGAAAGATCTTTCCTGGGACTAGCACATATTTCTTTTTCTGTCCAGTAACTTAGCAAAGCCAATTTCACAGGACATTTATCTCAATGTGAAACGTGAGAATAACTGTGACACTGAAGAAAATCCCTGATGCTTTGTCCACAGATGTCCGATGCACAAAAGCAACAATTTCAGTAATTTACAGACTCAGCACAAACACTTAAAATACTTAAACTGTTGAATGTATAGATGAGTGTGTACACAGCTCCATCCAGTTAAAGAACAGTGCGTGAGGTGTTCTCAGCTTGTTCTCACTGTCTGTGTGCCAGCCCTAAAGCTATGTAAACAGCCATTAAGAAATTACAATCTCCAACCCAAACATCAGGGCCTGTGATTTAAACAGATAAATCAACTGGAACACGCTCCAGCAACATGTTTCTTTCTCTTCTGATGATGTGAGAGTGGGATTTTTTTTCTCCTGTAAACTATAAACATTGTTTGTCACAGATGACCTTGTTCATAGTAATGTCGCAATAGAAAAACGATAACATGTGTGTCATTCAAAGCTCATGAGAAGTGTCAAGTTGTAACAGATGATACCCAGAGCTGGCAGTGGGTATTGTTGTGTTGAAACAATGGACTCTGTTTTCTAAATGCTACAGAAGAGAATGATAGGAAATAACCGATGGATCATCTGCAGTATCATTTTTCAAAGTGTTTACTGTAGAAATCACGAGTTTATCCCAAACAAAATTCCATTCAGTTCTGTTTGCGTCATGACAAAACAGGGTGAGACTGGCATCAAGACAAAGCCGACTATTCTTCCCCTTCAACTTACAATTAAACATCTTCACAGTCCACTTAGGATCAAACAAGACAGGACTCTGTAATGCCAGCGACATTAAAGTGTGTCACATTCCTGAACGCAGTTATGGCCTGTGGTGGGGCTCATGTGTTGTCTGTAAACATCCATAAATATCTTTCATTTAATGTGACTGCTCTGTTCTGAGAGCATCATTACAAGTTCGCATGACAGGAATGTTTCCTCTGCTGCACTGTTCACTGTTAAAAACCGGTTCGGGATTAACAGTTGGATGGCTATTTCCTGTTTGTCACCCATCCACCAATCTCAGCCCATAACCTTAAACTCAACTGCACACATTTGCACACAACTCTGCTCAACATCTGCAAAGGTTATGACATGGGAAGCACTGTAATCTACTGTTCTGTGCTGAACTGAAACACATTAAAACGGGGGCATGCTCACACATGCATCTGATAGTACGGCAGAGTAGCTTCAAAGGTGTTGCTGCAGTATTTTCTCTCCTTCTTAAAGATATTTCTCATGATGAAATAATAATAATCCTGCATAGGTTTGACAGGACGCTGTCAAACCTCTGCACGCACCTCTGCACACAGTAGGCGCTAAGGGTTTTCACAGGTTTTTTTTTTTTTTTTTATCTAGGTGCATATTACGGCTGACTTACAACTGATACAAGTCGGCCTAAATATCACTGACTGTGAAACTAAATATTTTGATTAAGTTACAAGACCAGTAAAGCGGATCACTGCCCACGACATCTTTGACAATCAAACCAGACCAGCCGGACTGCCCCAGGTAGGAGAGGAAGAGAGCTGGGATAGGAGTCGTGCTAAACCAGCTTGGATTTAAGGCCGCTCCTGGCTCTCCACCACATCTTCACAGAGACCTGTCTCCACCACATCTTTACAGAGACCTGTTCCCCACCTCATCTTAACAGAGACCTGTCTCCACCACATCTTTACAGAGACCTGTCTCCACCATATCTTTACAGAGACCTGTTCTCCACCTCATCTTAACAGACCTGTCTCCACCACATCTTAACAGAGACCTGTCTCCACCACATCTTAACAGAGACCTGTCTCCATCACATCTTAACAGAGACCTGTCTCCACCACATCTTTACAGAGACCTGTCTCCACCACATCTTCACAGAGACCTGTCTCCACATCTCTACAGAGACTCATCTCCACCTCATCTTCACAGAGACCTGTCTCCACCTCATCTTCACAGAGACCTGTCTCCATCTCATCTTCACACAGACCTGTCTCCATCTCATCTTCACAGAGACCTGTCTCCACCACATCTTTACAGAGACCTGTCTCCACCTCATCTGTCCAGACCTGTCTCCACCACATCTCTACAGAGACCCGTCTCCACCTCATCTTCACAGAGACCTGTCTCCATCTCATCTTCACAGAGACCTGTCTCCACCACATCTTTACAGAGACCTTTTCTCCACCTCATCTTAACAGACCTGTCTCCATCACATCTCTACAGAGACCCGTCTCCACCTCATCTTCACAGAGACCTGTCTCCACCACATCTTTACAGAGACCTGTCTCCACCACATCTTTACAGAGACCTGTCTCCACCTCATCTTAACAGAACTGTCTCCATCACATCTTCACAGAGCCCTGTCTCCACCATATCTTTACAGAGACCTGTCTTGTGGTGGAGTCTCTACAGAATTATTACATACGTGTTCATGTATATATGTTTATAAATAACTGTATTATGGGCTGTTTGTCATTTATCTATTCATGTAGAAATGTGTAGCTTTTTAGTCAATTATTATTTTTCATTGCAATGTGGCTGTGGTTGATGCCTCTGCAGAAGAATGCAGAAGGTTTATCTACCATGTCAAGAACACAACTTCCTTTTTAAGCTTCTTGTAGATTGCCTTTTATCAGGTGCAATCATACGGTGCAGTCATCTGTTCAGAGTTACAACACAGCATGAGCGCTTCAGGGGGCAGTCCGTGGATTTCATTCAGTCTTTTTAATTTCCATATATAGTTCCCCTCCAAACAAATTTGTCCACAAACTCATAAGAAAATACATAAATATACAGTATAAAAGAAAAACGTTCACATTCATGATAATGGAAATCCACAGGAGTTTTACTATCGCTTACATCACATCTGTTAAAAAATACTGATATAATTGGGGACCATTTAGTCAGTAATACATCGTCTTTATTTAATTGTAATCTTACGATTATGTTTTCCATGTGGTAATCATTCTTAACTTTCTCCCTCCAACAGAGTCCTTAATTCAAGAGAGACAAGTTCAGTCCAGCCACACACATACAGTAGCCAATTAGCAAAGGGAAGGTCTACAGTCAGCATAAGGTAACACTATCATTAATCCTGCTGCTGTGCAGTAATCATGCATGGGTCATTATTATGCTATATTTCATTAAGATGTAATCATGTGGTTTTAGTTCTTTTTCATGATTTAGACCCAGATGTGAGACTGTAGGGGATTCTCCAAAGTCTGAAGGATTTTAGTGAAAGGCTGTTTTATAATTGCCCTCCATTTTTATGAAGATTAGGAACTTCTTTCTCCACCTCTTTCTCCATTTTGGATGCACGATACATCAGCTGAAGGTCGGTACCTGCTGATATTCTCCGTGTTGACCGCAATTGACCTATCAGCAAATATGATGGCATTCACCAATGGCAGTGGCTGATGTTTATCTGTTGTGTTGCATCAATTTTATGCTGGAAATTAACAAGCTACTGCCTCGTGACAGGCTATGTAAGCGCTGAAAGATTCCTATCATTAGGTAGTTAGTTGAAGAGCAGGCTAGAGAAGCTTTGAGAGAAATAACTCTTGCAAAAGATTTATGTTTTTCATATCAAAATTAAAGTTGATTTAGTCAAATACTGATGTTTTGAGATTGTATCGATCCCAAAGCGTCAGTATTTGATAAGTTGGGAATGAGACTCAAAAATCAACTTTCTTAGTAATTGGTCCTTTAAAGGTTCCCTCATTAATTTGTATTTTTATTTAATTGAGGTTAGTTTGTTTTCCTGGCACAAACAGGGCAATAAATAACTAAAACAAAATGAACAACAAAAAATCCAAATGGTTATTTTGAACATCTGTATGGGACTAGAATTTCACAATCATCTCTTATGAAATATGTGGTGTTAAACTTTGTCTCCTGTCATCTAAAACATTCAAAATTGGCCAAAGGCATTCTTAAAAGTTGGTGTTAATCATTGTGATTTAAATTAACATTTTTCAGCATTTACAGTCGCTAGCTTTTCCTCAGCAACCCCAACTTTGATTGCCTTCTTTGTACTGCCACACAAGAAAAAAGACTCCACTACATCTTTATTTGCATCCTTACATACATATCATCCCAAATACCTTTGGTGCTAAAGCTAGATAGCTGGTCAGACACAGACAGAAATTCAGTGCTTTTTTGGCCAGAAGTTTGAAATCACTCAACACTCTCTAAGTGCAAAAATGTTCATCTGTCAGTACTGTCATAAGCACAGTGGGGTATTTTCTCTGCTGTAAACACTGAGTAAAAGAAAAGCAGTGGTGAGAGATCCAGAGCGGACATTCAGCTTGAGGGATTCCCTCATTTGGCAGGAGCAACGCTGCCTGGGAGACTGTCCACAGGGACACATAAACCACAGAGAGGAGAACAAAGGTCACGACTCAGAGACCAAGGTCTAAGCCCCCCACACTATTCAGCCATGGTCATCGTCTTGCTCACTCTTTGGCACCCACTGATCCCAACAAGCTCCCAGCTACAAGCTCGACAAGCTGGAAGCTGCTCTCCGTCCCGTTGTGCTGTTCCTGCCTGCCTGCGTAACAAAAAACTCCTAACGTAGCCTACGCCCTTCGCATGTCACTGCCTGGGCCCTGAGTGGTGTAACAATGCCAAATGTATGCCAAATGTTCGTCTTTAATGGTGGGTAATTTATAGACACTGGCAGGAGCAAATTTGGACTTGTGGCCAGAGGTGTTGATTACCCTTTTTATCTGGCCGTTTGTTTGGGAGCATGATCAAAGCCATCACCCGTTAGCGATCATGTGCTTTCCTTCCCCCCTCCTCTGCCCCCTGCTAAAACTTTGGCACACGGCCATGCATCGGCCTACTTTTCTTTGTTTTATTACTTCAAAAGGTTGTGCCTCACCCCATTCATCACAGAACACTGCTCCCGTCAAAGCTGTAACAGAGTCAAATTGTTCAGGCATTTGGGCATCTAACAAAGCACGGTGAGCATCTCCAGATCTGATGTAACTCAAGGAGGGATAATTCAACACTGAGAGTCATCTTTGATCTGTGATCTGTACCATATCTGCACCCACACTCACCCGTGGCTCATTTTATCTCGCTTTATTAAGCTTTTGATATTTCATCTTCACACAGCCCAATTTGAGCACATCACCGCAAATTAGCACTCTGATGGAATATTCCCCCATAATGCCTTTGTTGTTCACGCCGTCTGAGAAGTTACTTTGATATGGGCACAGATTTGTTTACCGTTGATGCTTCTCACCGTGCTGAAGAGTTCACATTATCATAGTTCAGGGCAGGGTGAAGAGTTCAGTTCAGTTTCTCTGTTACGCAAAATAGCAGCCAGGTGTGAACTTTTAAAGAAATACACCCCCAACCTTTAAATGGCTTCAACTATCATTACGCGGTGTGTCCTGTGCCTGGATTTGAGCTTATTTATCTTCCGGCTCTGCCTGTGCAAATGTTGGCCGTGAAGTAAAGACACATGAGGCAGAGGAAGCCACACGGACTCTTTCAGAGGCGCCCTGCCCCTATCTTGAAGCCTAATCCGATGAGCTCACACTCAGCATGTTCCTCTCGTGAGTTCTGCATGACTTGCGCTGCCCCCAGAGATAAAGGATGGATGGGGTGCTGCTGTCCTCATGGAGAGGCGGGTGGATTGGGTGAGGAGGTGGTGGTGGTGGTGGGGTTGTTACAAGAAGGTGGGAGGGAACGGGTGGAGAGTTAGGGTATGGTTGTGGGGAAAGGGGCGGAGAGGGGACATACTGAGGCCTCTGTGTGCATGTGTGGGGGAGTCTCATCATCCAGCAACCTCTCCCGCCCTCGGACACTGACCTCTTTGTAGGATTCATATTAAAAACTCCAGCCCTGTGAAGATGACCCCCGAGACTAATCCTGTGACCTCCAGCGCATTAAAGTGACCGTTAGTGGACATGGCAAGGACAGTCTGTCATTTCGGACTCCGGTGTGTTGTGTGCGTGTGGTCAATATTTGTATGCGAGCGAGTGCAAGGTGGGGTGCGGGGTGTGTTTGTCAGGGAAGAGGGGTATGGCGTGCGGCATCGGAAACACAGCAGGACTATTGTGGTTGAAGCCTGATGTTAGAGTCACACTGCCTGCACGTTACAACAGGAGCTCCAATTTGTCCACAATGTCGTTACTTTTTAATGTTCTCTCTTCTTTTACGTCACTTTCAGATACGACGATGTGATGTATAAAACAACAGGAAAATATTTGACTAACTTGAAAGAAAAGTTCATTATCTCCTCACCTCCATGCTGATGGAAGGTTTTGTAGTCCACAAAACATTTCTGGAGCTTCACAACAAAACAAGTGTTGCAGCATTCTCGTAAACAACTGAAGCAGCTGGGGGACTTTTTGCAAAAACATTTAAAAAAAAAAACTTAAAATATGCTAAAATGGCTCGCCTGGTGTAATCCAAATCTCCAGAAGCCCCCCAAATTTTAAAAGACGGTATTTACAAACCTTTAAAAGAGAACTCTGGGTGTACTTAAAGGTCCAGTTAGCAAGAAAGTTGATTTTTGAGTCTCATTCCCAACTTGTTAAATGCTGACGCTTTGGGATGGTGTCCGACTAAAACCTGCAATCCCAAAGCGGCACTTATATTTAACAAGTTGGGATTGGGACTCAAACATCGACTTTCTTACAAACTGGACCTTTAAATGTCACAACCACTCAGTCAGAAACTAGTTCCCTTGGTTGTACTTCCTGCAACAGAACTGGGCAAACTGGCCCACAGCAGTTCTCAAGAATGCAAGAACACCGGTGGAAAAACACCCTCTGTACTGGAGAAGCATATATTCTCTGTAGGGTTTTTTAAGAGTGCTCAGACCTGAGGGAATCCTTTATAGCTTCCGAAGTCTGTAACTAGCCGGCCATTTGGTCGGTAATGTTCAATGACAGCTCAAAGCACCGACTTGTTGTCTCTGGGACCTGTGGACATCTTCTGAAGCTCTCGGAGGCCACTTTATGTGGTGATAAAAAAAAGGGCCCAATAAAGCCTTCTCACCAGCGGCAGATCCTCCCAGCGCAGCAGTCCTTGTTAATCACAGCAAACAGTTGGAGATCCTTTCAAAGGGGATTATATCAGGGTCAGGAGCATTTGGACCTTAATTACCCTTGACATAATGTTTGACCATTCTGTTACCACTGGGGAGGGCAACACTTATTAAGGGGACATGGGCCTAGGGGTCACCGGGGTTACCCGGGTCAACAGTGCAAGCACAGCCCACCACATCCTCCCCCATCCGCATTTTGTCGTCCAGCTACGGATCTTTGAGCCTAACTCCAACAACAGAGATGGAATCCGGCCAGTTTAGTCGCTGGGCGGAGATGTTGGTTGTTGTCATCACATTGAAGACCATCAGCTGGGACAGACTTCGGACAGCAGGGCCGAGCCATGACGTGCAGACACATGATTTGAGGGCAACTGCAGCCAGAGGGTCAGAGGTCACCGATTCAAATCTTCAGACCAGCAGAATGCATTTGCACACGAGAGCAATGCATGTTTGTTTCGTAAACTTCATGGATGTTTAGAGACACTTCCATGTGTCGACCATTAGAGAATCACCTTCTTGGCGCAAAAAGCAAAAAACATCACGATTTGGCTTGAAATAACTCTTTTGGTCACCACAAAGTCTGCTGGAGACTTCTTGTCAAAAATAAAACATTTCTTTGCACACAAAAATGACTGGAAATGATCCTGAGGTCTCCTAAAAACTATTGGGTGGTTTCACGCTTACACAAATTTTAAAATGCAGTGTCAAACTGCGGTCACTGGCTTGACAGCCTTGTCGCATGGAACTTTACCACAGTCCCTCCACCTCACGATATAAAAGTCAGGTCATAGATGTGGAACTTAGCCTATGACACGTACAAATGTGGTATCCTTGGTAACGTATCCATGGTTTGCAGAAATGTGCCCACATGTTATCACTTCTGAGTGCATCTGCTATTGGTGCAATGTGAGAGAAACGCAGCCGCAGACCTCAAATCGTGCTTCTCTTTTACCAAAAATCATCCTCATCAGTGCTCCAACATTTTTTAGGCAGTATGAGAACTCATTGAAGTCAAAGCCAGTAGAAAACAGTTACTATTAATAACTCACATTAACATTTCATGGTCAGAGCAAAGATATTCATGGATCATTTTTCTTTAACGGGAAGCAGCAGAACTGATGTTTACTGAGAATCACTTTAAAATCATGTGAAACCAACATTTCATAGCAGGAAATAGCATTTTAACTTGTTCTTGCTGTGTCCACATGGTAGTGAGGCTCATCTGCTGCTCATGTCGAAAACAAGGCTACAACAGTATGAGATTTTCACATAGCGATAACATTCTCATAAAATATTACATATGTGGGGTTACACACTACTCTTAACAATTTCAGTGACCCTTAAAAGAATGAAAACAGAAGCAACTCCCACTACCGCAGATAAGAAAATGTCCACGGTATGATAATCATCAAACCGAGCTGCAGCAACCCGAATCAGTGGCTGTGTGATACGTGTGCACGAGTCCTTGGTCCATTGTTTGTTTCTGATAAGTGGCCTGCTGATTGGCTCTTCCGTGGGCAGAAAGTCAAACAAACTGAGCATTACCGTCTGTTATCAGGGAGATTTTCATATATGTGTTCAATGCCCAGTGGATAAAGTGAAATGCAATCAACAGATGTGACTAAAGTCAGTTGGTGGAACGTATCCTCCCCCTCCACATGCAGAAAACATATTTGCTCTCCTGTCACCTTCATAAAGAGCCTCTGTTCGTAGCAAACCCTCACAAGTATGTAAAATATAACTATGTCCACCTCTAATCCCTGTACAATGATGTAAAATACCATCTCTCAGTCTATAATCCCCAGACACACGACAGATAACACACACGCAAAAAAAAACCCAGAATAAAGCTAATGAAAAATGTGAGCTTGTATCCCTCAGGGTGCTGTGAGTGCACATGTACATGTACATGAGGGTAGCTGCAGCCAGAATGTGAAGCAGATAATATACAACATGAGGATACAAGACGGTATGCAGTCAAAACATCCAGATGCTTGGACGCTGCTAGCTGTATACATTCTGTCACGGTCGTCGACAGAACAGAACACGTCCTCATGTAAACACACAACGCTGAGCTGTGGATCATGGGAGGTTTCTTTTTTTTTTTTTGATCTGCTCTGTTGCAGTTTTTGAGAAAAATGTAAATGTCTGTGGTTTAGTGAGATCTTTGACCGCGGTGGTCCCTCTTTACTGCTACATTCCAGCACAAATGGACATTTTTATGTCATTTGTTTGCTCAGCACAGCATTTATACTCATTTAAACCTCATCTACTCTTTACATATGTGCACCACCTTCATGCTACACCCAGATATTATATAACTTAATATGAGAAGATATAGAACTATCCACTCAACACGTCCTGCTGTTTGCCTGCAATGCTTGAGTGTCTTCAGTGATCTTATGAGGCCCAGATACCATTTGCACATGCTCAATAATTTACCCAGAGTAAACAGTCTTTTGTTCGGCCTCATGCTCGACTAGGCGAGCGCATTATCTCCATCAACACATGCACACAACGCAAAATCCCCGGCACCACAAAACGTAGCCCTCCTGTCAACGTCGCACACTCGTCTGTCAGACTTAAAGTGTATGACATCGTGTGTCTCAGGATAGAAAATAAAAACAGGCTTCAGTTGACATGAGCGGGAGCACATAATTGGAGGAGTTACTGTAGCTGTAGGGGAGGATTGAGAGGGGATTATGGAAAGGTAAGGAGGGCTGGGAGGAGGAGAAGGCAGGGAGGGGGTAATCTGTAATTAGTTTGTAATTGCATCTTAGATGGTTCAGATTGCCATTGTGCTATGATCCATGACTGACAGAGGACATGAAGCAACTTAGTGAGACACAGTTTTCACATAAACACGGGAGAATAACACCATGACTTCATGACATCACTTCTTTTAAGACGCATTAAGACTCATTATTTTGCAACGGCCTCTGAGTCTCTACAATTACTGACATGACGGCTGTTGTTTTTTTTTA
Source organism: Lagodon rhomboides (assembly GCA_039737535.1). Taxonomy (NCBI): domain Eukaryota; kingdom Metazoa; phylum Chordata; class Actinopteri; order Spariformes; family Sparidae; genus Lagodon; species Lagodon rhomboides. Next base: position 30,981,793 of record CM077790.1, on the reverse strand, counting down.
TCCTGCAAACTCAGATGCATCGTATGCAATCAAAACAAAACACATGGGCATAAGTTTGATTTATTCATATGGTTCATTGATCTGAATGGTTGAAGTTAGGTCATGAAAGACGGTGACAGAATCCAATCATCCATTCAAACCTTTATCAAAGCCTAGAAATCGCTCAAGTTTCCCTCATTTGCAATAATGTTGAGGTGTAGAGATATATGCGGTTACTTCGTGAGAAAACTGCTTCAGTGTTTTGTTACGCGGGATGCGTTCGGGCACAGTATTAAATGTTTTGGCAGCACTCAGACCCCAAAACATAATCACTGCAGATTTGCATAAAAACAGAATGAAACCGACTTGACACGTAAACATATACTTTGGGTTGCACAAGTGTAGAGAACTTGAGTCTTTTAACAGAGAGGAGTATCTTTTTCTCTCAGACGAGCGTGACAGATGGCTGCAGAACATGGCTGAAATGCCTCCTGTGTCGGCACGCCATCGGAGGTAAACAATGCGGTGGAGATTCGTCCAATATGGATGGAATTCCTCGGATATCCATCATTCCCTCCTTCATGGTTCTCCAGAAATGTCATCCTACTTCCACCTTTGCTCCAGACAGGCAGTAGTCATAAATCACAGGCCTGCTCGAGGTCCTTGTCAGTTAAGTGTAAACGCAGCTCATAATTCAGCATTTTGACAGATGATTGATGCTGAAGTCAGGCCTCAGTGTGGCCTCTCAATCCGTACTGAACAGGCCGACCCGAATCCAACCGTCATGATGTTTATCCTTCCCTACAGAGAGAGGTTTTCAATGAATGATTCCCGTGGTGCATTAGTGGCACGAGTTTGTAATTCTACGCTGTATTCAGTACAAGCAGATATATTGATAGTGACAAATTTGACCTTGAGTGACACAATGTATGTCCAGTCTCGCTCAGTGCGAGTCAGTCTGGCTGCAGCAGCCTGGATCTGAGATTAATGTGTTTAAATGAGTGCTGTAATGTGCTGTGAACAGCACCTCAGTGTGACAGACAGCTTATTGTAGTTCACGAAGGCAGAACAGCGGCATCATGAAGCTAGAATGTCCTTTCAGACGTTTGTCAGGGAATCAAAATGAATAAACGTTTGTATTAAACGGGCAATCAGGGACTGAAAAACTCTTGTAACTTTTACGGCGGTGCCACACGGGACGTCGACAACATACAGGGCATTCATGGGAGTTTCAGGAGCAGTTGCAAAAAAACATTTTCCCCTAATGAAAATGACAAAAGTGCTAAACGTGTACAGTGAGCTGCTGTTTTAGAAGCTGCTTTACGGCCTCCCTCGAGTTTTACATGAGACATGGCGACAAGGGCGCACAATGAAATAATGAACAGATACTGAGACTGCACTTAAACTGCAGGCTTTTTCCAGAGAGAAGAGTGGAGCTTTGACTCTTGTCCTCGTAAATCTCTCACTGGATCTGTTAAGTGATCCTAAAACAGGCGTGAGTGCTTGTTTGTTTTTTGGTGTGCTTTACAGTAGTTGGTGATGCGAGCGGGCGGCAATTTGAGAGCGAGGTAAATTAAGGATTTTATGGACTCTGGTCTGCGTGGTTTTATTGCAACAGTGGAAATAAGCATGCTAAAGTTTCCAGTGCCACATTCCTCGCAGGTTCACAATGGAACAAACCACATTACAGATATTAATCTGTGTATTAATGAATTCCTAATGGGTTTTGGGAGAGAGGCGAGGACAGAATCACGTTTTGTCATCAGGTTTTTTCTTGAAGGTTCACCCGCCAAGAAAAATTAGGAGTACGAGGGAGAATGGACACATTGTGTGCCCGCTTGGCATCGGCAGCAACTAAATATTTGTTGGGTCACTACAAATAGGTACCAATCAACTCTAAATTGCCTGAAACGCGCTCCTAACCACTTTCTGGAGGAACATTTTTGGAATTTGAACATTTGACACTGATCCATCCCATTCACTTTACATAGGGACACGTCTTCTTCAATAGCTTCCAGGTCATTTGACCCACTGACTCAAAATCGATACCACAATGTCTTCTGTTGATACTAGTTGAATGAGACACACCTGTTTTTATTGGATTTTGTTGGTATTTCTATTTTTCATGAAGTCTAACCCTCAGTCATTGACTGCCTCTAAGCCTAAGTCCAACTATGTGTGATCCAAAAAAAGTGTCACTACAAATAGGTACCAGTATATTGACATAAGGTCAAAGGTCAGGATACTGTAAATAGAGTTCATTCATTTCAGAGGTGATATTGAGGTGAGGTCCGTTTTATGGTAAAATTCCACAAGTCAAACACTGAAAAGTTAATCCAAGGTAGATGCACACGATACTATACAAGCAGTACTTTGTAAGTAACAAAGGCTTGAGAATAATGCAACTATCCTGCTTTTGTACTGCACAGAACTAATAAACAATACCTGACATACTTTCATCTGCTCTTTATTGATATGCGTGTCAGGAGTTAAAAGAATAATAATGGCTCTTTCAGTCATGCACACGCAAGCACACGCGTGTCCAAACCTCGTACAAAATACAGTGTTTAAAAATGACATATTAGTGAAATAGATGTGGGCACTTTCTCGTACTGAAATACTGAAGTTATGGATCACAACTCTATATCTGCAACTTACAATTATTTTCATTGTTGATTATTTCACTCTTGAATATTTTCTCAATTGAGTGACTAGTTTTTTATTAGTTTGGTCTATTAAATGTCATACAATGGTGAGAAACATTTCACTGTTTCCTAAAACAACCCCAATCACCAGAATAAATGTTGGGAAAGTATGTTTCTGCACAACTATAGATTAGCCAAAACTTTACTTTTCAATTTTTCTCTCGTCACAACACTGTGCTCTGTTTAGATTAGGCCCAAAATCCACTTGGTCACGGCAGACGCAACACAAAAAAACACACATGCAGACCAAAAACTACTGGGTGAGACTTGAAATATGATCCAGGACGTCAAGTTTGAGTAACAGATCCATCAGTCTGTTGTTTTCTATGAGACAGGATTTTACAACTCTGTAAAAATTTATGCTGACAACCACTTTGTCAAACATGTCAAAGTTCACATGTTAACATTACTCAACCTCAATTTTCTTTTTGCTGGCAACCTTGCTGCATCCATGCATTGTCTTCACACTGTGTGCATCAACAAAGAGTAGCATGTGACCAATAAGGATTGGGGTTGATTATAATCACCGTTATGATCCATCTTTTTAGAAGCATTTGCAAATTTGTATCTGCAAAACAGCACTATCCTAAAACGCTATTAAAAGAGAAGGATTTAGAAGAAGCCTGTCCAACAACGTACTCATCACACATCTCCTGACATCTAACCATCTGAAACATCTTCAACAGGTCACATCAGGCACAGGTGAGCCTCGAGAAAAAAAGGCCAGGGAGGAATTCAGAATCGGAAAGGGAGCAGGGAAGAGGAAGAGATTGAGAGAAAGCCCCATTTTTCTCTCTATGGTTTCATAAAGGCAAGCTCTCTGATTGCCAGTGTCAAAGTGACAGGGTCTTTTATGAGCACTTGGCGGGTCCCCGCCCTGGTTTGTGTAGCCAAGCAGTGATAGCAGTGCCCATTGTTGGGCTACGGGGAGAGGAGCGGCCCTGTGCTATTGAGAGGGGAGGGGCCCGGCCCTGCTTGCCCGCCCTGTGCAGTGTGTTGGCTGAATAGGCAGCTAAGGTGTCCATGCCCTCCAGTGCCCTTCAGTGTGGGAAAGCTGGTGCAGAAAGCACCTGCAGCATTTTGACAGCGGCTGACACAGGATCGCGTGCTAGCTTTGGACGCACAGGCCACGGAGAGGTGACACTCCACGCTGACGGGTACAGTAGGAGTGTCACACTCCCATGCTGTGTTAACATCTCCTGTCAGAGATCAAACAGATCAGGTTCACATGCTCCGTAACGTACAGTACATGTGCATTGTGCATGCTAGCTCTGTGCACACAGAGCTGTGGTCTGAAGCACACTGAAAGTGTAATATAACACTATGTACAGTACAATAAGTATACAAACACCATGCATTCACTTGCACAATCCAAAAGCTCCTGGGGACAATATAAATATAATAATAAAAGACTGAAAACAGCGAACAAAGCCAGTTCCAGTGTTTATTATTACAAATATTTGTTAATAATGTAATCTGTAGTGATTTTGTCAGCATGCAAATCTGCAACCAGGGTCACAAACTGAATAAAATGCCATCAGCACTCTTTAATATTGACTTTGGTGCATCAATCAGTCCCTCATTTATTGCCTGGCATGTCCCATGTGATGTGTCTGTGTTGCAACGCTGCCATTCCTGGCATTCCTTCCTGGAACGCACAAATAGGACCCCACAGAATGGGACCAAGACTGCAAAACAAGACAACATTCCTGAGGCAAGTTTTAACAAAAAATACTCTGCTGCCTTTTATACTGTAGGCAGCACATGGAGGGGAGTACGTCATGTTCTTGGACGTCTTCAATGGATTGCTATCTGTTATAGACGTATTATGATTTTATAGAAGAAAGAAAATTGGCTTTGTTTTCTTTGTGCTAGTATATCTTTAAAGCAACATCAGCCTTTTTTTCTCACAATCTGCTATAACTTGTTGCATTTATTACAAACTGCAGTTCCTTAAATAGTCATATAATAAGTATATCATATATATATATATATATAATTAAATGCATGGCCACTTTGAGTGACAGCTAGCTGGAGGCATTTTTGCTAGGCTTCATGTCCGCTAATTGGAGTTTTTGAAAGCAAACACTATGTCTTGCTGTGCAGTTCATTGTACACACAGACTATGCATTGGATTGACAAGCGACCTTGTTAGCGCTAACCAGCAGACAGCTGCTAGAGGCAGCGTTGGCAGAGCCTGGAGCTTCCGGAGGAGTAAACACCCAGAGCTGAGGAAAGCACAGAGTTTGTTTTTCTGCTCTCGTTTCTCAATCTGTTTAAAGCAATGAGCCGTGGAGGTGCTTTAAATCCATTGTAATGTAAGGTGACGCTAATTCTCTCTTATCTAATTGCCGAGTGGAGGGGAAATGTGCACGTACAGACATCTACAGAGATAAGATGGGAAAGGAAGAGACACTGGAGGACAACAGAGATCCAGAATCAGCGAAGATGCTGTTGACGCTAGCTTACAGCTAATGTGGAGCACGGTATTGTGACTGGGATGAATAAGCCTTGCCAAAATAGGCCATGTTTAAGTAATGGGGCTTCATTTGGCTGATTCAGCTCCGCCCACGATCCACTGCTCTGCCCATTTTAGGGTTAGCTAGAGTTAGGCGGAGTTATCCACCCACTGTGATCTTCACACTGGCTCTTAGGAAACCTATGTGTGATGTCACGGTGGATCTGTCCACCATTTTTACAAGGTTAACCCATAGAAGGCATTAAGTGTAACACCTTATCCAACTGGTGTGGACCAAAAAACTCAAATATTTACGCTGATATTTACAAATATCTCAGTTTTTCTGGGATTTTAGATTAGTGTTATCTGTGCGTCCACATGCTGAAATGACTCCTGATTAGCACTGATTGGTCGCTGCTGTTTCCCGGGACAACAAGTGAGCGGCAAAGCCACTCGACACATGACAAGCAGCTTGAACTAACTTGTTTTCTGAGGGGGGTGCTCCACTGGGTTCACCACAGTGTGGCTGTTGTTCCAGCGCCCAAGGATTACAATTAACCAGCCACTCCTGTTGGGGCTTAATGACCGAACACTGCAAAAGCCAGCAGCAGGGACACTTCCTGAACAGCGCCGGGTCAGCCCTAATTGGTTCTGGCACAGCAATCCTTGCTGCTTATCTCATAGCCAGCTGAGAAAAATCACCAATGAAGTGTGAATCAAAACATGTTGATTGCAGGAAATTCAGATTGAGCAACACAGCTGATGAAAAGGCTTATTTTTATGCTGTCAGGCCCAATCATAGTCCTTTGACTTTGCATTGTCCTGCTCTTCTTAAGGTCACAAAGCTTGATTATTGGTGCGATTCAATATATTTGATGCAAGATTATATTGCAAGGAGCAGGTCAAATCCAGTACTCCAGGAGCCAGATCCTTTTAAAAACTGGTTCTGTCCTGAGGCTTTGCAATTAAATACATAGACAGAAAAAAAAAACATTTGGGAGGGAATCATGGAATCTCCTTTTTTGGTATAACAGGACCCTGCCAACACATGTCCAAGCTCAGAGTCAAATGGGGCAGGGGGGGGTGGGTTAGATGGGAGGTCCAGGGGATTTGGGTAAACCATCTGTTGACCAAAGCTTTTGGGAAAGAGCACTAATATGGATTTAGGATATTATTCTCTCTGCAGGTGGGATGGTCAAAACCCCTGTGGATTTCTCTGCGAGGAGGGGGGCAGACCTTTGGAATAAAAAAAAAAAAGATTTCAAAAGAGGAACAGGGCAAAATAGACTGAACAACTGAACAAAGATGCTGCATTATTGAGCTTTTCCCCCTAATCTCCACAGCTCATTCGTAACTCAGCGGAGTCAGGTATGAGGGTTCAACAATGAACAGAAAAGGAAAGACCCACTCACTTTTTCACTGCAAATGTCCACATATATTTGAGGTGGCATGTCCTTCCTCCCACATTCCTGGCACAGTTAGAACAGCAACAATAAGGGCTGTAGGACCTGGGTGGCTCTCCACATGAACCCAGACACCATGCAGGGTGGACTTGGGTAAGCCCAGACTCTGACCCTTGTGTTGGGCAGAGAAAGAGGGAGTCAGGAAGTAAGAGCGCTCTTTGGTTCTCTAGCCGCCAGGGGTTATTCTAACAGCAGCCGTCTTTACTGGGCTTAACACCGATTTGCCCCCTTTTGCTTACTTGTTTGTTTATCAGGATTGTACAACAGAGCTTTAAGCCGCCAGGTGCTTTCACTGTATCGCTGGTGGTGGTGGTGGTGGTGGGGGGGATGCACAGCTGCTTGCATCTGCGTCAAGAACAGTGAGAGGAATATACCCGCCGCAGCCACAAATAGGCAGGATGGCTGTTACAAGTTTTAAATGAAATTCTAATCTGCTTAAACTCCCAGACCAGAGTCAAATGACTTCCCTGTGACTGTCTAAACATCAGTTCAGCTGGTATCGGCAGCGCGTATGCCAAAACAAACCATTAAAGGTATTTGCGAAAACTGCTTGGCACGGAATTCGGATTTTACAAAACCCTAATCTAAGCCTTTGGAGAATAATGCGTTTCTTATGAGGCGGGTTATCTCAACAAAAGCAACTGGACTTTGTGTAGTCAGGTGAGGTCTGGACTGAAAGGTAAAACATCGTCCACACATGGACGCAACAGTTCCTTTTATATCCTGGGACAGATGTTGAGTTATAAAACCGATACATGCTGCCAAAGTACCATATATTAACTGATAAGTACACAAGTTCTTCGAATTGAAAAAAGGAAGAAAAATAAGAAGAGTACCGTTGTTCCATGGCCTGAGGGCACTGACCTGAGAAAGAGCTGGCGATGATGGGAAGCTCTTTCCCAGCTCCCAGTCAGTAAATTACAGCTTCCCTCTAATCCGGCTCTGATCCTACCTCCCCCCCTCCCTGGCATCCCCCTCCCTCCCATCACTCCAATTCCCAATCTGAGGTACTGAGTGAATTGATTCCAGGAAATGTCTATTTTGAGGAACAGATTGTGGCATCGTTGTTGACACAGTGTGTTAACATGTTAGAGGGAATAAAAACACCCATTGTGTTACCTCCAGATATCAGAGATATTATCAGAGAGCATAGCGCGTCCGTCACGTTGCCTTTTCTATTCTGGCATGTCAAGTTGAACATAATTTATTCCTCTAACATCTGCCAACCCAATCAGCAGAATAAACATACGCAATGTATTGCTTCTGCAAAGCACGGATATGTGGAAACTTTTCTTTATGTTGCAAGCATGCCATGACAACACAATCAAAATAACTTGTGATAATACTGCAAAAGAAGCCACGCTAAATATCAGACATCCAACTCAACCGCCAGAGGAAATGTTTACTTTATATTCTACATGTTGAAACTTGAAACTGTATGTTGTGGTTACGCCGAGGCAAAAAAACAACACTTGTTTAACTGTTTCAGTTGTTGTTGAGACATTTCACTCAGACTCAGTCAGCTTCGTGGTGGCGCTAAAGGAAAAGTCAGAGGATCAAGATTCATTAGGATTCATCAATGGGAAGATGAATGTATCTACAAAATGTGGTGCCAATAAATCCTGTACATGTTGAGATATTTCATTAGATATGCTGGTGGCAACATTTGTAAAACATGAAACAATGTTGTAACAACATAAAATTGAAAACTGAACCTAAAGAAACTAACAAAAGGTTTGCGGGACTGACCACCACCGACAGACCGTCATCGCCGTCCCTTGTAATAGGGAATAATATAATAATATCAAGGCTAAAAATACAGAAATTCAAAAATCCATGGCCCAATGTGGATTACGTTCAGAACTGGAGAAAGAAAGCTCTTAGACAGATTAATTGTTCCATCATTAAGCCATTAAACGTCCATCTCGGTCAAGTTATATGTGGGGGGTCTTTGGAATTAATTCATGGTCAATAAAGATGACTTAAAGCCCGATTAGTGGACTTTGCTCCTATTAGATACAGGATCTGGCTGGGGTGATCCCATGCGTAAGGATATGTGAATCCGGCCACTTAAGGGGCTCTGCGGTTTTGGGTTGATTAGTTTCACGGATGTCCTTCCTGATGCTGTTGGGATATCCTGCTGCTTTCCGGTAAACTACACATCGCCTGGTCATATGCCGCAAGAAAAAGAAAAAAAAATCCTTTCCCAGCAAGCAATTTAATCAGAACCGTAAATGATTTAACAATTTAGATTTCCAAAGACTTTGCAGCTTAACACAGGATGAAAAAAACCTCTAAATATTATTTCTGTAATCTCCTGGTCTACCACATTTTGGATTACACAGTTGGTTCATTTGGATCGTTGGCAAATGACCAGATGAATGTTCGCCATTAAAGAAGGGAGAACGGGTCAAAGTAGAATGTGAGCTTGATTAACCAAGAGAGGCGTGTTGATCAGGGACACATGGGACACAGGTCCTACTGAGCATTCAGCTCTCAATGAAACAAGACAAGGAAATACAATCTCTCACACTGTAATTCAGAATAATAGGCTGGCTTCCTCCAGGAATGGTTCATTTTGATTGCTTAATCGTTTGCAGACATGTGGGTGAACTAACTGGAATCTGGTTGGATTTTTCCTCCTGGGGATTAATGAGGAGCACGTTGTGGGGAAACCCAGGAAGAGTTCAACAGTCTGAGCTCATCAATACAGCAGAAAATGATTCACGCTGGTAAAATATGGGCACGATGTTGGTGACACATTGATATATTTATTCTCATTCTTGATAATCAAAAGAAAAAGAATATTCTTTAAAAATATATTATATAAAAAAATTGGTATATTTTTCAATGAATATGGAATATATCATTTGAAATATTCAATATTTCTTGGGTGTTTTGGGACATTTTCGTTGTGCATGGATCTTGATGTTGATGACAATGGATTGGGCTTAGATGTCGGGGCTCGGTGGAGGTATGCACTCTCCTGAGAGCTACTGTAGTTTACTTATTAGACTAATTGACAAACTCGCTACTTGCAAACATCTCCTATGAGACAGCATGGTAGGGTCGGGCGATGTTGGCCGAATTGGTATACGAAGGTGTCTACAGTGAAACATCGTGATGGACGATGACATCATTGTTTACAAGTTTAAGGCAGCGTGTCCTCTCAGTGTTGTCGTAAGGCAGCAGTTGCGTATTAGCTCATCACTGTAGCCGCCGCTACTAAAAAGACACCTGGAGACATTTCCTGCCATCTTCGTGCCGACTAAAGTGAAGCAATATGTCTTTGACATAACGTCAACACTGTTGTTTCTTCACATTCTGTTGGTTTGGTCATTTTTTTAACGTTTCAAACTAAAATGTTCTTGTTTTGTTTCAAGCCAATCATTTCTTCCTCTGAGCCAGAAACGATTTTCATCCAAAAGACACTTTCTATTTCCGGGAGCAATAAACCAACAAGCTTTTATGAACTGAGAACAGCTGAATCACCATCACGTTACATCAGTCAGAAACCGTACTGACATTACAACATATTGAAACATCATGTCAGTGATCATTACCTCAAACACATCTTTTATTGCGAGCCTTGATTTGGACTCTGTGAGCAACTCTGCAGCTGGTTTCAGCTACAGTCACTCATTCTCCTCTTGGATCTCCTCCTGATGTCAGAGCTAATTCAGATGGAAAAGCCCTGCAGAGTGACATCATGGTGCCGATTCAGCCCATCTGAACTGCACCTGTGATGAGGCCACCTTCCTCCGAGCCATAAAGAAAACACCTGGACTGCCTCTGACCTGAATAACATCACACTGTTAAACGTCATCTGAGCGCATCAGATCAACCGAGACTTTAAACATCACGGTTATCCTATGAATAAAGAAGTGGGGCTTTAAATCACTAAGAACAGAAACATTTGCACAGATAAAGTGATTTATTTACTCACTGTTTTAATTATTATGTGTGCGTTGTCACATGGTCATATATCACATGGACTTGAGTGAGTCATGTGTTTGTCCATGAGGACATCACCTGGGATCTCTCTGTTCTCTGACAGGACGTGTTCACACACGTCAGCTATCCCCTGAGTTTTGGTTACGCCCATACAGCCCTATCTGGAAGTGTTTCCTTGCTTTGAGTGTTCTGGGAGTAAACAGCTAAATGTACAGTTAGTGAGGAAAAAGAATAAAATAAAGGAGCGAGGACACCAAAACACAGAGCTGGGATCTTTTTAGTCACATGATGAAAAGGAGGGACGTCAGCCCGGAGGCTCCACACATTCTGCTCGGAGAAATATTCCAAAACAGTAAATGCCGCTGCTTGACTACAGACGAGCACACTTCCAAATAAACACACACGTCCACCTAGCAACACCGGGAGATAACATTTTCCTATGCACAAGGTATTTTTGTGCATGTGTTGTGTGCATACCGCCCGACCCAAGACTGAAATAGTAACGCCTTAGGCATCAAAACGTTGGTCCGCTGTTGCATTACTTTCTCATTGCATGCCATCTCAGCACTCATGATCAAATAACTCATAATATGCTGCACGAGGAGAACTCTCTTAATGCCAGTTAAACATTCACATTCTGCGCTTACTTAAAGCTGTGATATGGGATATAAAGAGGAATGTGAGCTGTGAGGATTCCTGTCAGCGACACAGTGTCCACGATCAGTTTTATGTCAACAGCTCTGTCTACGAAAACATCAGACATTGTTTGAGGTCGTTCTTTTTATCTCCAGTAGCTCAGTACCCAACTATCTTTAACACCTGGGCAGATTATCCTTTATTACTACCCCCTCCCTCAATTTTTGGGCCTTCGTACAGCTCACACCTGGAGATACTTCCATCAGAGCACAGCAGTGTTTCAGCACAGAACAATTTTTTTGTTCAAAGCCAACAGATTATGTCATTTTTTCCCTTTTCTTTATCATGTCACATTGAAGAGGCAAAGAGTTTAACAGGGTGTAATACTAGGAATTACGATCTGAGGAATTCTCTCCACATCTACACCCTTTTCCCAGGAACAATATCTGTGGGAACACAAGATGTTTAGCAGGTGTGTGCTTGTGTGTCAGGATCAACTTTTTAACCTTCAGCTGATTTCTCCAATTTCTTTTTATGCTAGGATGACAAAATACTAGGATAGAAAAATACAGGCAGGTCAACAAGCAACTTAACCGAGCATGCAGGCTTTAGGGAAGTGTTCTCCAGGTGTGTGAAGCAGCCCGGATGTTTTTCTGTAATGCCACTCAGCCACTCGAAGACCATTATCTGCAGTTCTGTGTTTAAAATCAAACAAGTTTATGGTGACAAAATCACTGTTTTCCCAGGAACACAGAGATAAGTGTTCCTCAGAAATAACAATAAAGAATCCAGAGACACGCCTTCAGTGATACTGACACAGCAGGACAGAGACTGCCCTTACATTCCTTGGCTGAAACCTGATTGGTTAACGCATGCCACAGTGAATTTATCTGGGAAACACTGAAACAGCAGCCATGTTCAGGAACTTTTCCATTGGCACTTTTGACCGTGATTCAAAACCACGCCATGTTGATTTGCGTTTCCATTATCAGTTTAATCGTGACAAGCTGAACCAAGCCGCACCCACTATGGACCATTTCCGAAGTGGGATGGATACCTGGCGATCCACCTCCAAGCGGACTGCAGTAAAGTCTTTTAACGACGACCACCTTCACCCACTCAAACACACAAGCCTCTGTTGCGATAGTCAACAGAAGTGAAGGGAGGAAGTGTGTTTACAGCTGCTTTAAAATCTCATCAGTCAGAAGACATGCACATCATCTGTTATAGACACAACTTGATGTGGGTAGTCCTGTTGTCCTAGTGGCTCTATTAGCCTGCAGTGGTGCTGGGAGCATGCTAACACTTGCTAACTAGCACTTACTTGAACTATAACTGCTTAAGCATCTGGTGGGAATTTCCTGGTAAATTTGGTCATGGATTTTGACCTGATGATTGTGCAAGATAAAAGATTGAGGGATCACAAAAGGTCCTTCAAATAGTTCAAGTTCAAGAACTGTTAACCTTTTTTCTGGAAATTTGTTTAAAATTTGCCGCATTTGTACAGAAACTTTGCTAACGGGGTATTATAAGGTTTCTGAATCCGTTAGCTTATCATTATTGCCGTAGTTTGTCATTGTTTTTTTTAATAAATTGGATTTTATATACGAATGTTTAAGCCGTTACAATCTACATTGTTGCAACACGGCGTGGCCTTTCTGAGAGAGGTCAGCAGGTCACCATGCTGTCACTTTGGGAAAGACTTTCAGTTGTTGCATGACTAACACAATTTTCTTTGCATTCCCAAACTTAAACCGCTTTGTTTTCTTTTAACGGGCACGCTCATAAACAAAAGCCAGCTCATAGCTCATATGCACAAACGGTTATACTCCCTCAAAGCTCACATTTAAGACGACGCAATTAATGTCCTCAGGGCAGATTTTCCCTCCGCTTTGAAGTGGGAAACAATATAATTTTTTGTACATTCTTAATACCATCACTTCTAGTTTGGTGACTTTACATAAAAGGCGTTTGTGTAAACAGCGCTGTGCGGCAGGAGGCCCTTTTTTTACGGTGGAATAAAACAGCTTTGGCCTTCATGTTTTTTTACAGCTGAGGAGGCTGATCCTGAACCCCTGTGTTTCAAAGCTTCTTGAGCCCTGCACAATCCTCCAAACCCCGGCAAAACCCCCACCCCCGCTCCTGTGCAGAGCTGCTTACAATAGGCCCTCATTCACCCTATCTTCTTTTAAACACCAATAAAATCTTTTACATTTCCTCAGCAGGCAGTTAAAATTCGGCTGACTACCGTGCATTCCCCCCCTGTACTCTGCAGAATCTCTCCATGTCAACTTTTGGTTTTGTTGTTCCCTTGTTGTTGTTCCCTGCTCTCACATACCGTTATCCTCGCTCTAACTCTTGTTAACCTTGAGGAGATAGCACGATGGAAGAAGAAGCTTATTTTACGACCAGAGCTTAAGGTGCCCTTGTTTGTTTTCCCGGGTCACCCTTTTGGCGCTCGGGGATTACTTTTTCTGACATATGAGAAGCGTTCCAGGCCTCAGATATTTCACAGCACAGCGGCCATTTGTAAAAGCTGATCTCATCCTTCCTCTGTCCCGGTCTCGGTTCCTTTCGTGGTTCTTTTGTCATGCCCATCTCCCCCATCTGTCCGCTCCTCCTCACCCTCTATCCTTCACGCTTTCCACTCTCGCTTGTCTCTTTGTTGTCCCATCTGCCTTGCTTCCTTTCTCCTGTCGGAAAGGAAGGAGAGAAGCATCCTTGCCTCCATCCCTGTCCCTCCCTGCATACCTTTTCCTGTATTTTCCTTGGCTTTACAGATACAGAAAGTAATACAACCCTATCATCTCTTCCTACCTCCTTCTTTCATTCCCTGCATTCTTCCCTCCTCTGCCTCCCTTCCTTTCCTTCTCTACATTCATGCGTCCAGTTTCCATCGCTCTCCCTCTTTCTTACATCCCTCCCATCCATTCCTTCCACATTTCCCATGTTTTCTTTGATTTTTGGCCTTCATGCCCACATGACCGACATCATGAGAAAACCCTCATGACAGTGCTCTCTGCCAGCTCTGCCATGCGGACAGTTACAGCCCAGGAGCAATTAACTGGTTTTTGCACAGAGCGCCTCAGACAGGCATTGTCCCTTCACTTAGTTAACTTTGAAACATTCATAGTCCATTTCTCAAGCAGGAGTTTTTCCACAAACCCAACAAATGTTTTCAGGATCTCAGGAACCTTTGCAGAGAGACCAGGGTCTTAATTTAGTTGTTCATTGATCTTAGCCCGCAAAAAAGTTCGACACGGCCTGCAATCCCACAATTCACAATACATGCATATCTATAAGCTTACTTCTATGTTGGTGGCGTAGCATTTAAGCAAGAATGTTGCCAAACTAAAGACCACGGTTCGAGATGGTGTGTTAGCATTCGCAAATGCAAAACCTTTGTGGAGACAGAAACAGACACTTTAAGCCTAAACATGATGTCTTCCGGACCCTTACCAAGTGTTTTTTATGCCTAAACCTAACCAGACCAAAAGTTTGGATTCCACATGTGGGAACCATGAATGTCTCCACCAAATTTAGTACCACTTAATCCAGTAACTGTACAGATATTTAATTAAATAAGTGAAAATTATGAATGCTGGTGGCACTAGAACAAAATCCAATTTCAACATTTGTAAGCGTCGCATAAGTCGCAAACATTTATCCTGGCGATTGGACTGCGGTGTCTGTGCAACTGTGAGCCAATGTTTCTTTTTTATTTTGTATGCATGTTGAAGGTGAGTAGAATGTGAATGTTAATCCCGTCAGAAAAGGAAAACCAGGCAGAGAAGACACAGAGGAGATCAAGTTCAAAATTTCAAGTTAAATCTCATCAGTTAACGCATCAGTTAGGAATGTTCCAGGCAGTTGTCCCTCATTAAAGAATCATTCCCATCATGATAACACATGTCAAGGTTTGACAAGTTACTGCATTTTCAATCAAATTATTATTATCATTAATCGTACAATCAGTGAAAGTATCAAAAGTGTTAAGACTAAAAGTGCAGACAATAGTTTTCTTGATGTTCCAGCTGAATCTGACTCAGCGCTGCTCGGAGGTGTGGGTGTTAACCACTGCACACTGAGAGGCATGTCTAACATGAATGCAGCCTACCATTAGCCTAGCAGTGAAGATAATACAACTTCCTCTTTCCACATGTTAGAACCTGACAGCCAATTGGAGCCATAAAAGTCCAGAAGGTTCCCATAGCCAGCAGTTCACACCAGGCAGACTGTTGTTAATGTTAATGAGGTGTGATGGCAGGCTGCTTGGTTGTCAAGGTCAAGGCTAGCACAGCTTACAACACAGAGGTCTGGAGACAAGTGGCTGAGCACCTCAGTGCTGCTGTGATAAAACAGGAAAGAAGAGGGTTTTTGTCCTGGATGAGGACTGTGGGTGAAGGTTTTCTCAAATCTGTATGCTGCCTGTTTTAACAACAGGTCAGAGCAGCTTTGAAAATGAAAATGAAAGTAAAATGACTTCAGATCTTAGATAGACCACAAGAAAGTTTGCGTCTGTTTTCAAATCATTTCTGAGACAATCATTCTGTCAGAGAGTCATAATTTTGCACTTGGCAGCCGTTTGTCACACATCACATACGAGCCATATATGATGA
Source organism: Lagodon rhomboides (assembly GCA_039737535.1). NCBI lineage: Eukaryota > Metazoa > Chordata > Actinopteri > Spariformes > Sparidae > Lagodon > Lagodon rhomboides. The sequence continues at coordinate 30,965,979 of CM077790.1, read as the reverse complement.
AATCACGCCGGTCAGGAAACAATGAAGGGGTAACATATTAAAGTGTGTGCTTTGTAATTATCTGCAATAAAAAATGAAAAATGCTTCATGTATGTTTCTCATTGTGGTTCTTACTGTGGCAGTGATGTATGTGTTTTTTTTATGTATGCGTAGCTTTCATGTGGTCTGTTTCTGTGTTACATGTTTAAATTAGTGCGTTCATTATATAGCACACTGCTGTGTTGCTCAGTATGTACGTCTGGTAACATATTATTCACTGTGACTGTTTTAAATGAGCACACAGCAGTGTAGCATGGTGATGCTCTGAACAAGCTTTACTAACATCAATAGTCTTTTTTTATTGCTTTAAGTGCCTATAAACTATTTCAATAACTTCTTCAAATGCTACCCTGTATTCTTTCTTTGAAGAAATACGTAAAATGTGTGGAAGGAGATGAAAAATAGCCTTATGGCTAACTCTAGCACGTTTAAAGTACACTTAAACTTAAGTATCAAAAGTACATTACTGGAGATAAACATGTATAATCCAAATATAATATACTAACCCTAACTCTACGTGCATGACTGTATACGATGGGTCTTCCTATTATTTAATATTAATCTGTGTTTGTTTTTTTTTAAGCTGATTGCCGCTAAAATTAATTGAGCCAAACATTTTTGGTACTTTGGCTCCTATCCAGCAGGCGGCCTACAAAGTAACTAGTAACTAAAACTTTCAACTACACGTACTTGAGTAAATGTACTTAGTTACATTCCGACACTGGTAATCAACTTATTATCTCCCCTCGGATCACAACAATGAAACTGAGAGACCTTTTCCTTTAGAAGGCTGCGTGTCAATCATGTTTATTAGGAATGAATACAATGTGAAGGGTGAATTTCTGTCGATCTACTTATTGATTCATCGACTAACTGTAATGTGTCTTGAGGAGTGTGAGGGTGTTTCTGTTATTTTAATTCAGTAAACAGTGATTGAGGATATTTGACCTATGACTCACGGTCACAGTATGTATGTGTGTGTGTGTGTGAGAGAGAGACAGAGAGCGATGGGCTGTGAACCATATACGGGAGGCATTTCAACTGCTGTTTACACAGATTCACATACACTACCTCACCATGCGAGGACACCCACACACGCACACTTTCAGAGACACACCCATACGTGCCATCTATATATACACTGAACAGCAAAACAGTCCAGGTTCTGTCCGTGATGGCTGAGTTCAAAACAACCAAAAAAAAAAAAAAAATCTGAGGGAGCCAGCAGCGAGGCAGAGTCTTATCTTTAGTCCTGATGAACCCGGAGCAGATCCTGACAAGGCCAGGTCACATATTTAACCTCTGACCCTCTGCACCACCACTGAGAGGCCTGCCAGGAGAAGCCACAGTGTGCAGAGGGGAGGAGAGAGAGGGAGAGAGAGCAGGGATAACATGGAGAGGGAGAGAGAGAGAGTGTGTGTGTTTATGTCAGACTCGGTTCAATGTAAACAGCTCGGATGCTGTCTGTCACCACAGCCCAGTAACGCGGTAGTCCTGTGTTCACTGACTCATTTACAGCTGTTATGAAACTGCTTTTAGGAGCCGGGTTATGGAAGCATACCATGTTCTGAGGCTGCACGCGGCCGTTTTATAGTGCTCCGAGGAGGGTGAGGTAGTTTGCTGCATTACCTCTGTTTGTACAGAGGAACAAACTGTGCTGAGGTTTGCCAGAGGTCAGAGAATCTGCAGGCTGATGGGACACGCTCTCGTGTCTGCCTCTGCACGTATATGCCCATGAGCAAGGCACTTTACGTGATCACTGGTTCTTCAACTGCCAATCCGATCGCTAGAATAAATGCTGACAATTTACACTTCTGCAAAACATGGACCTGGCGAAACTTTTAAAGGTTTAATTTCCAGGTCTGGGCACAAAAACACTGGAGAAGGGTCAGAAAAAGCTCATGTTCCGGCTTAAAACACCTCGTTCTATAGCGACTAACACAGCTGGTGAATACCCTGACATCTCATTACAGATATCCAGAGGTTTCACGCTTACAAATGGTTAAAACATCAGCTAAACCATATCATTGAGGTTTGCAAAAGAAAGATTGTCAAAAGCACAAGAAGCCATTCTTCAGTGGATTCAAGATTTCAAGTCTTTGTCGTTGTGCAAAACAATACAAACAGCGAAGCAACACTTCAAATAATACAGCTCTTCACAATCACTGTCGTTCAACCACGTAAATGCTCACATTTTCAAAACTTCTCAACAGGCTTCCTACGATATTAGTGGTGCGACGATTCTGAAACTGAGACCGAAGCCACAACACAAATGTTCATGGCCTGATGTCGATGTATCATCTTTGGGAACTACGAGACCCAACCTCCAACCAGCTGACTGCCACCGCTGCATCACAACTTCATCTCTTTTACTTTGACATGTCAGAAAAACTTCATTTCAAAAGCTCAAACCAACCCCAATCCATCAACCAACCGCAGTCTTCATGGTGCATTCAGGGCCTGCTTGTAAATTACAAACGTTGTGTCATACTAAATTCCCATAAAACCTTTCAAAGAATTTTTGATGCACTTAATTATTTAAAACTCTTCTCTTTTTATGCATTAATTTAATAATTTGCTTGTTTGTGTATTTGTTTTTATTTGCTTGGTTAATATGGTCCTCAGCGAACTTCATTAGTTATTTATAAGTTAATTTATGAACTTAATATGTCTTCATAATGGTTGACAGGTGCATTCAGCCACTTGTGTCTTCAGAGTCAGCTGTGTGAAGTCTGAAAATGTCCTTAAGTGACTGTTGAGTTTACAAGGAAGAAGATTTTCACTAGGACAAACAATTTGTAGACTAAATATACCTCAGTCTCTACTGGATCGATCCTGACGCCTTTTTTTTTTTTTTTTTTAAACCAAAGAATGCTACTCTTTGAAGCCTTCAGACCTCTGCTCAGTCACCTGCTGCTACTGCTGCCTCCACTGCTGCTGTGCACGAAGCATTTGAAGCCCCACCTCCACCCCAGCCTCCACCTGCAGGCTCTGAGTCATCCCCTGGAGCACAGTTATCATCATCGCTCCCCTCGCTGCTGTGCTGAGATCAGTTTCTTTCTTTGTGGAGAGTGACGAGGTCAGAACCTAAAATCATCACTGTAAGTGTTTTATAGTCACATAATTATTCATTCCACGTGAGTTTTGGGGGATTGAACTGACATAACCCTGATGACATCAGAAGGGATTATTTTTCCACACTTGACAAATCTCTTTCGGAGCCACAGCAAATATTATACAACTGTTTTCATAGACTAAACACTCGTCCCCATGAGGAGTAATCTCACCTTTAAGTGTCAAAATCTTAAGAAATGCCTTGTGCTTAAACTTGAGCACGAAGTCACCATTTACTGCCTTCTGTTCTTTGTCTTTGAGTTTTGCTCTTAATCCCTGAAATAGAATTACAACTCAATTACGGTGGCCTTAACTGAACCAAAACGCTTTATGGTTACTACTTTGTTGCTGCAAACACGGTCTGCTTTCTATATTACGACCCTGAACCCCTGGACTATGTTTGCATGCACATAATAATCCAATTATAGATAATAACAAGAGAAGGCTCTACTCCAATTAGGATGTTTCCATGGGTCTCATATGGGGCTGGGCCATTAATATTCCAGCATAGAGCCCATTACATTACAATGATGTCAGAGGTGCCGCCACGGCGTTGTGGCAAACTTTGCAAGACTATTAACTTCAACATAGCAGAGCATGTACCAATATATATTCTTTTAATTCAACTTTCTAACTTATTCGTCATTGTACAACACAGGGTTGCAAAATAAAATGAAAGCTTGCAAACTCCTTCGTGCTGCACAAATCACAGAACATATACACAGTTATCCATATACAAAATATACATGAACATCTTTTGAATCTGCGACAGGGTGAATGTAAGCAACAGCAACAAGATGGTGATGATAATGTGGATGGCATCTTCATATCTGAGAAACACTGTCCATCAACTCTCACTGTGAGCACCAAGCAGCGATGTTATGAACACAGAGTCCACCTCTCCTCGTCCAGCTGTAGTCCTGCGCTCTGTCGGCTCAGAACACGGTCTGCCGGTCGAGTCCAACTGCTTGATCCGAGATGTTGTGTTGGAGTGGAGACAGGTCTTTGTGGACACAACAGTCTCTGATTTCATATTGTTTTGCCATTTGAGTCACATGTTGTCCGTTTCCTTTTCCTGTGACAAGACGTTAGCCAGGAGCAGCCTTAAACCAAGATGGATTAGCACGGCTGTTATTCTGACTCTCCCTGGGTCCAGCAAGTCAGGTTGATTTGTTGAAGACGCTGCGGGCTGTGATGGTCTCAAAGTCTGATGACGGTATTTCTGCTATAGGCATCTTGATGTAGCATAATTTGGAGGAGCATCTGGCCAGCTGCATATTCATGACCTGCCATCGCCACAGATGTTTTTGCTCTCGTGGTTATGACTCAAATACAAAATTTTCCCCGAAATGCGATAAATGTAAGCATGGCATGGATAGAAATGACCGAAAGCACAATGTAGTATAACTAAATGTTTCATGTGTAGTCAGTCAGTCAGCCAATTAAGCCTAAGCACACCAAAACAGTACGCTTCGTATTTTGGTTATTGATTAAGACCCACTTGTAACATCTTCTCTTCGAGCTTGATCTTCTCTTCACCATCACCGACACAGCAGTCATGTCCACACATCTGGAATTGTATTTCTGAAAAACACAATGAAACATATTCATGTTAACAAAAGCACCCACTGTAACATCTTATTTCCATAAACAATATGATCTCTGTAGGATAAGACTGGACTTTAAAGTCCATTCACATGGTAGATCTCTCATTGGCTGCCATCTACCTTTCCAGCACGTTCTTTGACAAAATTCTTAGGATGGGTTGAATATAGACAACTTAATTCACTATTTCAGTTATACGTTGAAAAATTCTCCTCCTTCTTCAGCTAAATAAATCATCTGAAAATCCTCTTGGATCCTCCACATAGATATAGTATATGATGTATTGCTGTAGATTTAACTGGCCAACAGTATATAAGACACATGGTTCTCACAAGACCACTCACCCATACACAGCTACAATAGTAAAATGTATTGCTATGGATATATGATCTATATTGCAGCAATAATAATAATCAAAAAACATCAGATAAAATAGTAAAAACCTGTCAGGGGAGATTTAACTGCATGATGAGTAGTTTCACTTTAAATACTTTAAGTACAATTTGCTGGTAATACTTACATAACTTTTGCTTGTAATGGAGTATTTTCACACATAGTGTGGTATTAATACTTTTACTTAAATAAATGATCTGAATATTGATTAATATTCAACACAGTTTAGCATTTTTGACAGTTTTAACACTCACTGGTTGTTTGTTCATCACGGACCCTGAACGCAGCACCTTCGTGATCATATCCAGCCGCGTCATCTTGTTAGCTAGTGCTAACACAAGCAGCGCCTGCTTCTGACTGCTGTTTAGCAATGTCGTCATCAGTGTTATCCGCCATGACAAATGTAGTCATGACAAACGTAGTCACCTTTGGTAGTTTTGCCACAAACATTTCTGTTTTCCCTCCGTTTTTCTGCCCCGCTGCGGTGACTTCGCTTCGTTTTCGTTCGTACACCGCGCCATTCAGGTTGCTATTGCTGCTGTCATCCTGAATCACGTCTGCGCATGCGCAGTAGCACGGAATAGTCCACTGTAGCGGGGACTGAAGGGGGCGGGGGGGTCCGAGACACTTAAAATGCATTTTAGCGCGCACATTTTTAGAAAAACATAATTAATTAGCGAAAAGTTGAATAAAACTGTCTATAACTTTCTTCACAGACAGAAAAGTGCTGCTCAGCATTGCTTACAATCTTGTCCCGGTGGTCACACGTGGTATTGCAGTGAAATATCCCCCTGCGGCCCAAAAGCATTTTCCCCATAAACCCCTATTATAAAAAAAGATGTCTGTAAAACTGTGACAGGAAGACAACAACTGCAAACAGAGTCGATTGTGACTATTTCTATTATTCATGTTTCATCCATGGAGGCCAAACTACTGCACATATTTAATGGCCGCATTACTTTTTTACACGTATACGCTACTCTGGTTGGACAGAATGGGACCCAACTGGTATCTAATTCTTATATGAATCTATGAGGCAGGTCAGGTGCTGTAGAAACAATTCTTATTGCACCTTTAAATGTCACCAGAATGCAGGAAACAGAGACCTCCAGAACCCCAGAACCCCACTTTTGTGCCGAAAACCTCCTTTTTTTTAAGGTCTCAAGGGTGGCAAGTTTGTGTGTGTGTGTGTGTGTGTGTGTTGTTGTAGGTTTCACAACATTACGTCACACAAACAGGCCATGGAATGTAACTCCCACACTGCCACAGAACCCTGTGGCTAATCGATGCAACGCCTGATTCTGGCCTGAATGAGGCCTTAAAATGGCCACTGAGGTGCAGGAAGTGTGTTCGCTGCAAATAACTAAACAACAAAAGAGACAGAATAAAGAGCTCCCGGTACATGTCCTGCATGAAGATGCACGTATCACTGTATTTACTTGGTCTCCATCTTAGCAATATTGCTTCCCCCAGTGATTCTTCAGCATCCCCCCGTATCATCATCAGTTGTATATATACAGGATTTTTTCTCTCCGTGACTTTACATCCGCTGAAAACTTCAAACAGATGTTTTCTAGACTATACGCACTATATGGGATTTCAGATGGAGTGAAATTAAATGCAGAGGAAGTGTGGAAGGTATAGAAGGCCGGTGCCCATGTGTCACTCATCTGAACGTGGATTAGATGGTGTGAAAAAATGATTCCGCACCTCTCTTCATCATCGCGAATCTCACCGTGGTCACGTTGCCAAAGAATGTTCTCTGGTTTACATGATCCATCATCTCTAAGTGATGAAACGTGTAAACCGAAACACATTCTTTGGCAGCATGGACATTTTCAGAGGAAATATTATGAGAGGAGATATATTCTGGTACTTTTATCTCGAGGTGTATTTGTTTCATGAGACGGAACAAAGTGCTGCGGAGGTTTTACGGTCGATTACTGTAACTGTGTAACTGCCTTTAAAGCCCCGAATACCAGAGACAGTGTTTGCGTGCCACATTTTTGTCAGTAGTAACTCAGGTTTTATGATGTGCTGCTTGACAAATAAAATCCCTCCGGTATGCTTCTTGTTTTTAAGCCTTTAATTTTCAGAATTATGTAATTTCTACATGGAGTGTTTAAATATTTAACACTGTTATGAATCGTGAGCCCTGCTGCACACAAAGTTGATTTGCTCCGCAGTAAAATTGATTAATGGAAATCATAAACTTGATTTTATGAAGTTGTTGTGTTATTCTTTCAGGTTTTTACAGCGGCTTCATGCAACATCATCAATGTGTTTATTGCTTTGCTGCAGGCAAGAAACTGAAACACTGATTCACGAGGCAATCAGGAAGAAACACTGCACAAAGAGGAAGGTCATGGATCTTTATAAAACATGTCATTGCAATACTTTTTCTTCCTAACTCCTTTATTTAGAGGTAAAACTGCAAATGCGTGGAGCTGAAACAGCAGGTCAAAGGCAAACCAGGAAGTCAGTCCGTTAAACAGTGATGGATGTTTAAAATGAGCAGTTTGGGTGATAATTTCAGCCTAAGTAACTGACTAATCTGTGGATTTAAAGGGACAGTTCACTACAAAATCAAAAATTCATATTTTTCCTCTTTATCTATTTGGATTGTTTTGGTGTGAGTTGCAGAGTTTTGGAGAACTCGGCCTAAGAGACGTCTACCTGCTTTCCAATATAATGCAACTGGATGAGACTCTCCTTGTGGAGCTCAAAAAAATACATTTGAAAACAGATGACATTTGTTTCAGAAATCTTGATCCTGTTACTCAAGTCTGTTGTGCCAGAACTTTTATTTCTGTGTCACCGTGCTGGGGTGAGGGTGTAATTACTCATGGACTAGAGGCTAGCTAAGCTAACTAAGCTAGCTAGGGAGGATGGCATTTAATGTTTCCAACGCTGTCATGAGCAGCAGCCTTAAACTGCTCACAACAACGTCTGTGGATTATCTTGAGTAACCAGGAAAAAGAAAGAGATGTTGAGTTTTTTCAAATTTTTTGGCGCCATGTAATTATAATATATTGAAGAGAGGGCAGACATCCTCAATACTTGGCAACTCTCACAAAAGCAATCTCGATGGATAAATAGCAACAGGTAACAGGAGAAATATGTTGCTGTTTTAGTTTTTTACCGCCCCTTTAAAACCTGTCTCATCAAGTCGCTGGCTCCACAAACTCACCTGACTGTTGACAAAACACTTGTGTCAGCTAAATATGAAATCGATCGTGGATTCATCAAAGTGCATGTTGTTTCATCCTTTGTCTTTTTGCTTGTCCTGGACGTGTCAAAGTCTTTTATTTTCAGCAACTTGTGAAGAGCAAACATGTAAATTTGCCAAATGCCCTGCAGCACTGTTATGTCATATCACATGTGATGCATTTCTCTTTTTAAGTCTGTAAACTTGTTGAATGTTATACCTGTAGTAGTATTTCTGAACTGGCTATAAACATGTATTTGTCATCTTATTCTTTATTTAAATAAACCGTGTTATTGGTTGCAGATGTGGACTTCCTTTGGTCACATGACATGTGTATAAAAATCAATCAAATATTCGACCATTTAACCATCCAGAAAAGTTCATCTCCCTCACTGAATTTAAAAGATGATCAAACCAACCACAAGCTCTGCAGATCTATAGCAGGCGTCCGTGCACACAGTCCGGCCGGGCCGAGCTTAATGTCAACACGGTTCTTCCCCGCTGCACATTCCAGCCTAAAGTCCAGGCAACAGTCAAAGGAACCAGGCAATTACAGTGCAGCCGCCTGCGTCACTTTTCTGTTTACTCCCTAAACGTTCAGAAGTCTCCGAGCCTTTTGAAGTCACTTCCCTGTGTGAGGGGGCTCCTCTTTCTCTCCGAGGGCAAGAAACATCGCCGCGAGCGCTGTGCTCAGTTCCAGCTGCGCGCCGTAAGAATGAAGGACTCCTACAAAAACTGGGTTACTGGTCTCCATTTTGTCACCTTAGCAGAAGGAGTGCACATGTCACACAGAGCCTGGACCAGACGTGTGTGTTCAGATTGACTTTAATTGATTTTCGACCACTGTTTGCCTCATGAATCTGAAATTAGTTGCTCAAACAAGAGGTCAGTGTTTACCCTCATTTACAGGAAATGGAACTGAGCTGCTGATTGTGCACCAGACTGAATGAAAGTAAAAAAGAAAAAAACAGTGAATGGATAAACTGCAGAGTGATGCTCTGCACATTATACTCTTCTGCACACATACACAGGTTTTCTCAGGTTTTCTGTCCTGACTGATGAAGGAGTACATTCACAGGGAGCAGGAAGAGGTTAATCAAGTTAAATCAGCCGAGTGAAAACACAACACAGTCCTTGTGTTTTAGATTTGTTAAATGAGATCTGGACCCACAAATAAAACTAAAAATAATGATAATAATTAAGTATCTGCTTGTTATTGGCCCCTTTAAGTCCCCTTTCTCCGCATCAGAACTGTACTCACTCAACGAAAATGTTGTGCAAAGTTAAAGAAAGTGAGAAATAATGTTTCCTTTATCTGGATCCACACTGAAAGACCTTTCCTCCATCCAAGTTATGGAATGAGTAAAGTTCCTTAAGGTATCCTTCATCTCCTTCTTCGCAGCCTTGTCCTCCAGTTCCTCTTTGGTGATAACGAGTCATTCCTCGGTAAGGCAGGATATGTAATCTCCTCAGCGTATTGTGGGTGTGCCCTGGGCTTCCTCCCAGGTGGGCATCCACTCCTCGGGGAGGCTGCCAGGAGTCCTCCTCCTGATTAGATGTTCCAACACCTCGCTCGAGCCTCGACTTTAAACTCCGGCCTGATGTCTGAGCTCCTCATCTGTGAACAAATCTCACCTCAGATGCTTGTCTTCTTACTCTTTTTGGTTACTACCCGGAGCTCAGCAACATAAATAAGGGTTTGAAGCACAATGGCAGCGTCACCGCTGACTCTGCATCAGTCCCACTGTCAATCTCAAGATCCATCTCAAGCCCACATCATTCTTTACAGGAGGCCTCGAGCTTCTGGGAGGTTCAGGTGTCCACAGCTGTATAAGGTTTACAACAGCACTCCTTCCAAAATAAAGAACTTTAACTTACAGTATATGTGTATTACGGCCTTCAGCAGTGAAGAGTAATCCAACAGAGCGACATCATCGTCGAAAACACATCCAGTTTTCCCCAACTCATCCAGGTCTTTGTGTTGGAAGCAGCAGCAGACGTCCTCCTCTCCATCCACGTCCGTCGGCTCTTCCTATCAGATCCTGAAGCATTCCCAGGCCAGATGGGATTTAATCCCCCCGAGCGTGTTTTGGTTCTGGCCCAGGATCTCCTCCCTGTCGGACGAGCCCAGACTACCTCTTAAGGTATCCAGGAGGCTTCCTAACAGATGCCTGGACCACCTCAACTGTCTCCTTCTGATGCAGATATGTACAATAAAAAGAATCTAGCTCAAAACAAACCATGTGACATCACAGAGATGCCTCGATAAGTGCACTTGAAATCAAAACAGCAACGGTCATAAAGAAGATTTGCCCCAGTTGTTGAAAAAGAAGAGGCGCCGTTCAAGGGGATCTGTTACTGACGCAAACACAAAGAAGCCTTTCTCTGTTTACAGATCTGTGCTGCAGGAAATATTCTCTGCCCTCATAATTCCCCTTCTTCTTTCTGTGCAGAGCGACTGAAACCGCTTGTGTCACGAAGGCTTTCTTGAGTTTAGGGCCTGTAGGAAGCTCGGGCCAAGTCAAGCAAGCAGCTCTCAGCCAGTGAAACCAGAGAAACAGCAAAGCTTACGGGAGCAGTGAGTCAAAGACAGCCGAACACTCGATACGAGGATCACAGCTCCTCTGTTGCTGCCTAAATATTGATATCAATCCATAGTTTGATTGATCATGCTGTAAACTGTTGATACAATCTCTGACCTTAATAGTCCTGTAACAGTAATTTGATCCGACAAGCGTAGATCAATACTCTGATTACTGCTGTCACATGAACACCTTACCAGTGGTGAGTAATCAGAGTATGATGAATGTGCATCGGAGAGATCTTTCGCAGGTGTATGAATGTAATGTAATATAAACTCCCTCAATCACAAAACTATCCTTGTAACATTTATTGACATCTTAACGACGAGTTCAAATATCAAACTCGACGGTCCAAATTCTAAACCAACCATATCTGCTTAACGATACTTTAAACTCATTATTACTCACTCATAGATTCCAGCCTGGTAAATGAGACCCATCCTCCATCCAGGTTCTGTGGATATCGGTTTAGTAGTTTTTGTGTAATCCTGCTGACAAACCAACCTACTTGGCTGAGGTAACAAAAGACGTAGTTTGATCCTGAAGTAGTGTGAGATCATAGGAGGTGTTAAACGTAATTTCTTAACAGCCACCACATGAAAATCTATCCGATGTGACTCGAAAGATATTAGTCAAGTTACATAACGATTGCTAATAGCCAATGTTTCCTTCTGACAACAGGTGACCAGGTGAAAGGCAACGTTACCTCGGACATTGAACATTGTTGGAAACATTTGAGATCATATAAATACACAACTCGACAAAATATGTAACAAAATTTGAATCCAGAATATTACGTGGCCCTAGTTTTTTAAAAGAAACAAAAGGAAAATAAAGAAAATGTAGCATAAATGTTTAAAACACATATATGATGTGATTTTTCCCTTCGAAGCCCCAGAAAAAACGTAGAAAAAAATGATTATTACAGATTGACACTAAGTTAATTATATATAAGTTTCCAAGTTTTGTGGAAATTCAGCAGCTTTTGTGTAATCCTGCTGACAAACCACCAACAAACAGGTGAAAACATAACCTCCTTGATCAATCAATCAAACTTTATTAAAAGTGCTTTAAAAATGACTGAAAAAAACATGGGGTGAAAACAGGTTTAGAGACTGTTGCACACTAAGTGCAATACAATGAATAGTTAAAATAATATAAAGATAAGAACAAGCAAAAAAGATAAGTTTATGAAAGATAAGAATTAGAATAATAAGAATAGCAGTCTTAATAAAATGTAAATAAAATCTCTATAAAATATAGTAAAAAAGAATGAAGGGCTGTCATAAAAGCAGAGTAAATTGAAATAAGTATAAAGATTAAAACCGTATAAATCATAAGGATGGAGTTAATTATGTTTTTCAGCCCTTAAACAAAGAGCTGAGAGGATTCATGGTGTCACATTGTTTTCTTAAAGAGTTTCAGCCGCTCATGTTGTCTGAACTCATGATCACATGTTTCCTGCTGCATCACGTTCAGCACAAGCGTGCTTTGTTCCTGTTCCTGGAATGCACATCGTCAATATGTAAATATACCAGCGAGGTGATCACATGGTTTTAAACTCATTGAAGTGTTTTTTTTTGCTGCTGGAAATACTTCCGCTCATGTACAAAATCCTAATTCTTTTGCTGCTCTGCGTCTTTCTGGATAATAACTGAACTATTAACTGTGAAGTTGGGGTCACCGCGAATTATATAAAGACTTTAATCTATTAACGTAATCTGGATTTTCACAGTAATCGAGTTGTTTGTGAATGTTCTGCGTGAATATTGCTTTCAAGTCCTATTCGAATGACGTTTGACTGGAATAACCCCGGCGCTCGCTGCCTGTCCCCCGCTGCCCTCCCGACACAACATCACACACCAATCAATATGAATATTAAGACGCCGTAATCTCTGAGTGTGTGTGCGTGTGTGTGTGTGTGTGTGTGTGCTTTCCCTGGGTGCAGGGGGGAAACAAATCCAACTGTCAGTGCGCCTCACACAGCCTGCGCGAGTCATTTAGCACACATTTAGCACATTAAACAATTAGGCTCTGAAAGGGGAACACACCCCCCGGCTTCCTCCCCCCCTCGTGTCCACCCATGTTCAACAATGGGACTACACATATGTCACATACGTGGGGCTGAACATAACCATGCACGAGTAAAAAATGAATAGATTAACCGTGCTTTACATGCCAAAAGACACGGCGCACACAGGTTGGAGTGTGTGCACCAAATGTGAAAATGTGCAGAGAGGGTGAAGTGGGAGCAAGCGGCGACGATGGGGGTGAGGCGGGGTGATGACGGGTGGGGGTTTAGCTGCAGAGAGGGTTTTAGCAGCAGCTGCCCAGAGAGTGACGACTGTACGAGAGGGAGAAATAAAGAGCGAGGGAAGGAGGAACGGAGGGAGGGAGGATGGAGTCTTAGCTGTCAATCGAGGAGGAGGTGGAGGAGGAAAAAAATGCAAAAAATGTCATTTAGCTTCATGCATTTTAAGTCTTTCAGGGGGAAAAGGAGAAAAGAAACCACAGTGAACCTGTCTGCTGTGAAGTCCGAGCATGATGTGTGATATCTGGATGTTGCGCGACAAAAATTACTAATTAATATGCCTCGTTTTTTTGTGCAGCGTGGATGGCTTCCGAGCTCCCGGTCCCACCAGCTGCCAGCAGTGTCACAGGGTTAGTGGGGCCTTGGGCCACACAGATAATCAGCTTTATTAGTGCTGCCGCTAAAACCAATTTAAGAGCAGACTAGAGGGATCAGACGGGCCAGCTGTCCACACCAGCGCCTCGGCAGGCACCCCGGCCCCAGCCCACACAAAACACCACAACAACAACGAGCCAACTGTGTGCGCTGCCAACTCAACTGTGTGAGCAGGCTTATTACCATATCTCCAACACTGGCTCAGAGGATGTAAATAAAACACTGCAATTACAGAATCTGCTCTCATTGATACAATTGAGGGAACGATTATGAAAATATTCAAAAACTGATTTAAAGTAGGATTTTTTTTTATATATAAATGAGCTGTTTGTTGGTGTTTTCTCCAGACCACCTCCAGTTCTTTCCACAGGCCGACCAACTGATCCGCGCAGTCAAAACAACCTCGCCTCATTAACAAGTCCCTGACCCTGACAGTGACCCGCCGGCAGCCTCGTGACCTCATGGTGTTTCCTCTCCACGTACAGTGCATCGCCCAACCCTCCCTCCGCCCGATGCTAATTACAGAGCGGTGAAAGGAGGCTAACTCCATATTAGACGGAGCTAGCACGCGCTGCTGCTGCTCTCAACTTCAACCTTACGTCACGTTCGTGTCTGGGTTGAGGACGAGACGAGTGGGAAGTTCCTGCAGGATAATCTGGTCCGGTCTCAGTCTCAGTCAGTCCCCATCCTCAGGTCTCGTCCTCTCAGACAGAGGTTTCAAGACCAGATTAGCCACTAAAAAGGGCAAGTGAAAAATAGGACACGGTAATAGATAATAGGCCCTCCGATATCAGGGCACCAGGGCAGAGGACGTAATGACTGAAGACCAAAACAGAAAACAAATGAGCGGGTCAGGTGTGGATGTAAAAAGGTTGCCCCTCCTGTGCACTTTAGGATCGTTTGGTGAAAAGGTATCGCCACATGATCAACCAACATCCTGCTGCTGAGCCCAAACGATTACATCTGAGGAAAGTAAAAATAGGTTTCACCAACTGGAGAGGAAATGAGTTGCTGTCAACATTTTAATTTGTTCCCGTCTCATATCCACTCTTTGGGTGCCCGTCCTTAAAGAAACAGTAAAACAACCATTGAATCTTTATCTATTCTCCCGAATTTCAATGGAACGTCATCTGTATTGAGCCATCTTATGTTTCCACGGCTACTTCAGTTGTTCAGGAGAATACTGTTTTGATGTGAAGCTCCAGAAATGTTTTACAAACTTCACCTGACTTTTCATTCACCCTCCTAAACTTTCACTGGACAAACTGTGTCTCTAACGTGGGAAACAGCTTTCAGTTGGACTTCTTTGGTGGTAACGTATGAATAACAGTGATGTCAGCCATCACTCGAAAGGATGAAGAGTAAAAACACCTCTCTCTGCAGCTAGAGGTGTTTCTTTTCCTTCTATAGAGATCATATTTTTGACTACGAGGTGGAAAAATCTGTCCTGATCCTGAATATGTTCACACCTATGAGATACATTAACAATCCATCAGGGAGCCATTAGAGTCTCAAACTCTGGTTACACATGAGACGCTCGAACTCAGCAGCAGCGTCCCAGAGGAGAGGGCATGAATGATCTGTGTGTGTGTGTGTGTGTGTGTGTGTGTGTGTGTGTGTGTGTGTGTGTGTGTCCATGCAACACAGATAGCGGCTTGTATTCCTGTCATTTGTGTGTGTGTGACTTCGTGTGCACATGCCATGCTTTAATTCATGTATGTGTATGTGGGTGTGTGTTGTTGCATGCTGTCTTGTATTTTCACATATGTGTGTGTGCATGTGTGTGTGTGTGTGTGTGTGTGTGTGTGTGCATGTGTGTGTGTGTGTGTGTGTGTGTGCAGGATTGAACGGCAGATTCTTCCAAACCAGCAGCGCAGATCTCACTTAATCTGCAGTTAACGGCTGTTTAAACAACCTCCATAAATGTTTAACGTTGCAGCCCGCGCCCTATTCAATGGGAGGCATTTTACTTCATGTGAAAACAGGCCGCCAGGGGCCTCGAGGGCCCGTCCCCCCCCCATTTAATGTGTGTAAGAAGGCGGCCATTATCAGGCGTACAATGACACAATTCACTGCGGCTGTGTGTCTGCTATCCCATTTGGTTTGTATCAGGGCCCCAGAGCTGCTGATGGCTATCTAATTGGAAGAGTTAATCAAGAGCTAATGTCTGAGGAACCGATGCGTTCAGGTTCAGCGTGTTTCCTCCGGTAATTCCTTCATATGAAAAGATTCGGTGCAGAGGGATGAGGCGATGCGCAGTGAGATCTTGTGATGTTTCCATCTTGGTTCGGTCTGTTGACTTCACATGTTAACCCTTGAATGATTTTAGGGGGCGTCTGACTCTCTCTCTTTATTTATTTTGTCTTTCCTCCTCTGTTCTAGCAGCCAGCATGAAGTGCCGCACCTCATCTGATGCAGGAGAACCTGAACTGTCAGTCTGGCTCATTTAAAGTCCCAATTTTACATTTGCTTTGTCTGAGATTGGATGGATTTAACAGAATCCTTTAAATACACCGGTTAAAATTTGATGTGAACTCAAACGGAACCTCAGGAAGTTTTTCTGTTTTATTAAGATGTACTCGGATGTTTTCTTGGACTCTTCTCTACATCTGAACTCTCCTGAGGAAGTTACGGCCATCTATAATAATACTATCATCAAAAAAAACCCAGCTGTGATCCTATATTTCATTTACTGACCATGAGAATTAAAAAGAAAGGTTATTAAATCATCACAATGGACTTATAGCAAAAACAGATCGTGTAATCATGTTTTCTACGGAGCCCCTAAGTGCCCAAACAAGATGTGTGATACCACTGAAAATCTAAGAAACTCCACTTTACACAACTTTTATGTTAAGGGGGTTAAAAGCTTTCAGTGGAACCTTTATTTCAGTATCTTTCTTCCTCATAAATTGACTTTTGATTCCAATTTTTAAATGTTTTAAAGATGTTGAAGCAGCGTACCTCAGCAGGCCTTAAAGTCTGAAACTGCACATCATTTTTAAACCCTTCCCTTTATATTCTGTTTGTCGTGGTACCTGGCGCCAAGTTATCTGAAGCGAAGCATTCACACACAAACATTATTCCCAGCTCAGCCACACACACACACACACACACACACACATTTTTACTTGCAGCATTATGTGGATGACATACACAGTTTGTTCGCCCTGATCTTTAGAGACCTGAAAGCATAAAATCAGAAAGAAAACTGGCCTCTGCTGCTGCCGCCCACTCACACACACACACACACACACACACACACACACACACACACACACACACAGAGTCAGTGTTGTGTGTAGAATGATGACCAGTGCATTCAGCAGGCAGGACTCCCTCCACTCGGCGCTCTAGGGGAGCACAGTGATTTACTGTTCCTCTCAGCAGTGTTATAAACGCTGCTCCGCTCCCTAATGAGCCTCTGACATGCCGCATGTTTCTTGCGTGTTTTCCTTCGGCTCGGCGGCGACGGCTGCCTGATTGCTGCCCCCATTAAGAGGGCATTCCCCGTGACACCGGCGTGCGCCCTTCAGCCATACGCACTCAGGCATTACAAGCAATCAACTGAGGCTGGGTAATAAGGCGGCGAGCGGAGTACCTGCCACCTGGCATCACCCCGCACAAACAGGGAGATATATGATCAATTAAGAAAGTACGCCCATCAGGATGAAAAGAAAGTTTTTTTATCCAATGGCAGCATCACCCTCCAATCACACGAGAGGCCGGCGACGCCAGTAACCTGCTTATATCTCCTATAATGTGATTAATTGGCGTCTCATGGCTGTACGAGCACTCACCGATGCAAACACTGCAGCCACAGTGTCAGAGCGTTGCACTCAGGGCTGCACAGTGTGGTTACAAAATCATATTGCAATAACTTTGACTAATATTGTGATTTTTTTGCAGTTTGCATTTTCACAGAGCCAAACTTCTGCACAGAGGATCAGAAACAACACACAGGTACTGAGGTATTGATCTTCACTGGCTGTTAAAGAGATGTGAAGCCTGCTGGATCTTTTTCTCCCAAAGGTTTGGACATCGACCTGCTTCTTAATGTGATGTTATGAGATATTCTTGGTCATTTTTCCAAATGTGATTATTTGAAATATAGATTTTTAATGCTGTATTTTGTCTTTATCAGCTTCTTCATAGTGTGTTTATATATTTCTATTCAATTAAGTGTCTTCTAGAAGATGTGTTCATATTACTATATTTATCTTCTTATGGTAATGTTATCACGACTATGTACATTTTGAGTGAAATATGTCATATGTTTTCTTATATATGATGTAACAAACTGTTTAATGTTTTTATTATAGGCTCAAAGTGCCTTGAAGTTGTTATATATATATGTTTGTATTGTCAGTCAGCAGTGTGACCTGATTGGTCCATGTGGGTCAAATAATTGGTGTAAAATAGTCTCTGCTATTTTGTTGGAAATAACCTGATGAAAGTTTTTTATTCTGATGTCTTTACCAAATAAACATGTTTTCTTACATCTGAGAGCAACATTTACAGAACTTACATTATGACATGTGATGTCACAAGTGTTCCCTTTTTTAATTAAACTGAATCTTCTGCAATTTGCAATTTATTTTTTAGTTTAAAGAGGCAAACACTTAAAAAAACAAATACATTTGTTTGTCCAAGCTGCCTTAAATTTCTAAGTTGACTGAATTTGAACAGATAAGTTGAGGTAATTTTGTAATGATTCAAAACAAATACAATTAACTTGATATTAACTTAAATTCTTTGGTTTATGTAACATTCTCGAGTTGATTCAACACAATCTTTCATTTTCTTTCAATTTCAAATCTGAAAATACTTTATCCACAGTCAAGTCTACATAAATTATCTAGTGAATCTAACTTAGTTATATGAACTTTATCACTGTAAGTAACAGCTGTAGCTGCTCTTGTTGGAGCAACTTTGCTCCAGCATCAGTCCGATGGTGAAACCACATCCCACATATTCAGGACTAACTTTAATCATAGTTCGCAATGTTATCATCATTGTGAAAACAAACAACCATGACTCATCTTTAAAAAGTCTTAAAGACGCTCAGCAAGTTTCTATCGTATAAGTTTTGTTCAAACTATGAAGAGAAGGGTCTCAGGTGTGTTTTAACTGTCAAACAATGCATGCTGGGAAGTCTGCTAATATGCTGATCATGTTTTTTTTTTTAAGTTGATTGAACTCTGTACACCAACTCATCATTTCAAGTTCTGAAGTGGTCTGAAAATAAAAACTGCACATTTTAAGTTTAAGTTAATGAAAAAATATAATTTAATTCCACAATACTTTTTGCAGTAAATCTTTTTAAAGGACAATCAAACACTTTGTTCAAACATCCTGTGGGTAAATTACTTCCACTCACCTCAGGTGTGTGTGTTGCAAGTGCACATGCTGCTGCTCCAATGATTCTCCTAATCCAATGAAGTTGAAAAGAAAATCAAAAATCATCCTTGTGAAATCCCAGTCATGGATATATAACCTTTCTTCATATGCACACACACACACACACACACACACACACACACAGTCCAAAGACCTGCCACACAGCCAGTCTAGAAGCCAATCCAGCGCAAAGGCAGGTGGTGACTGACTGACAGCTGCCAGCACAACAGCTGACACCCAATATCTGCACGCCACCAGTTGCAGCTGGACCAATGGGACGTGGCAGCGAGCGTCGCGAGGTCGGCCCAGGGCTCGTTCACACTCCACTCCGAGGACCACAGATCCCAGTGTGCCCCAGTTTCCCACTCCGGCGTGACCAAATCCCCTCTCTAGGTCTGTCTGGACCTGCCGTGCAGAGCCGTCAGTCCCAAGGATGCTGTCCAGACGCCACGCGACACTCACGCTCTCTCTCCTCACGAGGCTGGATTACTCTCTAACCACCTGGACTTCAGGACGAAGGCGCGTCGAGCAAGTTTGGGAACAGTTCACTTGGACTTTTATTCATTCAGGAAGTGAATTTTACTGCAAAATTGGCAGCTGAAGATCTTGAACATGGTTTTGAGTATCGTGTTTGTATGTCAGCTAGCATGCTGTGGGCTGTGTATGAGCATAAGAAGATATAAATCATAATTTTGTTTTCTGTGTGCATTTAATACACATGTGCATATTTCACATTTTAAAGTATTACACTGCATTTGCTATTTGCAGTTTAAATAAAGCATGTAGTTCTGTCTGTGACACAATTAATTCAATAAAGCCAATAAAATAAAGTCACTCCAACATGATACGGCACAAAATCAAACCTGTGCTGATGCATATTTCTGTGTGTTTATGTGTGTGTGTGTGTGTTCGTGTTACGAGGAGGAGCTGACTGAGGCAGCGAGCGCTTAATAAGCATTAAGGGACGGACGGTGGAGGGTTCTTTGACTTAGCCTGCACAGCACACCAGCTAATCCCTCTCCTTCTGCAGACTGACTGCTACTTTGCTTAATTTGACCTCAGGTTCTTTTTCTTTTTCAGCAAGCTGTGCAGGATAAAAAAAACATTGTAGTGAGGCTTCTAGAAGATCTCATAAGGTAAAATATCTCATCAAAACAATATCGGACAAGAAGAAGTGTTGGGCTCTTCACCTTCACCAGCTGTCGGTGCCTCATTCCACACATTTTGGATCCGTGCCTTCGTCCTGTGGTGAACTTGAGTTGTGTCTACGATGTGATCGTCTGTCCTCTTTCCAGGTCTCTTCGTTGGAGAGGAGATCATGTGGCTCACGTCTATTTGGCAGCACCTGCCGTATTCTTCATGCATGTTAACTTGTACATGATGTAATCTGTGCAGCAACATCTACTGCACATCCAGCAAGTTCTCACTCCCAACGTGTTGATGCAGCAGCTCAGTGTGTGGCCTTCAGCTTCAAACTATGACGCCCTATCTTACCGTCTATCATGTTCGGTTACAGTTTCAGAATAAAGCTTGCTGATGAACAGTTCACATCATGACTTTTGGACTGTTATTAACATTGTTTGATCAAACAGTTTGGTCAAACAAACGGGACATGAGCTCCAGTCTCTGGAGTCTCTCTACTATCTCCAACTCCATCTCCACCACCTCTGACTTTTCTTGCTCGTTAAACTACTGTGGGCGCTTCAAGAAGTGACAGTCGAAGGGTAAATACAGCATCAAACTTGGAAAGTGTAGGACCACTGACATGTCTGTCAGTCCTGAAAGAGGGAACCCTCCTCTGTTGCTCTTACTGAGGTTTCCTTCTCTTTTTCCATATTACATGCTTTTCAGGGAGTTCCTCATCTGAAGTGAGGGTCTGAGGATGCAGGGTGTCACATGTTGTCCTGTGTTTGTGTGACAAAAGCAGGTATCTTAAAGCCAAAACATGATCTTTCCCCTAACCAAGTGCCTTAATTTAACCAGATTATAAAACTGCGTCTTACAGAAAACAGGAAACAAGAAAATAGAACCTGTAAAGTGTCAACATAACGGTGGTTTTGCGGAAACACATTGATTTTTGCAGATTGGGTTGGCTGTGAGGATTACAGTCGAGCCCCTCGAGGCACATTTGTGATTTGAGATATTGACACGAAGGTAAAAAGCAGCATGTCTTTTCAGAAACAGTGTCTTGTTACTGTTGAGCCACAAGACAAAAGTTGTCAACTGCTTTCTTGGAAGCTTTTAGTGCAGTGGGCTGGAGTTTCAATAGGAACAACTGTTCTAGGTAGCTGGGACGCTGTTCCTGGAAAGACGTTGCTTTATGGAAGAAAGAAAGAGGCGATATATTTGTCGTTGAGGTGAACCGACCACTTAAACCTGCAGCTGAGGAATTTAGTAAAATGTGTCGGTATAAATAGTTTGGACAGAGTTCAAATTAAGAAAAACCTTTTACAAACCATAATCCCAACATACAGCGAGAAAGAGATGATGCTCTTGAAGTTGTCGTGTGTGTGTGTGTGTGTGTGTGTCCACGCATACATGCAGTGTATTTCCATGTGTATACAGTAAATGTCTGTGTGTGTAAACTTACACCTGTCCGTCCTCGGGGGGGAAACACACACCGCCATGACACTTCTCTCTGAGGAGTTGCTGTATATTGAAATCTGAAATATGTGTCGCATCAAGCGCTAAACACAGAACAATGGCTTCGTAATTCACACGTTATCGACACCGCGGGGAGACGCAGAGGAACACGAAGCCAAATAATAACAGTATAGAAGGTGTAAGCTGGGCGCTGCTTCACAACGGAGACCTCTGTGGCCTCTCACACGATTGGAACAAAGACGCAGACTGGATGAAAAAACGTCGCGCTACATCCTCTCATATCAGTCGGGATACATTTTGAAATTTATCACAGCTTTTATCGGCTCTGGGAAGATGAAAAATACATCTAGAATGGTGAATCGCTGTCGCCTAAAGTGTCCTTAAATAACCAGAAACTGTAGCCAGAGATTATTCCATATCCCTGATGATACTACGAGGACCCCTGCGGTAAATTCCAACCAATCTTCTCACAGTGAAACTGGCCCCCGGGGCAGAAATGACTCAAGTGGAGAGACAATGCAGCGCTGCCCCAGTATCACCAGTATCACCAGGACGGAGCTAATAGATAGCAGGTGAAGGATGAGAATGAGCGATGTCAACACTGCAATCGGAGCTTCCCTGCTGGCAGGCCTCCAGACCTGCTTAGCTCTTCAAATCAAGTGGCACTTCAGTGCTCTGTGATGCCAACATGTGCGAGCGGGGAGGGACCGCCGAGCCCGCCGCGTCGCCATCAGTCGGCCATGTGAACGCAGAATATGTGCAGATGTTTGGAGGATGAGTTCTGACCCTGTCACTCCCTGCAAGGATGCTGCAAACTAAACAAAGATCAGGGAGTGACGACAATGATTTAGAGACTACAGGTGGATGCCGAGGTGGAGGCGGAGCTTATAGCACGCTATGCAAACAGCAGCGGTGGCAGCGTGTGATTTCAGATGAGGCAGATCAAAGGGCAGAGCAGAGAAAAGACACCAGATATGAAACCCTGCTGCTGAGGGTGAGCAGGGTTTGTGTTACAGAGAGTAAATCATGTCATGTGTCGGTGCAACACCCAGGTTGTCTCCTGAAACTGACTCGCAGGAGCAAAAATGCTTGAACTCTAATGCCGTTTTTCCACCGACAGTACCAGCTCGCCTCGCCTCGACTTAGCTCGCCCTTTTTTGCGTTCCCATTACTGAAATCTGGTACCTGGTACCTGCTAAAGTGGTACTTTTTTAGTATCACCTCCGTATAAGTTCCAGCCGAGCTGAGCTGATGCTTCTGTGTGACGTAAGCTGGCAGCCGGCCACTGATTGGACAGAGAGCGACGCCACTTGACGACTCGTGACGAGCGCGACGTCCGAGCCTGACACCCGCTACCTTTAAAAACTAGCATCTGCGTTCAGTCAACACAGCGATTACATGGAAGGAACAACGCGCAGGAACACGGCGTGGACCGTGGCAGAGGTGGAGACGCTCCTGAGTGTTGTCGCTGAAGACGCATCCAGAACGAGCTCGATGGTGCGACAGGAAATGAAAAGGTGGACGTGTTTTGCGTAGCCCACAGCTAGCCCTGTTTATGTGTCGCGTGGATAAGTACGTCACTGATGACGACCCGCCCACGTTGATGACGACCCGCCCACGTCGATGACGACCCGCCCACGTTGATGACGACCAGCCCACGTTGAAGACGACCGCCCACGTTGATGACGACCCGCCCACGTTGATGAGATACTAATTCTAGATGGAAACGCAACACGTCTGAAACCAAACCAAGTACAGCCACGCTGAGCCGAGCCGAGGCGAGCTGGTACTGTCGGTGGAAAAACGGCGTAAGTGTAGGTGTCCGTAAAAGTGGCTTTGTAAGATGTGATGGGTGCCAGGAAGCACTGTTCAGGAAAAAAATCAACAGGTCTCTACATATTTGAGGACACAGAGGATCACCTCAGCCTACAAACATCACAGTCCTGCAGCAGGACGAACTCTATTCCACTCTGTTACATCCTCTTCATAAAGCGCTGCCCGAGGCCAGACGTGCATCGAATGATTTACATTATCTGAACCCGTCTCTGAGGACAACGTCGTTGTTTTCAATTGTCCTACATTTCCTCGCTGTGAGGGCGCCGGTGCCCTCCATTTAAGGACAGCAGATCATCACCGTGAGTGAAAACACAAAAGGACGTGAACTCTTGTACACGAGGACAGTTTTATCTTCAGCTCGGCGGCAGAGGAAATCCAGAACATTTTTCATCTGCCTGTGCTCGAGTTACAATGTGTCCCTGCGCTCTCTAATCCACGTGTTTGTCTGGAACATGTCCCGCCTCACAAAGCACACTATTAAGCACAATCAATCTACTTTGCTGAGGACGTGCCGATAGGAGACGGAGGGTGAAAGTTGAAAAAAAAAAAAGAATCAGTGAATGAAGACAATGCATGTGCATACACGAATGTTTAATGCAGCTTAGCGCGACAGATTCCACTCATTCATCTCTTATGTTGTATTTTTAGAAAGGCCGCAAATCCTCTAACCCCTCCGTCTGATATTATGCAGTGTTGATTTAGGATGGGGGTTGTGTGTGTGTGTGTGTGTGTGTGTGTGTTGTGGAGGCAACCTCTTATAAATATAACGGCATAAAAAAAAAAACTCACTGATGTCATTTATGAGCACGGAGTTCGGAGCGGTGCAGAGATCACGCTGTCTAGACTCCGGTAGGGCTATAATGGGATTCAGCCAGATTACTGTGATTACACTTGTAGTTGTAATGCCGGGCGGCTTTCTGGGTAGCCAGGAGGCTTTGGTTTCATTCACTGATGTGCCAGGTCGAATTCCTCAATGGCTCAGGCACATGCAGGGAGGATTTAGCTTTTCCTACTCCTTGTGAACAAGAATTTCATCCGAAAGATGCAGCCGTGGAAAGACAATCAGCTGTCGTGTCATGAGTCACTGTTGGCGGAACTCAGTTCCACCGATATGTGTGCAAAATTATACAACAAGTAGTTCCGACCGAGCAATCTGATTGGTCAACAACACATTTTGACCGTGCTCAAATCAGCATTACAGCACACCTGACTCATTACTCAGAGTATTACTCCGCCAAGTCTGTGACAACATTGTATCTCCATGGCAACATCGTAACCGTCAGAGCTGGAGCAGGAAACGGGGAAAATAAGCTACAGAATGGATCGGTTTGTTGTTAATTTTGATTTATTTGGCGGTCTCAGTTTGGATGAATGGATGGAGGAGGATGAGCTGAGTATTTTATTATTATTACTACTATTATTATTATTTAGAAACGTTATTTATTAATCATGAAAATAAATCACAAACCTCCTGTCAGCTGCCAAAGTCACATTCATAGAATAAAGTGTCCCGTTTTACCGAGCGGGGCCGAGCCTGTTCCCTTCGGTGTGAGAGACACTATTGTTTTATAAAAAAATATATATATATAAAAAATCAACACCTTTGTTAATAAAAATAAGCATTTTCTGTTTATCTGTGCAGTATTGATTTAGGTCGGGAAATTCCGAGACGGCGATAAAACATTAACGTCAGCTCAGAGTTCACTCATCCTTTCCGTTGCTAGGTCGTTGCTATGGGTCGGACTACTTGCTGTAGTGGTAAACTACGTTCCATTACACATAAGAGTAACTGACGGGGCTGGTTTTGTTTCAGTTATTAGTCAGACCCCATGTGTTTCCATGGAAACGCGACGCACACTCGCAAAAAACTTTAAAATTTGGGAGCAAATTGTCCGTCAACGTGGATATATTTTGAGTATACATTTTATTTTTGTTGGTATTAGTTGTATAATGCTTAAGTATACACCAGCTGTGCAGATTACAACTGAAATATTCACTGATCGGCGACAACATTAACAGGACTAACGGCTGAAGTGGATAACATTCATCATCTTGGTATAATTCAATGTTCTGATGGGTAACCTTGGGTCCTGGCAACCCGACCAAACATCCAGTCTGTGGTCAGGTCGAGGTCAGAAAAATATATTTTCAGCTTGTGAAAATGAAATTTAAATAAATAGGATTAGCTTTGGTTAAGATTAGTGAAAGATTGTGATTCTGGTAATATGTTAATAAAGAAAATGTCATATTTTGAATTTATGAACACGGTCACGAATTTAATTTTAAAACTTGTGCTGACTGTCGAGACGAAGAGAAAGGACGATTCATGCCAACGTACACGAATGTCACAGTTTACATTCAGTAAAACTCTATTCAATATTCTGTCCACCTCTATTTTATTGGAAAAGTGGGAGAAATCTCTGAGACAGAAATCGATCAGCATGTTCAGGTATAAAGGGCCCCACACACCGGGTCCGACGTCTTCCTTATCTAACTTCCTTCCGACTTCCTTCTCCGACCACTCCGTCGGATCCGTTCGGTAGAACAGTCACATTGAAACACACCGCCCCGGCTACACAGCAGCGTATACGTTCTGCGCGAGATGCAATAAGTCTCCTAAACATCGGGTGGCGCTAGTCTCGTGCCAGTCACCCAAAACATAAAAACAGGAAATGACAGAACGGAGTGCGGACCGTAGCTTATCAGAACAAAGCACACACAGTGTTAGCTCAGCATTACTTGCGTGATGTCGTATTACGGTGGTCTCTCTTCCACCAGGGCAGCCAGCTGCTCCTCAAAGTCCTCGGTCCACACAGCCATGGCTTCCAAACATACGTTGGTTTATCCCCAAAATAACGAACGGTGAAGTGTTGTTTGTAACTCTGTGCCGTCTCTGTTTATGTGGTTTGTTTACCATCGTCACTTCCGCCGCCCCTCCCACACGCCGCGCTGATTCGCTGGCACACCGCCAATCAGAATGGTCACTGAGCAGCTAGCTAACAACCAATCAGAGTATCCGACGGCGTCCAACCTCAGACGGCCGACTGAACATGTTCAGTCGGATCAGACGCAGCTGAACACACCGAACAGAGCAGCTCCCTAACTCGTCCGACTCTCTCCTAACGCTTCAGACGTCCGACGTCGGACCCGGTGTGTGTGGCCCTTAAGAGGTGAGTTAGAAAATGACTGTATGTGTTGACATGTGAAAATTATAATCCATATCTGACATTATTCTCTTTCTGCATGCTATAATTTGAGTTAATATGCGAAAATATTCAGTTCATGTGTGAAACTGTGTCGAGTTAAATTTCACTTGTGACATTTCAGTCGGCTGGTTTCATTTTTAACTTTGGCGCTGGCCCTTTAAGGCTGAAGAAGCTGCTGAGCCACAGGTGGCATCGAGCCACTTCCACATGACTCTCAGGTGAGCGACTTGAATCCCGCCAAGTAAAGGTCTTAAGGTAAACGAGGGCGTCCAGCTTCCCCGAGTTCATCCCGCACGCCCACTCGCTGGCTGTCTACCTGCGCTGACGCAAGGTAAACGGGGTTAAGACAGTCGAGACAGTCACTTGGGGAATGAAGTCCCAGACAGTCGCCCCAGTCTGGCTGATTCACAGCAGAGATGTCTCTGACCTACATGTCATGTTATGGAGGTGAGACCTGCTTACTCGGTTTTCAACAGCCACCTCTCCGCGCTTTAAGGGGAATAACACGTCTTTCAGGACTATAAAAGATGTTTTGTTCTCAGTATTTGTCCTTAAAATACCCGGTCCCACACAACACGGCATATGTGGGCTCAGGTAATACGACACGCGGCTTGTGTTTGCGCTCTGCGGATATGTATCAGATACCAATAGGCTCGCTTCAGTCACTGCAGTCTGATCTCTCTCAGCCATCAATCACAACGGGCCCTCAAGATGTTTTTTCTTTCCTGCCTACATACTTCACATGTAAAAGTAACGTGTCTCTGCAGGCATAAAGGCTCCGTACGCGGGACCGTGAGTGACATTAAGAGTGGTCATTTGGGACTTTGAGTGCGCTCTTGAAGCAAATCCCCCTTTGTAACGTGCTCGGATGCTAAAAGGTGTTTTTACAGTAGGGCTGAGGACTGTTGACAACACAATGGTTGTTGTCTTTCATCATCGCTCACCTGTCTGAGTCCATCACTCACCTGTCTGAGAGAGAAGCCCCTCCCCTCCGCCCCCCCCTCCGCCCCTGTCACGAGCGAGCTCGTCTAATGGCACATCAAAGCACCTTAGCTTAATCACCAAAGCTGCAGCGAGAGACCACAACAAAAGCAAGAAACAGTGGGGAAACTCCCCAACCTTTGACCTTTTCCTCCCTTATGAGACTTCTCAAGAGGAATCAAAGCGCTCAGATGTGGCACACATGAACCCCTTATTTCAATCCCCGGCCCCCTCCCGCCTCCCGAGCTTTGGTTACATCAACCGTAGCTGCGACGTGGAGTCAGTCGTGGCAACTGGATCATATCTGAGTGGATCCTCTGGAGGATACGACCAGAAGTGGGAGGCAGAGAGTCTTAGTCCAATTTCCTCGTCTGTCTCGACGCTCGAGGTTCCCAGACGGTTCGGTCATGAGGAACAAACAGCCCGGTTCTCTCTGCTGAGAGGAAGCGTCAGGCCGGCCCGTCGCCCAGGTTCTCGATGTAATACATAACAGGCCGCCCGTAATAAAAACAGAGGGAGGAAGGCATGTCAAAAAAGAATGGCCTTGATCTCTCACATCTGCAGAGCGTTTAGGCAGCAGCGTCGGGACAGGTGTCTGAGAGCTCGCAGACGAGGTTCAGATAGAGACGAGGCCTGCGAGTAACAAGAAGACAGTGTCACCGGTTTACTGTCGCATTAACGTTTGACTGCTGCGTGCAAATCATGAAAATGACTTCAGGAGACAGTGAAGGAGCTCTGATGAACCGGATGATTTTGAGATTTTGTCCTATTTTGCTTTGATAAAATGTCCAAAATACACATTTGATTGTTTATCTTATATTTTCTTACATCTCATATTTAAGTAGATAGCCTAGTTTACATGTTAAAACACACAATTTCACAAAACTTAAAATAATATTCTTGATCTAAGTAATCACTCCACCTCAGCAGCACCTACAGGTTTATTCCTCTCTATCTTCTGAGGGTTTGTACAGTTTGTAAAATCATTCACAGCCTGATTTATAGAACAATTTATAGCTAAAAACATGGCGAAAGTCTATTTTCTTATGGCTGTTTAGTGTATTTTCTGAAGTATGGAGTGATATATATTGATATCTAAAACTGGCTCTGTAAAAACTTTTGACTCTAACGTGTCAACAACATGAAACAAGAACTTTTAAATACATTTTCTTTACTTTTTAAAACTTGTAATACAAAAACTAATTGTCTTAATGTGAGTAACCAACTGAGGACGTTTCACCCTGTTCACCTGTAGTGTCTCCTATAAGTCCTGTTAATATGTTAATGAAGAAAATGTCATATTTTGAATTTATGAACACGGTCACGGATTTGATTTTAAACTTGTGCTGACTGTCGAGATGAAGAGAATGGACGATTCGTGCCCACGTACACGAATATCATAGTTTAAATTCAGTAGAACTCTGTCTGATTAAAAGCAAAACTTGTATAATGTAATTTATATCCGAAAATGTAAATTTCACATGTGGAAATGTCCAATAAAATGTGAAATAAAAACATCACATGTGACATTATTCTCTTTCCACGTGTTATAATTTGAGTTAACATGTGAAAATATGTCATTCACGTGTAAGTAACCAACTGAGGACGTTTGACCCTGTTCACCTGTAGTGTCTCCTATGAGTACATGTTCAACTCTGAGATACTTTGGTGATTTATATTTCTTTATATTGTTTATTCTGTGACAGGTTATAGGTGAAACTACCCAACAGTTTGGGATCTGAGGGTCTGTGTGAATATCAAGGTTTTAGCCTGGTTTATATCTGGTGTAAATTTAGCATTTTTTACTGTTCTTTCTCATTTATTTTATCTTAATTTCCCTCTATTATGCATTATATTTCCTTTAAAATGTCTTTTACTCAAACTTGTGCTTTTATGTTCAGCACTCAGAGCTGTTTTTTGACTTGATCTTAATAAAAAGTAATACAAAATATTGAACCCTGTATAATAATGTAACACTCTGACAGGATATGAGAATCTTTACTTTTCACTCTTTAAGTATATTTTGCAGTTTGTCCTCGACTTTAGTTCATCAAGTACTTTTTCATCGTGGTGTCACATGTTTTACATAAGTAAATAATCGGAGAACTTCCCCGACCACTGGCCAGAACAATTAGTCCATTACTTGGTCGGCAGCAAATTAACAATTTAAGTATTTGTTGGGTTCGGCCTCTCTGATGTGGCTCCCTGCTACATTTCTCTGCCATGATAAATTTAGTTTGTAGATTGTTGGTTGACCCGAACAATCAATTTCAAAACGTCTTGGCCTCCAGAAACTTGGAATATGATGATTTGGGGACATTTTTGCCATTTTCAAATAGAATTAGAGCTGCAGCGATTAATCTATTAGTCACTTAGTCACTTATTTTCTTGTTTCCTTCCTCCTCTGTGACAGTAAACTGAATATCGTTGACATTTTATAATCAATCAAATAAGTCAAATAATGAATCAATAAATTGACGACCAGTTTATTGTCCAGCGATGCAAATCATTGTTTGTAAAATAAATGTGCTGCACACGTCGAGGCTCGTCGAGGAGGAAAGAGCAGGGCGGGCGGCGGAAGAGGCCGAGAAGTCACCGAGAGTTTGAGTTAACAGAGAAACGAAAGAGTTACAAAAAGGAACAACGTGGGAGAGAGATGGAGAGATGAGGGAGAGTTTATTCCTCTTCCCTCATCTGCTGTCCTTTTATTCTCCGAGGCTCAGACCAGCGATGCTTATCTCGATCTGGCCTGCATATTTTGGACTGATCTTTCCCTGGGGTTCCTCAAACTGCCCCTCTGTGTTTGGGCAAGCTTGAAAGAGAGCTGATAGTATTCAAAGTACCATGACAAGAGAGTGACGCACACAGCCGCTGAGTTTTATCGCCGCCATCGGCAGCTGGGAGCGCGGCTTCAACGCATGCCCGCCGTCTCACGTTTCTGCAGCGGCGGCGGCGGCCCCAGATGCAAAACGGGCCATGAAAGCTGCTTCATAGGTCAATGGCTCGGTGATTTATGAGACAGTGAAGCACCACGTTGGAACAATACGCCGCACGGTGCGCTCTGGTGTCGCCTGGAGAGACGCATTGAAGGTCTTGAAATTTCATCAGCTGTAGGTCTTTGTTGAACCGCCTCCCCCTAAGCCACGGAGAGATAAAAAGACTAACTATAAATCACCAGGTCTTGCAGAAAGCCCCGCGGCCCAGTCAGCTGATAAGTTAATTATGTTAATGTGCCAGCGGTTGGTCTAATTTCAAACAGATTGTTCTAGTCAGAGAACAACAGGATGTTGTAATTCAGACCAACCAAGATGCTTCCCCCCTGCTGCTGTCAGGAAAACTGGCAAACAAATCAAACTCTAAACTCTCTAAAACGGCCCTCGGTGGGTGAAGATGTGTCCTCGTTCATCTCAGCACCGCGACCGCCGAGGGCTGCTGAAAGGCCTTTCACACACGAGACACGTCATCGCTCCACGAGCCGCAGATCTGATCAACAAAGATTGCGTTTGTGACATCCTCCTCCGCGGTTTGAGTAAAATAGTGAGACAATTTATCTCTCTAGATGTTTCAGTAATCTTGTTACAGAGAGTCAGAAATAGGACCTTTAATCAAATTTGTTTTTTTTTTCCTAAAATGTGACCAAAGACGTCGTTGTACAGATCCAAAGGTTCAGTGAGGTTTCCCCCCACAGCGGAGGATTTCAAGCCCGGCTGGCAGAGCTGAATGTCGGCATTTTATGTTCCTGCACTTGTATCATATCAGTATTTCTACGATACGTGTCCTGTCATGTTCACATTATGACGTTTATGAGCTGACAAGAGGTGGACGGTGGTGGCACGACACGCGAGACACCACCACTGTAGGCACCACGGACAACTTCCTGTCCTGTTTTGTGGCGTCAGAAGCAGGTGAGCCACATCATGATCTTATTCTAACCCTAACCGAGTGTTTCTGGTGCCTAAACCTAACCAGAGTATAAGCACAGCCTTGTCACAACGTAAAATTGAACCTAAAGAAACTTAAAGTTGAGACATAAAGAAATGAAAAGGTGTTTTTTCCAGAAACGTCCACTACCAACAGTTATTCTGGTGTTGGGGTTGATGACGCTGCAGTAACTCCTCTAGTGCAGATCTATCAAGAACGAGAAAAGTCTTGACCTCAACAAGCTACATCCCCCAGCAATCACGCAAAAACATACTGTGTTAATGTGTTTCTGGAGACATTTCAGGTGAGAAATAAGCCTTGAGCTTCATTTTCATGTGACAATATTTCATTTCTACAGCGCGTCAGAAGTTTCCAGAGGCGTCTTATCCCGCCTGATGACCCACAGATTAGAATAAAGTAGCCAGAATTCAACTAAATGCAAATGTGTAATGGGTAACGTGATGCTCAGTATCATATCAGTATTTCTACGATACGTGTCCTATCATGTTCATATTATGACGTTATGAGCTGACAAGAGGTGGACGGTGGTGGCACGACACGCGAGACACCACCACTGTAAGCAGAAAACCTGCTGGATATTTTCAACCAGACGTCGGGACAACTTCCTGCCCTGTTTGTGGCGACAGAAGCAGGTGAGCCACATCATGATTCAACCCTAATCGAGTGTTTCTGGTGCCTAAACCTAACCAGAGTATAAGCACAGCGTTGTCACAACATAAAATTGAACCTAAAGAAACGTAAAGTTGCAGACATAAAGAAATGAAAAGGTGTTTTTTGCAGAAACGTCCACTACCAACAGTTATTCTGGTGTTGGGGTTGATGGTATTGCAGAACTCTACTAGAGAAGAGAAAAGTCTGAAGGCTTCCCAGCTTTGAACGCTTGACCTCAACAAGCTACATCCCCCAGCAACCACGCAAAAACATACTGTGTTAATGTGTTTCTGGAGACATTTTAGGTGAGAAATAAGCCTTGAGCTTCATTTTCACGTGACAATATTTAGTTTCTACAGCGCGTCAGAAGTTTCCAGAGGCGTCTTATCCCGCCTGATGACCCACAGATTAGAATAAAGTAGCCACTAAATGCAAATGTGTAATGGGTAACGTGACGCTCCACTACGAAGATGCATTGCACAGCTTTCTACATAGACGTAGGTGACAGATCCTGTGGACACCTTGAGTCAGGAGGAGGATGGACGGGTCGCACACTGGACTTTCCCTCTGGAGACGGGGGATTGTGTCCGACAGGAGTGAGTTATTGTAGTTATGTTAAGTAAGGAGGTTGTTAAACATAAGCGACATAACTTGAGTTACGTAACTTACGTGACTGAACGTAGTAGTTTTGGAGCCTAAACCTGTGGTGGACGTGTAAACCTGTGTGTATGTACTGTAAACCTGAGGATTGCCGGGAAAAGTGGAAAATTGCCCCAGAGGCCCTGGACTCTGAGGAGGCCCAGGTTTTCCTGAGCACCAGTTAGTTTTTTGGCAACTGAGTGATATCTAATTTGTTTGCTAATATACACCACTAAAGCCTTGGACAATTATGAGAACCTGGGCCCCCTCTGGGCACACACATGTTAAAGGCCCCCCACTCGTCCTACACCGGAGCAAGACTTTTCATTTTGCATCTGTTGTCGGTCCGTTCACATTTCTCTGAGGATGTTTTATGCTTACATTTAGATACTAAAACGATAAAGATGTCAGGACATGACACCAACTTCTAAAGTGTTTACACATGTTCTTATGGCCACACTCGGATGAAGATGGAAGGAAACGCCGGTCGTGATGAAGAGGGTCAGGCTCCCCTTCGTCACCTTCACACAGCTGGCCGGTCGCTGAGGACCAGTCGGGGGGTTCGAGTCTGTGACCTCCTTAGCAGGGTTATCCAGTTCACTCTCCATCATTAGACCGAGGAAAGAGTGCAGGGCGGTCGCGTCACACTATGCAATTTGTACAATTAAAATCTGTCTGCTGGAGAATGTCACGGCGGCCTGGAGCTCTAACGTGTGTTACTGTACTTTCTCCCTCAAACGAACCCTAATTCAGGGATTCGTTTTCTTTATTTAACATGTGAATACGTTGTGATTGTGGACATGAGGCAGCGTGAGGTGATGTTATTGTTGTGAGCTAGCGTCATTGATGCATATTAGATTACACTCCAAGTCTTATGATCGAGCTACGAGGCTGCCAAACCATCGAGTCTGTGGGGACACGTCCAACCGTTGAAGTGGCAACCAAAACCAACAATTTTTCAGGAGGTGATTATGGCGACCAAAACTGGTATTTTAAACCAAACCATGATGTTTTCTTTCCTCTAACCCAAGTGGTAATGGTGCCTTAACCTAACCAGAGCATCAGCACGGCTTTGAACGTATCACTTACGTATTTAAATCTTTATCTCAAGGAAATTGAATCGAATGCAACTGGATTTGGTTTTTGTCTTTGAAGACGTTTCACCTTTCATCCGAGAGGCTTCATCAGTTCCTGCTCACTTGACTAGGCTGGGACTAGTCCAACTGGCCAGTGTGGAGGTCCAGCTATTTAACCTCTTTAACCTGGATGAATGAGAATATTCACAAGCCAATAAAACATCTTTCTGCTCTTGGAACAGAACTGTTGAGGAAGTCGAGGACTTTACCAGGTGAAACTGACAGACCCAACGCTAATCATCTTCTTTTTTAGAAAGCGAGGCAAAGAGCAATCCAGCGATTGTTTCCTCCACCAAGATGGTTGGTTGGTTGGTTGGTTTGTCGGCAGGATTACAAAAAAATCCCCTGAATGGATTTCCACAAAACTTTGGATGGAGGATGGGTCTTGGATCAGAATAGTGCTGATCTGGATAAAGAGACGGATCCAAGACATTGGGCATTTTATGACATTTTCGTTCATTTTTCAGAGAATATTAGTGGATCTCGATGAAAGATAATCAGGTGTATCTATGTGGCTGGTATGTGGATCCTAGATCTGATGAGCCTAGATCATAGTTGAGTAGTTGTAGTTGCCATTGGACCAAAAGAGAAAGAGTCTGTGATGTCTTCACCTGTTAAAGACAAACAAACGCTGGCCTGAAAAACGCTAATCATCTTCTTTTTTAGAAAGCGAGGCGAAGAGCAATCCAGTGATGGTTTCCTCCACCAAGATGGTTGGTTGAATGGATTTCCACAAAACTTAGATGGAGGATGGGTCTTGGATCAGAACAGTGCTGATCTGGATAAAGAGACGGATCATCAGGACATCAGGCGTTTTTTGACATTTTCGTTTATTCTTCAGAGAATATTAATGGATCTCGATGAAAGATAATCAGGTGTATCTATGTGGATCCTAGATCTGATGAGCGTAGATTATAGTTGAGTCGTTGTAGTTGCCTTTGGACTAGAAGAGAAAGAGTCCGTGATGTCTTCACCTGTTAAAGACAAACAAACGACATCAACACAATAAGCAGGTAATAATTCCAAGCCATGCTTCAAAAAAGTTGTTGTTCCACTGAACCAGCAGCAAAAAGCAGATCACTGGTTCCTCCTAGTGTTCGCTGCAGGTACTGCACCTGACACACAACTGTGAGTGAGAATCTAAACTCAGCACAAACAGTAAAAAAGCACATTTATTACTTCGTATAAAAGAAAACACTGGCTCCAGCTGTAAACTTTCCTCTAATGTGTGATTTTCTTGCCCCTCTTTACCGTAACAGCGGGGAAACTTTTTACTGGATCATTTGGAGACATCACAGAACCCTGACCGAGTCCTCCCCCGAGAGAGACCGTTAATGTGTGATTAGTGGTCGGGGTGTGTGTTGACGTCTGCTGCGCTTCCATAGGCGCTGCGCCGCACGCTACCGTGACTCCGAGCGCCAGACTGAGGCCGTGAGTCAGAAGACAGGGCATTTTGCGGGCTGCTGTTCTGCCGGCTCACTCGGCCAGCTGTGACTGCTGTGGTGAGGCCCACGGCTGCAGATAGCCTGACAGCTACTGTATCTGCAGCAATCTGCGGCCGGGGAGTCTGGACCTCAAGTGTCCAGAGCGACGTTCTCATGGTTCTCAGAAAAGGGGGGGAACGGAGGAAAGTCCCAGACCGAGTCACGGCCTTGTAATTCTTCCTGTGGAGGGAAAGTAAAATAAGTCTTAAAACGTCAGAAATGACTTGTTCCCACCTGCTGGATCCTTCAGACCTCAGACAATGACAACCTCTTGACCACATCTCCCAGTTAAGCCAACAAACTGCCCGGACCGGATGTTATAGACCGGCTCCTTTGAGGTTGACCATGAGTCACTGAAAGGGGACAACACCCTGCCTCCCCCCTCCCTCCCTCGGTCCCCTCCCACGGCTTTGAAGTGGTGGCAGATTGTGCACAAACAACATAAACCTCCCTGCGACAAACGCTGTGATTTACCACCCAAGGCAAGGAAATGGCCACTAAGACAGTTCCATTCAGTTTATAGGGCTGTTTTGTAGCTTTCGTACCTCCGGACGGACACGCTCTTTTGTGATGGCCACTTTGAGAATGCTGGAAATGAGGATTCCCAACAAATGCCCCCCGACCAGGCACCTATAGCCGAGGCTTACAAGCTCGGGACGAGTGTTTTCACGACAAAACTCACACTCTCGCCGCTGTGGTCGAGAGATCGGAGAGGGCCAAATGTCACTGAGATCACAGGTTGGATGGTCCTCTTTCACTTTCAGGAGTCACACGTCAACACTGAAATCCTTTATCTATGAAGCTCGTTTGTTATTGGACATATTGGACACTTCGTCAACAAGTCAGAATCAGCTTTACACAAGGAGTCTGACTCCGGTTTAACACTGATCACAGTGTGCATACACAGAAACAGACAAACAGCTGAGAACACGGACAACAGAAACTAAAAGTTTAGGTAAAGAAGGTAAATAATAAAGAATGGTTACTACATTGTTAACATGACATTAACCGTAACATAACGTGTTCCTAGCATATAAGTAATACTTCTCTTGTTTCCTTAAAGGGGCACTGTGTCGGTTTGGAGAAGAAAATAAAACTCAGAAATGTAATATTCACAATATTATCTGTTCTCAGAGGAAAATAAGGACCCCAGAACACTGTTTGAAGGTAGAAAGGTGGCAGGGTCCGCCACATATAAACAAAGTAAAACAGTGTAAACTGTGTCGTCCTTTAAGGTCAGTTTGTTTATTCAGCCATGAGAACAAAGACAGTTTGTTTATTTAGTTTGTTCAGGCATAAAAAATCAATCGATGAAGATCTTTCTCTTCTGATTAAAATGTCTTTGCTCCTTTAAAAAAGATTGTGACTGCAGGACTGTTATCTGTAATTATTTGTAAACTGCTGTGATGCTGGGTTGAACTATTAGTCGAGCCTTTAAACTAAATCTAAGTTCTCATACTGTGAATGGTCTGTAAACATTGTAGTAAACAGGCATCTTTTCAAAATAGACTGAGAAACATACTTATTTTTTTATCTATAAGTAAAACACTTTAAATGTTTTACTGTGAACACATTTGAATGTAACTGATGTGGTCAACAATCTGATGGTTGAGCTGTTCATGCTGAACAAGGCTGCGATATTTCAGCAAACCACCAGAGGGCAGCATTTTCAAAGAAATACACGTCACTGCTTCAGACTGACAGAGATGACCGAGTACATTTAGTTTCAACTGAAGAAGTTTGTTCAAAGTGCTTTTAAAAATGTAATAAAGGCGTCAGCAGATACACAAATAATGTTTTTCAGATTTGTTGCTTCTTAAGATGCTAATTATGCTTCAAATGAGACGATCTGAAAAGGAAAAATAATGTGTGGGTTGAAGTCACAACTGAATGTCCACATTGATTACCTGTGGTGACTCCAACAACAAGACAGGACTTTATTTTGAAGGGTCACAAGCCAAAAAAGTTGGGAAACACAGGTTTCACATGTTTTGCACCCTCATCTCACCTTAGATAATATTAATATAGATAACAGTCAGAAATATTTCTTGTTTAATGTATTTTCAGAACTGTATAAACAAGTTTTTGAAGATAAATGCAGTCCGGCAAATATAAACCGAGTTAAACAGCATGAAATTTGTTGTCCTAGTCCTTTATTTGTTTATTCAGTCATGGAAATTAATCAATGAAGGTTTGTCTCTTCTGATAAAAATGTTTAAACCTGATTGTTTGATTGCACATTTGATGAATTGATTACATTGTTTAAATTTATTCTGCGCTTTTATTTGGGACTTTTTAGCTCGACTCCCTCGCGATGGGAATATTCCTGGTAAAATGTTGAATAAACTTGACTTGTGCCTTTTTATTCCGCCGCCGTCTGAACGCTCACATCAGCAGCCTGAAGCCTCCTACCTGTCTCAGAGACTCGGGGGCAGGTTGAGGAAACACTGCGGCGCTGTGGAGGCCTCAGAGAGTCTGTTTGAATAGACTGTCAGGAGCCCGGCGGTGATCAGATAACAGGACAGAGTCACTACTGTGCTCCAGCAGAGGGCTACCTCACCTTCCTCACCCTCCTCACCCTCCTCACCTCCCTCACCCCCCTCACCCTCCTCACCTCCCTCACCCGCTCCACAGGGATGTGAGTGAAGTCAGCTTTGCTTTATTGAGTCTAAACATAGAGAGTGTTTTGTGTGTTTTTTACCTCTGAGGAGGGAAATTTGTGATTTGGAGCTCTGTGAGTATTAAACTAATGGCTCATTCAGACCAACACCGTCTCACTACAAGTGTGTTTAACTCGTAACCGTGACAACAACATTCACCATTATTTACTTTTGTTGGCACATTGTTGGAAAGTAACTAACAGAGGTGGGAAGTAACCGAGTACAAATACTTTGTTACTGTACTTCTCCTCCCCACATTTAAACAGAAATATCTGAACTTTCTCTTCTTTACAGACTTGTTTATGTACTTTGAACGCACTTGAGGGGAATTATGGATTATTTGAATCAGCACTTAGTCTTTTTGTTTACTCTTCTACTTGAGTAAACAGTGTGTGCACCTCTAGTAACTAAGTATATTTACACAAGTACTGTGCTTGAGTACAAATTTATTTCCTTCCACTCCATCCATCAACGTTTTACTCCACTACATTTATTTAGTAACTTTAATTACTTCACATATTGCACACTGCATGACCGCCAGAGTAACACATTTTTTATTTATTTATTTTATCTTTTATTAGATTTAAAATAAAGAAAACACCTTTTCTAGTCATCAGAAAATATTGACTATGAGATATGAGAGATGTTTAATTTACTTTTACTTGTACTTTTGATATTTTAGTACATTTAATATCAGATAGTCTCAAACTTTTACTCAAGTACATTTCATATGGATGATACGGAGGTGAATGGAAACTGAGTTCATCAAAATACTGAGAAATTAGTTAAATAAGTTTCATGCATTTTTCACAGTCGCCCTAATTCTCTTTCACAGGATGACTTTTTTGATATTTACCAAAGTATATTTGAACCCAACATCTATACTTTTACTCAAGTGTGACCTTTGGTTACTTTAAACGCTGAATAATTTGAGCTACTCTCCTCTTTCACTCACCCAGTGTCTGCAGATTTATAATTTCTTTAAACACGATCACTGTGTTAAAATCTCCTTCGTCATCAAGCTTCATGAGGCGGCGTCCTCTTAAATTCTAAAACTCAATAAATGATCGATAACCTTCCAGCAGATCAGCAGCAGCTGATCCTGTAAGCGAGATGTCGACCACGACATCATATTTAAACTTGTTTCTGATTATCCAGGAACATGAGTGCTGACTTCACTTCAACAACATGTACCTCATAAACATGTTGAGTAAATAACGAGCTGCACCATCACCAGGCTGCAGATGTTATCACGTAAGAGTGCATGAGGTAATACGATCAAACCATAATCTGACGCTCTCCCTATCAAACCTCACATCTCCTCCGCAGCCTCATGTGTTCCTGTGATCCAGCAGCTTTACTGTCAGAGAGCCTCTGCGGCCACATTCTTCTTTTCCAATCAGAACACGCTCATTAAAATTCCTGCCCGTAAGCCCGCTGGAGCTCCGCGGAGAAGGCCAAGCGAGCCTGACACTGGCATTCACCCTCTTTTGAGGACATGCGCAGGCACGGAGCCGCAGAGGTCGCCCATGTGCACAGGCCTGTTTTGAGAGTGGGCACTCAGGCATGATGCAGGCGCAGAGCGGGGACAATAGGTGGCAGCACCTCGAGCCCTCACACACACAGTCCCTGTGTGAGTCAGGAGCTTTTCATCCTCCACGTCCATCCTCCTCTTTTTCTGTCTGAACTGCTGTCTCACAAGGAGACGACGAAGCAAATCTGAGTGCAGTTTACATGTGATTGTGCAGGCAGATCAGGTACAGATCACAAACTGAGCACAGGACTCATCTGTGCATGTAAACACAACACGGGCGCCTGAATACAGGGACGAGCGAGGACAATGAAAGAATGAGTGATTGAGTCTGGAGGCCATGAAGGGAAACAGCCTCATTGAGTTTCAGTCATCAGTTGGTTCTGAATGAGAGAATTTCCGTCTCTAATTTATCTGTTTGTTTGCAAATGAATACAAATACCTAAATAATGAAAGAAATGTCTCGCACAGGAACAAAATTAAGACCTAAATAAAACGTTAAAGGTCCGATTTGTAATTGATTTTTGAGTCTCAACTCTTCAAAAACTGACACTTTGGGACGGCGGCCGACCCGACTTACAATCCCAAAGCTTCGTTATTTGACCAGTTTGACTCAAAAAATCATCTTTCCTTACAAATAGGAACGTTAAATACAGCTGTCATGGTTTTACATTGTTTAAAAGAACTAAAATAAACTGGTAACTGGTTATTAATTTAATTCCAATGCCTCTATGTGACCTCAGCCAACGAGACCAGGAGCGAGAATAAAAACATAAAATAGAATTATGGTGTTCTGGAAAATATGGTTCAGTACAATTACACTGATTAATTAAGTGACATATGTACGTAAACCAATCAATTTGGAAGAAGTGGCAGTAAATGAAGAGCTGTTCGACTCAGAACTTTTGATAGTTTAACTTTTAAAAGAGGTTTAATATCATTCTTTCATATGATAATATATGAAAGAGCAGAAAGAACCAGATGACTTCACATTTAAATGTAGTGAATTAATGAAACTGACATTTTTACATCATCAGAATATCTTGAATCGATCTGTAAGAAACTGTGTTTTCTGCAGGTTGTTTCATTTATTTATTGTGTTTCTGTGTGAAACATCTTCATGTTGTCATCTACATGTTAAATATTCTGTGTTTGCATGCAACAATGATTTGTCTTGTATCCTGTAAATAATTCTGGGTTGGTTTAAGTCAAGTGCTGCCTTTAAATATTTGAGTTAACTTAGTTTAGGTTGAATAGTTTGTTTAAATTCTTCTTTTGACTTTTCTTTTTTAGTGAAACACAATTTAAAGTTAACTGAACTTCAAAATACTTAACTTCTTATGTTAACTTGAATCAATGACACTGATGATCATCACAATTAGAGTTGATTTATCTTCACTTTCTTCCAGTGTTTACAAAAAGACATTACATTAACCTATTAATGATGCTTTAATAACAAGTGTACAAGTATAAAGGCTGAATTCAACACTAACCTTTATCGTGGTTTCTTTTTTTATATTATTGTGAAAAAAATCTCTCAAAACGTGTGAAACACAAGCAGCGTTTTCTTCTTCTTGTATTAAAAAGAAGAGTTTTACCTGTCAAACAATGCATGCTGGGAAGTCTTGGGAAGCCAATATGCTGACCTCGTCTCTTCATAGACTTATTGAACTAATGAACATTAAATTCACCCAACTCATCATTTAAAATCAAAAGACGTCACGTTCAGAAGTGGAGGAAACTTGTTCATGTGTGTACATTTTTAAAGGAATGGTGCAGAAATTAAACAAATATTCATTCATACGTACGTTTCTTAAGTTACAAACAGACATTTCTCCTCTGTTGAAGCATGTTTGCATGATTATATTCGAAGGCTTGGAGCTTCAGTCTCACTGTGACTCGTCTGTTTTATGCTAATTTAGCAGAAGAACACAATAAATGTCCGTGATAAAGACGTTAAAGAAGGTCCAGCTTTATTATCTAACCCTGACAGGACTGCACTGAGTCCAGATCTATTTTTAAAACCTCCTTCACGTCACTTTTGTGCTCTTATGTTGCACATTCCTCCATCACACACATCACACACAGTGTTCAGAGCGAGGGGAGGATCATTTGCTTCTTTCTCTTCACTCCCACATCTTCACTTTCCTTACAAATCACAATAAATTAAAGCCACACTTGCAGGGCCTGCGGATGCACCGGCACGGACAGGGTTACTCCAGGTGAACTACACATGAATCACATAATAAATGCTGTTTGTCCGCCTGCTGCAAACGCTGCACGGCTGAATAAAAGGTTCCAGCTAAGATGAAAAAAATAAAAAAGGCTGGATGGGAATAAACACAGCATGAATTATGAAGATTGTTTGCTGACTACTTTTTATTTATTTTATTCTTTTTAAACCAGCAACCTTTAAACTCCATAACTACAGGGTCTGTTGGTGAATGTGAGTTTGGTTTGTTCAAGATCTCAGAAAGCCTTGATTATCTGTCCACCCACTCAGAGAAAAAAACACAATTAGAGCTTCAAGAGCTCTTTTTCTTTTTCTTTTTTTTCTTGTCCAGCTGCAGGAAACTTGATGAAACAAAAGCTCCTGCAGCTCTGCAACTGCAGCAACTGATGCAAATGTGCGCGCTTCGAGTGTGACTTATAAAACCTGGCTGCGATTACACATTCTTAACTGTTAAGCCCGTGAAAAATCGAACAATAAATGAAACTTTATCTAACTTCTCTTCCCCCCCTCCCCTCCTCTCCTCGTCTACAACTGCTGGATAGAGTTAGCCCGGCCCATCTGGTGCAGCAAATGGCCCAACTCACCAGGGAGCGAGGGGAGTAAGAGAGGAGGAGATGGTGGAGAGGGAGAGAGGGAGGGGGGAGGAGAGGAGGAAGGAGAAAGAAGGAGGGGGGTCG
Organism: Lagodon rhomboides; assembly: GCA_039737535.1. NCBI lineage: Eukaryota > Metazoa > Chordata > Actinopteri > Spariformes > Sparidae > Lagodon > Lagodon rhomboides. Next base: position 30,923,372 of record CM077790.1, on the reverse strand, counting down.
GATTGAAAACAGATCGGCAGCCTGAAGATCTCAACACCACCGCATGTCTCTGCTGCAGACTGAAGCCAAACCGCCGCTCACTTCCAAACTTTTACGCAGGAAAAAAGAGACACAAAGCTTTTTGTTTTTTGTTTTACGCACCATGTTAGTTTGCTGAGCGCGCGCACAGCACGCACGAACCAGAGCGCACCTCAGGGGAGAAGATGGATTGTAAGAAAAAGTTCGCCTCGACTTCTGCTCCGCGCTGAGAGTCGCTCTCCGGGACAAGAGACGGGAGGTTCGCAGGAGGTAATGCCGTGTAAACTTTTGCGCGTTTGAGCGTCTCCAAAACTTTTTTTTTTTAATGGAGTTTCGCGTCAAGTCCGGAGAGGCTTGTTTGCGCGCGGTGCCAGTTCACTCCTAGTTTTACGGGAATCAGACTCCAGGCAAAGTTTTACCTCGGACGAAAAAAAAGAAAAGAGAGAGAGAAGGAGAGAGAGAGGAAGAGCCTCGGCTTCGAAGTGAAAAGACACGCAGAGAAGGTAAGAAACTTTTGTAGTGATGCTGACAGAGAGAAGTTGGCTGTGTTTCGTCTTTTCTGCTCTTCTGTTCGGGTTGAAAAGTGTTTCCCTGCTGCTGCTGGTTTCTCTCTGCTGCCCTGCGTGTCAGCGGCAGATGAGGCTCAGGGCAGCTTCACATCTCATTTGCACTTTGAACTTATCTGACACAGGAATCCAAAAAATCTTGGGCTTGCAACTTGATCCATATGGGAAGAGATGCGATCAGAGCGCCCGGCGCCAATCCCTTATTTTTTTTTTCTTTTAAAGCTTTTAATGCTTCAACACAAACTGATTGTGTTCAGCTGTGGCTGTTTTAATGGTTAAATCTGGGATATTAAAGGAAAATCTAATTAAACATCCTGCAAATGTGACTTTTAAACTTAACTTTCCACCTCTTTTATTTGTCTTTTTATTGAAATAACTCCACTGTCACACACACACACACACACACTCTCTCACTCTTCACTCCTCACTTCACTGTTTTAATCTCTTAATGCAACAAAGCAAAGAGACAAACACAGAAAGTGTGAGGAGCTCAGCAGCTTCAGCAGCAGCGTGGACACATCCCTGCCTGCCACAGACAGACACACAGGACGGTGGGAGATGTGTACTTATTGTTGAAAGATTCAAAGTTTGCTGTTTGCTCTCCAGCCTGAGCGGTCAACAAACACTTGACGCCTTTGTGGGGCCCTTAAGCAGCGATATTTGCTGTTGGCTTTTCCTCCCATCTAACAGGCGCTGCTAATGATCTCCAAACTCATGCGTGGACTTATGAGCCCCACTTTTGCTTGTTTTTATGGCCTACATATCACTGAGAACAAGCTGGTTTCTTTAACATATAATCCCACATTCGAAAATCAAACGGACCCCCTTCATGGATTTTCTTCTTTTTTTGCATGCTGATGAGAAACAGACCCAGAAAAGTTTGGGAAAAGAAGAAGAAGAAGAGCAATATAAATAAAAGAAGAAGAAGAAGAAGGAGTTTGATGATCTGGTGGTGATCTCGAGTGTGTGCATGTGTGTGTTTTTTCCGCTTCACATGATGACAACCCCGGTCAGCGCCGAGGCCGATTTGCATGAGAAAAAAAAAGAAAAAGTTTTAGTGCGTTTGCCCCATTGTGAGGAATGAAGAGTTCCAACAGTTAGGGCCTACGGAGAGTGAAAGGAGTAAAGAATGGATGAGCCTATTCAGCTCATTCAGCCTCGGCTTCGGGGGCTCCGCTCTGCAGCGTTCAGGGACCCATAGTGGCCATGTCACTTTCATCTCCACAGCCCCGGCCCCTGTTGTATGTCCGCCGCCGCCGTGGCCCCCCCGGCTTCACACATCGCAGGCCCCACTTTATTGATCTGGTTCCTCTTTTTTTTCCGCTTCTTTTCTGGAAGTCTGCAGAAAATTTAATGAACCAAATACTGGAAAAGGAGTGACTGTGTGTGTGTGTGTGTGTGTGTGGAGGGGTAAAGACTAAGGAGGAGGCGGAGGAGGAGGAGGAGGAGGAGGAGGAGGGGGTGCAGCTTTTTTTGAAAGCAAATACCGATGAAGTCTAGCGTACAGGGGACAGAGAGGAGGGTTGGAGGGTGAAGAGGGTGAAGTCTGAGTGACTCTGAGGAGGAGGAGGAGGAGGAGGGGGGAGGAGGAGCACCCCACCACCACCACCACCACCACCCTCCTCCACCACAACCACCCACTCCTGCTGAGTAAACTCAAAAGTTGAAAAAGAGGAGAGAATGCTTTAAACCCCGACTCGTCCCAGAGACTCCTCTGTACTGTACCGATGAAGCCATTCAGCCGCCTGTCACCTCAGCCGTAAGAAAACGGGGTGGGGGTGATTCTGAGGCCTCGGCGGTTTCGGCTGAGAAATGTTTGCACTGGAATTTAGTGGCTTGGGGATGAAGAGGAGCTGCTGCTTTTCTCCCTCAAGCAGCGAGTAAACCTCTGACCTGCTGCTGAACGCTGCCGAGTCAAGAGTCAGAGAGACGCGACTTCTTTTCTCAAGTGAAAGTAATAAAGTACAGACTAAGACTCAAAGACTATTAAAGCTGATTGTTGAGTCTCATTCCCAGGACGTCACATAGACACATGTTGGGTTGTAAAGCGTCCCGAGCAGCAACAAAGAGAGAAAATCAGAAACTCTCTGCAGATACGAGACACTAACATGTTTTCTTACGTCTTCTTACGTCTTCGTCTCGTCTCGCTGCGTCCGCTGTGCATCTCTTGATGTCGGGAAGGCGGCGTGCGATGACGCCAAATAAAAATAATCCATAATTCCCCTCACATGCATCAAACTAAAGTAACGAGCCTGTTTTGAAAATGTGAGGAGGAGAAAGTTCAGATATTTGTGTTCGGATGTAGAGAGGAGAAGACAACCTACCGATCGATTAACAGACTTATCGTTTTAAACCGTTACGAGGTGTTTGATCAACATTAAACTATTAAAGAGCGTCTGTAAGCAGCAAATGTTTGCTACTTTTACTCAATAATTTACTTTATAAGATTAAAATTGATGGTAATAAACACGAGTCTGTCCTCAGCGGCTGTCACGGCGTCCTGGAGCTGCTCAGAGGAGGCCGGAGACTTCCTCATGTTCGGGGGATGAATTGATGAGACTTTAATGGCCGTTTAGAGGGCTGTAAAAGGCGGAGACGTGTTGAGCGATACCGCCGCCGTCCCTCACAGTCGGGCCTGCACTTCAGACGGAGGGAAAAGTGGGGAGATGGCTGCTCACATTCATGTGTAGAGCCCTTCACTGGATCCCGACAATCCCCGCTTGTTTTAACGCCCGTTGTTTCACTCCCCCCTCGAAGGCGTCCTGTCCTTTCTCCCTCAAGTGTGCGAGGTTAAATGGGCTCGCATCATATCTGGGTCTCCCCCCGCCTCTTTACACTAGAGCAGAGTGGCCACTCGAATCCCAGAACAGAACGTGAGGTCACGGCGCTCCGACGGGCTTCAAAAGAGCCCGTTCACACTGTAGGGCCTCTGGAAACACACGGCGACGCAGCCTGATGTGCATTTAACAAGCCGTGTGAAGGGCTGCACGGTGAAATAACTGACGGGCTCATTACAGACGGATCGACCTCATCAATCACAGGAGGAGCACAGAAATCGCTTCGTAACCACAGAAGAAGAAGAAGAAGAAGAAGACCTCCGCCTGCTCCAGATTCTCCAAAATGGAGGAAAAAACTCAAACAGATCAGTTTGTATACAGCGCTCTCTCTGTGTGATGCACGATGTGTCAGATCTTCCCATCCCGACCCGGCCCGACTCCTCAGCTCAGCTCAGCACACACACTGACTCATCGGAAACCCAATTTCCCAAAAGCGTTTCGGCAGTAACATCATCATTGTCCATCGGCTTACAAAGGGACAATGGTGCTCGTAGCTCCGGGGTCTTCTGGGGAAACCCGGCCCAGGTCACCAGAGGTCACCTAATTTGTAGGAAGGGGGGGATGGGGAGGCTAATTTCATTATCTCCACACAAGATAAACTCTCCGGACAATGCAGAGTGACAGGTTGTTGTGTTTTTGCCGTTACTTTCACACAACAGTCAGTGTGAAGGTGAAGCCCGACTCGTTGTTCGTTGTTGTTTTAAGCTAAAAGACCAAAAAAAAATGATTCAGAAACAGAAAGCAAAGTTTTTATTTTGCCATTTTCTCTCTTAAACAGTAAAATCACACATAAAGAGCTGCAGAGATCAGACGGTGACTCATCAGTCAGTCGACAGGAACATGATAATGAATTGTTTTGAATTTTTAAAAGAAAAAATTCGAGTTCCAGCGACTCGAATGTGTGAGCCTGCTGGTTTCTTCAGTCGTCTATGATGATCAGATGAGATATCTCATGGTCGTGGACTCTCAGTCAGACATTTGTCAGCGTCACCTCGGACTTTAGTCGATTAATCGATTAGTCAATAAACAGGAATTAAATCTGCAACATTTCTGATAAATGGACTTACATTTCTAGTCGACTAACTGTTCAGTATCTTGCTGAAGAAAAAAGATGTCAAACATTTGCTCGTTCTGGTCGTTAAATGTGAGGATTTGCTGCTTTTCTTTATCAGTTATGACAGTAAATGAAGAGTCTTTGGGTTTTGATTGATCGTTGTGGTTAATCGTTAATGGCCTAGTTGCTGCCTCAGTTTGAATACAGTTTGCTTTTGTGGACATTTCAGTCATTCAGAGGATTCATGTCAGAACAATGAAGACACAGTGAGCTGTGCCTCGGTAAAACCACAACAACCCTCGTAAAATCAAAGATCCCGCTTCACTCCGCTCGTACTTTGTTTTCAGAGTTCATAGTGACTGTTGCTCAGATTCCCTCGAATCCTGTGAGTTAAAATTTCTCGCATTCTTCTTGTAACACATGTGATGAATCTCTCAGTGACTGTGATGTTCACGATGTTCGGCCCTGGATCGAGACAAAACAGGCAATTTTAAGACGTACTTTTGGTCATTATTTTAAATATTCTGCAGCTAGTGGGACAGTTTGGTTGAATCAGACGGTCAGAAGGAGCAGGATCTGCAAATATCAGTTTATAATATCTTGTAAATGGTTAATAAATACGATGTAGCTGCTGTGCATGAAGTGAATAAATGATTTGCTTCATAACAATGTTTATGAAACGTTTTGTCGCTTGTTGACGGTGAGATAAGTTTTATTCATGACTGTTATCAGAGAGTGTTACAGGAGGGTAATGATTTCCCTTCACCGCATCATTATCACCTCCTCATCAAACACCCAGCAGGCCCTTTTCTATGCGGCTGTGAGCTTTAGAGATGAACTGACGGCGGCTCGCAGACAATGGCGTATTGTCTGCGATGTTTGCCACAGGCCCTAATCTGATGCAGAGGCAGAGATCGGGGTCTACGCGGAGGCCGCCGCCGCCGACAGCTAACTGCAGCCAGCGTCCAGAGAGGGAAGGAGGGGAGTCTGTTTGTGTTTCTAACTTTGGGGTTTGTGTTGGGAGGAGGAGAGGGCGGTGGGTTTGTAAGTTATGATTTACACTGTAGGCCCTCCCACAGCTATAAAGTCGGGGCAGGGCGGGCGGTCGGCCTCCTTTTTTCTTACGTTTCCATACGGCGGGAGATATTAGATTCCAAATGGTGCTGACTCGGTGCCAGGCCACAGTCTCCTCTCTGATAGAAGCTGGAGACGAGAGTTGAGCTTTGGATAGAGAGACATGTGGTTGTCTTTAGCAACAAGCTCAGCAAAACCTCCCTCCTCCTCCTCCTCCTCCTCCTCCTCCTCCTCCTCCTCCTCCCCACACGACATGTCTGCTGCTGCCATCATCTCCCCGCTCGCTCTTCTCCCTCGCAGTGGCTCGAGGCCAAAAATGAGGTTCGCTCATGTTTTGTAATCAGCTCGTCGGAGTGAAAGTGGGGTGAAAACCGCGCCGGTCGTTGTCGTACGTGCCGGAGCCGTCGTCGGCTCGGCCGAGACTCGATAACGTCGGGCTGCTCTCGGAGTGAACTCGCGGCGTCAACAGGTGGTCGGAGCGTAGCGAAGCATTCCAGGACGAGAAGGTGGTGAAGACAGCAGGAAACATCTACATGCATGTTATTCACATACGCTACTGTTGAAAAAAAAATAGAACAGCAGTTTGAAAGTTAAAGAAGCAGGGCTGCAACTCATTTCTGTTTTCATTTTCAATCAATCTGCTGATTGTTTTCAGCTGTAAATGGTGGAAAATGTTTCCGAAAGTCAAAGATGATGTCTTTAAATGTCTTGTTATGTCGTAGGGAGGAGGAAACGGTTTTATAATGTCGTCTGTGGCCATTTTTCTGTCTTCTTTCAGTTGTTGACTGTGATTTCTGTCTCCGCGATCACCTTTTAAAGTGTTTTAACACTCAGGATTTAGAAGAATTAAGTAGTAATGTCATTGCACGAGTTAGTTTTTGTTGCACGTACTAAATAACGATGCTAATTCTGCAGGGTTAGAGGTGTCAGAAAGTTGGTTTTCTCACTTAACTGCTCAACACATTGATTATTTTCAGCTGGAAATGGTGGAAAATGTCGACGAGTGTTTCCGAAAGTTAAAGGTGATGTCTTCAAATGTCTTGTTATGTCGTAGGGAGCGCTACTCGGGTTAAGGAAACGGTTTTATAATGTCGTCTGTGGCCTTTGAGACATCTAAACAATTTTTCTGTCTTCTTTCAGTTGTTGACTGTGGTTTCTGTCTCCGCGATCACCTTTTAAAGTGTTTTAATACTCAGGATTCAGAAGAATTAAGTAGTAATGTAATTGCACGAGTTAGTTTTTGTTGCACGTACTAAATAACGATGCTAATTCTGCAGGGTTAGAGGTGTCAGAAAGTTGGTTTTCTCACTTAACTGCTCAACACATTGATTATTTTCAGCTGGAAATGGTGGAAAATGTCGATGAGTGTTTCCGAAAGTTAAAGGTGATGTCTTCAAATGTCTTGTTATGTCGTAGGGAGGAGGAAACGGTTTTATAATGTCGTCTGTGGCCATTTTTCTGTCTTCTTTCAGTTGTTGACTGTGATTTCTGTCTCCGCAATCACCTTTTAAAGTGTTTTAACACTCAGGATTCAGAAGAATTAAGTAGTAATGTCATTGCATGAGTTAGTTTCTGTTGCACGTACTAAATAACGATGCTAATTCTGCAGGGTTAGAGGTGTCAGAAAGTTGGTTTTTCTCACTTAACTGCTTCAAAGCTCTCAACCTGTCTGAGCAGGCACAGGTTGAACTTTTTTCCAAAGGGTTAATCTCCACCATCCACGTTTTAAACCACCATGGAGGCCGTTGTGGGGCAAGAAAATGTCGTTGTAGTGTGAACAGAAGACTATAAATGGTGAGAAAAAGTAGCATTTTTCAGATTGAGTCAGCCTTTGTGGACGTGGTAACAAATTACCAGGAGATCTCACCTGGTTACATGCGCTAACAGCTGCTACCGACACTTCACAAGCCAACACTAACACACACAATAAACCGACACCCCCCCTCCTCTTCAACTTCAAGGGAAGTCCCCTCCGGTCACCAAAGGCCGGAGATCTGCCGGGACGTAGCAGCAGCAGCTGCCTCGCACGGGCCGGCCGGGATCAAACCGCAGACTGTCGACGGCCGCGAGCGAGTCCGGCTGCAGCGGAGCGCTCACCGCAAACAGCGTGGAAGTTTCACCGCAGTGAAACCTGAGTGAAGCAGATGCCAACAGTGATTTGGGCCAAACCTTTACAGACCGGCTCGTAGGCACATCCGCTGTGGGTTCTGCACAGGAACACACACACACACACACACACACACACACACACACACACACACACAGGAGCCGGCCTCGCTTAAGTAGTCGCCGAGGTTATTGACAGCTGAAGCGGTCGAGAGTGAGTGCTAACAACACATTTAGGATGAATGACCCGGTCCAAATGCTTCGGAGAGGAAACTGGCTTCAGTGTGGCACCGGTGACAGCTGGGACTGTTACACACACACACACACACACACACACACACACACACACACACACACACACACACACACACAGTGTTAAGTCAGCTGTTTTATGTCAACAATAAACACATGACGACGGTTTTCAACTCAATTTGTTAACGTATAAAGACGTAGACGAGCAGCAAATGCTAACATTTAGCATTTTTAGCATTAGCAGCATGACTCTTTCTCAAGACCAAAATATCTCGGAAGCTTTTGGATCGATTGCCGTGAAATTTTATCCAGATGTTCACGGTTCCCTTGAGATCCCCTGAAATCTTTTGTAGCGCCACCGTGAGGACGACATGTTCAGTTTTTTTAGTGAATTGTCCGAGCAACATTCGGATGGCTTGATGTCAAATCTGTCTCATCGGCTCGACTCGGTTTGACTCTGCAGGGATTTCCATCTCCATTAAAACAGGATGACGTGCATTCATTAACTTTGGCTGCTAACGAATCTCCTAATCTCTTAATTTTCCCACGTTTTACTCGAGCACTACATGTATGAGTGATCTTTCTCTTTTACCAAAGTCATATTTCGGCATGATTTCTGTCCTTTCACCCAAGTGAGACTCTTTAAGTTCAATTAAAGTTGTTATCATTTAATTTTCTGTCGCTTGACACATTTATCAATCCACTACGCTCCTCCTCCTGCCACCACACCTACTTGTCTGCTAGTTAATTTGTAAGTTTACTCTACTCTCGCTTCAGTATCTCATCCCGCTGTCGTTATTTGATTCTCCGAGGACAAAAAAAAAAACCCAAATTGCATCCGTGTAGATTCCTCGCCGCCCCGGGACTGTGTGTAGGCCATGAGCCCCACATCTGTTTTCTGTTGGTCGAGGGAGACGAAGAGATCAACCACAGGATATTGCCTTTACTAGCAGGAAAGGTCAGGTTCAGGGGTGGGGTACGAACTCATCCACAGGGCTTTTACTCTGCTGTTTTAGATGCCTTTTATATTACATCAGTTGTCCGCTGCTCATTACTCCGTATCTTCTGCAAAAACCACTGGATGGTTGCGAGGTTTTTTGTTGTAGGGGATTGTGCAGTTTGTAAAAGGTTTGGAACGGACAAGAGATTGAATAAAAAACCAGGAATGTGGAGAGAAGATCTTTGTTAAGGCTCTCATTTACATGACGTGTATGAACAAATGTGAAGCACTTAAAACGGCCCGAGTAGAAAACCTGAGCCCTGCTTCTGACAACGCATATTGTGGCAATACTCTGCTTGACTGACCCGAATCTATACACGTGTGACAGCCTGTAGTCGTGTCGTTTCACCCCCTGAATCACACTAAATGGCTAATGCGCTGCTGTCAGACCTCTCGCAATCTACCTCGTGACCTTTTCAGACCCCGAGAGCGTCGTTTCCTCGCAGGGAAATCGCTCGCTGCAAAGCCAAGTGATTCACCCGCGGAGAATGTGCCCTGTCCGAGTCCAAACTTGTCTTCCTCCCCAGAAGGTGTCTGAAACTCGCCGTCCATTGCTGTGTATCATTCGTCAACCAAACAATGACATCCAGTCAGTTCTGAATTCCTCTCTGGTGATATAACGCAGATTTTGAGCTCTTAGAAGTTCACGAAAGTTTAAAAAGTATGTGATGCGTCAGATATTGTTGGTGTCTCTGGATTTCGTTGGTAGAAGGAGTCTCTGCTCTGCAAAGCTTCGTCTTTAAACCTGCTACAACTGATTTCTTTGTCCATGACATTATATATTTCTTTGAATCCATGAGATGCAGAGCAGCGCTAACACTGAAATATCAACACACATCTTGGAGACATTTCTCTAAACCCGGGAGTGAAACAGACAGGATGTAGTCTAGCGGTAACATCAGCTGTGAAAAAATCTTTATCTTCTGAGGAAAAGTTTTGCTCTTAAGCTGCTAAATTCTTCACCTTGTTCACCAGCTAGTCGCTAACTTTATCTGCCATTCGGTTCTGGTCTTTTAAGAGCATTTTGATTAAAAAAACGCTGCCTGCTTGGCTCGAAACATCGCTATGAACCAAAAGAAATAGCTGAAAGATGCTAAAATGTGCTTTAAGGGTTAATTACTTCGTCTGAACTGTGGGTAACTGCGGGTGCCGTCACATTACATTTAGTGTGCGAGGATAAATAGAAACTGCAGACCAATTGTCTCTATAAACTCGAGTGCATTTCCAAAACGAACAGAGACGAGAACGGAGAGTTTATAACGAGCTTTGTAAGTGATTAGAGCGGATTCTTGCAAATGTTTTCTGGAGCCTCACCACGACCCCGAGGGGCCTATTAAAATGTTTCTCCTTCTCTTCATCTCGGCCCAAAAAAAGGCAGAAATCGAAAACTTAAAACATTCGGAGAGGATGGAAGCTGGCAGGACGAGGAGTTTCAAATGTGGTAAACCAGGAGGTGAAAGTTTTAGGATGTGGTTTTAGAGACTAGAAAATGTGATTTCTGAAGTTATGGCGGTGTGATTGCTGCCCGGAGCTGAAACCTGCTTTGCATGAACCGGAGAGGTTGATAAAGGGCCGGGAGCTAAACTGCATCGCCAGCTCAGGTTAATATCAAGAAAATGAGAGTTACAGTGCAAAGACTTCCTGTTTACTGTCTGAGCTCAAATGCACAGAGAAGCGAGGCGTCATTCAAGTGTCTTTGTTGGAATTATGAGCTGTGTTGTGTGTGTTTTTTATAGTTTGCAGTTTTAAGCAGACTTCAAGCCCGCTGTAAGCTCCTTTTAACTTTTGTGGCTTTTATTTTGAAAATCCAGCTAAATCCCAAAGGTTCATGGTGGGCTTTGTCTCTGTGTGTGTGTGTGTGTGTGTGTGTGTGTGTGTGTGTGTGTGTGTGTCACGTCAGTTAACTGCCGAGTGACTCCTGGCTCAGACTGGTCACATAATAGAGATTAACATGAAGGGGGCGAGACTTCAAACTCCGGCTCGTTACCGTGAGGAAAACATGACGAAACAGTTTTGTAACGGCAGTGAAAGCGGTTAAACATCGTGCTTACAGTTAAAAGAAGTTAAAATGCTTGTAGATAACAGTTTGAGGCTGCTGTGAGATGCAGAAGAATCACAGAAGTCGTCTGTAAACGCTGCAGCTGTCACATGAAACATTTCTACAAAAACCCTCCTGCTGCAGCAGCCAGGGACTAAAAATGGGCCGTGTTGTCTAAGGAAGGAAGTATTTGGTTAGTGAAAAGAGCTCTCATGGAGGGAACATTTGGTCGAGTTTAAATTAAAGGTTTCTCATCAAACTGTCGCGGAGAGCCCGGCCAAGGTGGTTACTGCTGGGAACACCAGCTGGATCCTGTCTGAAACAGCGAGCAGCTCTCTGGATCTGGATTCAGCGGAGGTACGGCTGAAAGAAGAAGCCTGTGTGGACTCCCTCACCACCTCCTCCTCCTCCTCCACCTCCTCCTCCTCCTCCTCTCTCCTCCACCTGTCCACCTGTAAATTAGATCTGACGGTTGCAGCATTCCTCCTCAGTGTCTCATCGTCTTTAGCCTTTTGCCCACTTCGGGTGGAGGAAGGGTTAAGAAGACTGGATGACTTTCTACGACGGCTTGAAGGACAACAGATTAAAAGAAGAAGAAGTTATTGGTCAATGTGATCATCTCTCCACTCCTCCTTAGTGTTTTGGTGTGATAAAGCTAAAAAGACTCTCAGATCTTCAGTGTTCAGTAGGTGTGCAGGTTCTCGTAGCAGGTAAAACATCTTGAAAGTTAAAACGTCAAAGAGCTCCTTTCTCCCACAGAAAACACCGCTCCTGAAACGCTTCGTCAGTCGTCCCGCCTTTAATTCCGTGACTTTGTGACATCACACTACGTCACCACGTCACACATTTGCACGATTTTCTGCCGAGCGGCTAGTTTGGTACGTTAGAATTAATTAAACACAGCTGCTCCGTTGTTACGATGTTACGAATCTTCCTCATACGAGGAGAAAAAATCAGCTACATGGACAACCAGAAGCTGATAATCTAGATTTAATAGATAATTTAATTTATTCATATTTATTCCATTCTTTGTATGCGTTAATCCATGTGAATGTAGCATTAGTCAGAGCAATTCTTTGTTATATATTTAGTTTGGGATTACTGAAATTAAAGCGTTAAAGTCGAGCACATTCTTAGAACAATTGGCAATTAAAGAAAACATAAATGAAAGTGTTGTGAAAATATTTCCCTTTTAGAAATGTATGATGAATAATGTCAGTTACTGCAGTTTGTGTAGATGAGAAGCACACTCGAGATTAACTGATCACGACACTACGAGCTGCACGATGAGAAAAAAACAGAAAAACAAATCCGAACCGGTTTTCAAAAATAACTCGTCAACATCTGAGCCGATGATGAAGCCGCGAAAGTATGTAAAACAAACCGTATGTTGGCGTTTGATGCTTGTTATGTTGACCTGCATGAGCGTCAGCGTCAGAAACCTGAGCGCAGAGGTCTGCAGGTGGCATAGGGGCAGGAGACCTCACCTATCTGCCGCCGCCGCCGCCGCTGCCAAGTGAGCAGAGTGTGGGACAGCATGGTGAAGTGTGTGTGTGTGTGTGTGTGTGTGTGTGTGTGTGTGTGTGTGTGTGTGTGTGTGTGTGTGTGTGTGTGTGTGCATGCTGCCAGGAAAGAGAGCCTACCAGCATGCGGATCACATTGACTGAAAGATAGGAAGGAAGAAAGTAAAGAAGAGCAAAGCCTGGAAATCTTCAAGATGAGAGGGGCCCTCGTTTGATGTGTGTTTGCATTCCTCTCGGTGTTGGTGAAAGGCGAGCTGTCGAACGGTAGTGGTGGAGAGGAACACTCGAAACCGATCGAGGCGCTAAGAAAAACACACACCAGGTCTCATAACAAAAAAAAGTCCGCGGCGGAGGAGGGAGGGGGGGGGGAGGCTGAAGGTGAATTAACGAGAGAGGGAGAGGAAGAGGAGTGTCATCTTTAAAATCTGAGATGATCCACAAATGGAGTCGGATAATTCACGATTATCTGACTCATCTTCCTCCTGAAACAAGTGATTCTGCGCTGGAAACAAGTGGAATCATCAGAACCTCTCATGAATCGAAGCCTGACCTTGGCAGGAGAACATATAACAGTGACTTTCCCCATTACCTCAGTCTTTTTCCTGTGCCTCGTGTGGTTAAGTGGCATGTCTGGATGGCGCATCAGAGCGAAGGGCTGCTGGAGGAGAATCAAGATGTACAATCTTTTGCTATAAACCGTTTCGCTTCTCTCTTCGCCATCCTGTGTGTTAAAGCTGCTTTTTTCCCAGCTATGAATCGTCAAATAAAACAATCCAGAAAACACACACGGCCTTTTTTCCTGTCGAATGTATTAAATACATATTTCTTGGCATCTGTTTTCACTCAGTCGAAACCGGAAGTCTTGCATTTGGGGGAAGGGAAAAAGGCAAAAACGCACGGACACAGATTCTTCAGCAAACCTCACTTTGCCTTCGGTGATTTATCGCAAACATTCAAAGACATTTCTCGATGGAAAAACATCCAGTTCTGCGGCCGTGTGGCAGGAAGGAGCGAGAACAAAGCAGCCTCGCTGTAAAACTGGTTTCGGATATGGTTAGTCTCGCCTTACCCACGGAGGAAAAAAGGAAAAAGAAAAGCAGCTTTGCATTGAAATGAACTATAAATCATTTAGAGCAGTAATCTGTAAGATCCTTGTTTTTGCAGACAGACGTTGCTTTGGTGTTTTTTTTTTTGCTCTGCACTTCCCAGAACTCATGTGGTCATCAAACAGTAAAGCCGATTCCTGGAGCATCTTCTTCTACAAGCGTAAAACCTGTTTGTTTTGAGACAACACAGGTGGAAACACACAGATTCTGGGCTGTTTGTCTCCCGTGAAATGTCTCGTTTGAGACCGGTGATGAGAAAATGTCAGAAAAATCCACATTTAGGTGTTTATCTCTGTTCTGACATGCATGTTAATGAGCGCATATTTAATTAGATAGCCTCATTTGCATGTTAAAACCGTAAATATCAGAAAACTTGCAATACAAAAAATAAGTGTTTTAATGTTAATAATCAGCCGGTGAAATTTCACGCTGATATCTATAAGTTACATTTTTTATCCTATTACACCGTTTTTGGGATTTTCCATATATCTTTAAAGGCTGTTTTCTTGAACTCTGAGCCAAAAAATCTCCACTTCAGTCACACTTACATACATGAAACCTTCCAGCAGCATCCATATCTATATTCTGAAGGTTTTCACAGGGGGGTTTGTTCATATATCATTCACAGCCTGATTTACAGAACATTTTATAGCTAAAAACATGCAGAAAATGCATGTTTTTTTTATGGCTGTTGACAGTATTTTCTGATTTAGGGGGTGAAAAATAGAGACATTAAAGAATCCCTTTGTAAAATACATTTATTTACATTCACCAGCAGATTGAGAAGTCATCATTTGATGTCTTAAGTCTATGCTATCTCAAGTCTCCAGCCTGTGGTGGTCACATGGAGAAAAGAAGGGAGGTGGTGGTGGTGTTGGTGGTGAGGAGGGGGCTTATCCTGTTCGCCCAGCCAACCAGAAGATGAGAAAAGAAGTGCACCCTTGTTGTTTGTTCGCCTTTGGCCCCTGCCATCTGTCCTCGCGGTTCCTGACACCTGTACCAGCCTGTCAGAGCCGGGCTTCCCTGTCATCGGGGGCAACGCGGGTCCGGCCTGTAGGGAGACACCGGCTAGAGGGGGGTAATGTAACAGCTCCGCAGAATTAGGGAAAGAGGTGGGTGGTGTGGGTGGATGTGTGGGGGGGTCAGGGTGAAGTTGGGGCCACTTTCTGAGGAATGAACTGAGAGCTGCAGAGACAGAAGGGCTCGACTGTATGTTGTTATTATCTCGTTATTGTTATATCATGACACGACACGAGCGTCGTCTGTCCTGGCTTTAATGGCGATAAAAATTTAGATGGATAAAAATGTACGAAGTGATTGTGAGGAGACTTTAAAGGCTCATAATTTTATTATTATTTTATTTTATAGCTCAAAAAACACTTCAGGTTTCTCATCCCGTCCAGTGCTGCATGATTTATTCCTGCTCCTGTCGCTTTAAGGGCCCTCTGGTCTCCTCTGATTGGTCGGCTCACACACGTCTGAGCCAGCAACGCTAACAACAACAGAGCAGCTGTGTTAGATTAATTCCTACGCGCCAAACTAGCTGCTAGGCAATAAATAATGCAAATGTGTGACACGATGATGTAGTGTGATGTCACAGAGTAACAGAATTGAAGGCGGGGCTACTGACGAGGCGTTTTAGGAGCCGTGTTTTAGCGTCTGTTGACTCGATATAGTCTAAAAAATATCACAATATTATTTTAAAGGTGCAAAAAGGTTTCAAAACATTCAAAATTAACTAAAATGATCAACAACATGTGATTGAATAACAGTTTTGTCATTAGGAATCTACTAAAGTTAGCATGCTAACAAGCTAGCCCTGGCCTGTCCGAATCCAAAGCTCCCGTGCTAACAGTGTAAGCACTGGACCGCTAACTGGACAGACAACGCTAACAACAACAGAGCAGCTGTGTTAGATTAATTCCTACGCGCCGAACTAGCTGCTAGGCAATAAATAACGCAAATGAGTGACACGATGATGTAGTGTGATGTCACAGAGTAACAGAATTGAATGCTACTACGAGGCGTTTTAGGAGCAGTGTTTGGGCTTCTGTTGACTCGATATAGTCTAAAAGATATCACAATATTATTTTAAAGGTGCAAAAAGGTTTCAAAACATTCAAACTTAACTAAAATGATCAACAACATGTGATTGAATAACAGTTTTGTCATTAGGACTTCTATGTAGTGTTGCAGAGAAATCTACTAAAGTTAGCATGCTAACAAGCTAGCCCTGGCCTGTCCCAATCCAAAGCTCCCGTGCTAACAGTGTAAACACTGGACCGCTTACTGGACAGCTAACAGCTAGCAGTTAGCGGTTACTCTCTTATCACTGTCTGTTTTGAGTTTGAATTTCGACAGGTGGCCAGTTCTTACGTATTGCACCTTTAAGGCCGTAGCAGATCAGATCCAACAGTCCACTAAACTGCACCTGCTGACATGTTTTTTATTTTTCAGTAAATGACCTTTACAGGTGCTTGTACCCCGAACCTCTCTTCATCCAGATATTGGCTCGAGGTTCAGAGGCAATTGGAAAGCAAATAGTTGGCATGCTGTAAAAGCGTGGAAACAGCTATTAATGTCGTGCCAGATGTTCATCAGACGCTGATGTTTAGGGGAGGATTCTCAGTTATTTTTAAAGGGGGGCAGGCAGGCCGGCTGCTTGGAAGCCGAGCGCCGTTGCTGCGAGCGCTGGTGTGTTCATGGGCACATCTTATCTGGGCCAAGAGGGTTCAGCACCAAAAAGGAGCCTGTTCGCTCGCCAACTCTGAATAAGATAAAAGCCCATGAAAGAGCACATTAAATTCTATCACAAAGGTGATGTCAGAGTGACGGAGTTCTCCGAGACGAGACTCGAGGGCGCTTTTGGCACCGGAAAAAAAAAAGAAACAGATGCAGCCTAAACCTGTTAGTCACCCACCTCTAATCGGCTTACATTGGCCCGGTGACAGGCGACTGGCACCTCCGAAGGGTCGCAGACACGGCTGCTAATACACACACCTCGCAATAAAAAGGATGACATGTTGGATATCCACATGAAACCAAAGACAACGCTTCACACATCGGCTATAACCAGATCACCGAGCGGTTACCTCTGACGGTTTCGTTCTCCGCTCCGCTCATTATTATTATTATCATGTTCCCAGACTCTCCGGTGTTTCTGCAGGGAGAGAATGTGTTTTTAATTTGTTTCCTTTCATCCTTTTATTTTGTGGTTTCTCTTCCAGCCAAAAATCACATTTGTTTCCCCTGACTTGAGCGATATTTAATTTCCGGATCGCCGTTTTCAGGGTGTTGTTTGTGTCCTTTGGGCACAAGTCAAGCCATAAACACGTCGGTTTTATAAGACTTGAGATTTTAAAAAAATGACTTCTTTGGTATGTTCGTGTAAAGTTTTAATCAGCCGACTTCCCCAATCGCCGCCAACAGGTGCGAGCGGCGAACTGAAGGGCTTTTTTTTTCGCTCGGATGCCCCGAAGCGTTCAGATGTAAAAAATGTTCTCTCGCTCTTCCAAACATGGAAAGATTTTCCCCCCTTCGCACCTGTGAAACATGAAGTCACCCCCTCCGCTTGCATCCAGTTGCTCGCTCTCGCCGTAATGTCATCTCAGCGCTCCGTCAAAGCACACAGACATTTTCTCACCGCCGTCTGAAAGCAGGTGGAAAAGCGACGACCTTGCGCGTGGAGGGGCCGCCTCTCCCTCCCTCCCGGGCCTTGTTTGTTCTCGCCTGGAGGATGATCTCGTAGGTCCCACCAAGTCAAACAAGTGGCGCGTTGCCAAGTCATCGAGCCATTCACACGGACGCGAGGAGGGTTATTGACACAGTGTGTGTGTGTGGCGCTAACCTCGCCGCCGAGAGCCACTCACATCCACAATTGGAACAGAGGAGCTGTGTGAACTCATTACATCAAACTGAGGAACCTGCCTGTGTGTTCAGGGCCTGACCTGACATCAGTTTAGCCCGACAGAGTAAATACATGCACACCTTCAGTCTGGAATTTAACAGAAAACCTGCAACATAGATCGTTTTAAGATCGTTTTCTGAGCAGTTATGAGCTTGGTTGGTGTAGTTCAGCAGAGAGAAAGTAGTTCCTGCATGACTCTGCTCACAACGAGGTCTTTGGATTATCTTGAGAAGCCAGATCTTGATTTCTTTTTTTGCAGAGAGAAGGAAGAACTTCTCAACAGCTTTTTCCAACCTTTCAGCTGATCTTCCTGCTCTTTCGTTGCTACAAATAAGCTGCAAATGCAATACTTTACGTCACTAATCGTAAACACTGTAATACACTTCAGTCTGGAGTTTAACAGAAAACCTGCAACATAGATCGTTTTAAGTTTATTATATTTGGTTTAAAGGGACACTGCACACTTTCTTCTGAGTAGTTATACGCTTGGTTGGTGTAGTTCAGCAGAGAGAAAGTAGTTCCTGCATGACTCTGCTCACAACGAGGTCTGTGGATTATCTTGAGAAGCCAGATCTTGATTTCTTTTTTAGCAGAGAGAAGGAAGACTTCTCCACAGCTGATATCTAAAAAAACTAATCTTTTTCCAACCTTTCAGCTGCTCTTCCATTGCTACAAATAAGCTGCAAATGCAATACTTTACGCTACTAATCAGCCAGTATCGGATTATTTTCCTGACGTTTGTCCCTCTCTCTCGTCTCTCCAGGTCGTGACAGGAACCGGAGAGCATCATGGAGACTTCAGCTCCGACGGCCACAGAGAAGAAGGAGTGTAAGAGTTCAGGTCTGGATGGAAGCAGCTTCTCAGAGATCCCGAAGAAGCCCTCGCCCACCACTCTGAGCAGAGGTACGGCTGCACAATGATAGTTAGGTAGTCAGGTCTTTTTTTTTGTAGTTTGGCGAAAGAGGCAACACTTCACGTCTTTTTTAAACGTTCGTCGAGGAAAAGCGCCCTTGAATCTCTGTTTCTCTGCAGGATCGTGAACTCTGCAGAAACATCTCGGCTCTCCACATTAAGTAGCCGGGTGGCACATGAAAAGAGTTAGACCGAGAGACGGGGGCCGCGTGTTTCAGAGATGTCAGGGAATGGGTGATGAAAAAATGCTATAATGAGGCCGAAAGACCTTGTTCTCACCTCCCGAGTGTAAATTTCATGAATTACTAAAAAGGGGCTGGCATAGCAGTGGACAACATGGTGTATCAGAGGCCCGGGATAAAGGCTGGGAGATCGGGAAAGCACCTTTGAAATGCTAAGAAGACGTCGTACGACATTGTGGCGTTAGCGGCATCTCGGCTTAATGATGGGCTTGGTGGCCTGCCACGAGAGGAGCCGCGAGCATTAATTGTTTAGGGATGCGGGGTGAGAAAGTAG
This sequence comes from Lagodon rhomboides, assembly GCA_039737535.1. Taxonomy (NCBI): domain Eukaryota; kingdom Metazoa; phylum Chordata; class Actinopteri; order Spariformes; family Sparidae; genus Lagodon; species Lagodon rhomboides. The sequence continues at coordinate 30,904,463 of CM077790.1, read as the reverse complement.
GACGTTTCTGTGCACTCTCGCTGGCACCTCCACAAAGAACCCCGCAAGTTTTTCAGACCAGCGAAGAAGAAAAATATTGCACTTGCCACGAGATGAATTATTCAGCCGTGTGCACAGATATGACCATTGTGTGTCATGTAGGCTGTGGGGGGGTTGTATGTTCATAACCTTGCGGCACTAATCAGGGGTTATTTGTGCTTTGTGAGGTAACGCGGGCTGTGCGGGTCATAATTAAAAGATGAGAGCTCATGTTTTCATTAGTGATCAGTGATGAAAACTCCTCATAACGAGGTTTGAGGACCTCGCTCGGGCCTCCGAGGTGCACAGCGTTATAAATTACTAACGCCGGCTGGTGGACACCGAAACCCCTCAGGAGGACACGCTGGCACCATCCGAGGGGCCACCGCAGGAACGTAGCGTTCAAGTGGCTTTACAGTTTGATGAAGGGCCTGGTGGCCTGCCATCACAAAGCTCACTTTGTCGCGCGGGGGACAGTGAAAAGTAGGACGTAAGCAGGTCATTAGATAGTTTTAACGCTCCGCTTTTGTTTTTCGATTTGATTATTCCGACTTCTTTATCCGAGCCGGTCCTCACATTAGTATGCATGTGGAGACGTGAATGTGGGGCAAATGTGAATAAATCACGCAGCTCGGAAACATTCTTCGTAAGATGTCTCGCTTGAAGGTCCTCTTTTATTCGTTTTTTTGATTTATTTATTCCAAATGGTATCACAAAGTTCTCGAAACCCCTTTTTTTATATAGAAGTTCAGCCACAAATTCAACTTTAGCCATTATCTCCTGATGCTCATGGAAAGAAAGAGGTTTCACAGTCCACAAAACAAGTCTATTGTAGCCGAAGACGAACCAGAAATCTTCACCGCTCAAGTAACATCTTTGCGAAATCAATTTGGGATCTCAGGGCTTCCGTAGTTTTGGATTATTCAAGCTGAGCTGTTTCTTTCGGCTGCTTTGTTCCCTCCAACTTCAGCTACTGTAGGAGAATGCTCCAGAAATGTTTTGTGGACTTTCCGACCGGACTTTCCATCAGCTTTGGGACTAAATGTCCATTATTGGGTGAACTGTTCCTTTAAGCTTGTAAATGAAAGCTGCGCCGTACAATCGTGTAACTTAAGCAGAAACATCCTGAGAACGTCTTGTTCGCCCTAATCCTTTGTGTCAGCTGGACAGGAATCTCATAACTGGTTTCATGAGTAGCTCTCGCTTCGCTTGTGTTTCACGGAGACGTGCCGAACTCGTCGGCGCTCCGAGTGCGAAGACACGAGTTCGGGGTCCGAGGGGTTGAGTCCGGCCTGCACGACAGGAATCCGCTTCCTTCTCAGGACCTTGTTAATGGTTTTAAATGAGCGCCCACATTCGGTGTGACAGCCTGCATCTGTCTCGCAGCTACAGGGCGTGCTTCCACAGGCTCGGCAACCTCGCAACCCGACTCCCCGGGCCCCCGGGGATTTACGAGTCTGTGTCGGCCTGTGCTTTACCATGTCAGAGTAACATGTGTTCAGATTAGGTGCCCGCTACCAGGACTGTAAAACATCTCAGGGTTTCAAAGGAATACCTGTGATTGATGCACCCCCTCCTCCTCCTCCTCCTCCTCCTCCTCCTTCTTCTTCTTCTTCTTGCTTCCACGCCAGAGACGAGCATGTGGACGCTCAGATGCGCTGCGTTTCCCTCCGTCTGAGCGCGAGCGACAGTTTCAAACACTGGAGCTGCCAACTTGTTGTTTTACGGCCCTTATTATATTCAGAGAAAGTTTTGGCCGGGGAGAATATTTTCCATCATCCCTCACTGCGGCGTTGACTGTACGAGGCCAGTGGAGCAGACAAGCTCGCTAACACTCTGATTATTTCTGCCTAACCGGTGTCTTATATTCATCTTTCTCGGTTGGTTCGGCCGCGGCTTCCGAATTCCAAACGCAGATTGATGTTCCTCAGCGTAAAAAACACATTGTCCACGGATAATTATTCACAGTTTGATGTATTTTAGGAGGATGCCACGGGAACATCTCCTCACTTTTGTCAACACTTATACCTTAAATCACGCGACTTCGAGCCTTTTCCCCCGTGGAAATGGATCGACTGCGAGTCGGACCGGTCAGCGTTAGCGTAGATGGATGAAGAAGAGGAGCCCGGTGTAATTACTCTTGCAGAAAGGAGGAGGAGAGCGATAAGAAGCCGTGTGTTAATCACAGCCGTCGTGGGTTAGTCTGGGATGGAGCTGGAGTCTGAAGGGTCTCCGACGGGGTCTCCGCGACCGGCCTTTCTCTGGAGGGTGCTCCGGAGCGGGTCACGGCCCCCCTCTGGCAGAGAAAAATGTCCCAGAGAAAAATAGACGCCCCTCCCCTCCCCGTCCACAGGCCTACTCCAAAGGGACAGCCACTAATCTTCCTGAGAAAGAGATTTCTGCCTTTCTTTCTATGTTCCTAAATGAGGCTCTTACGCTGCTGTGGTTCCACAGAGAGGTGGAGGAGTTGTTGGGGGGGAGGAGGTGGGGTTATGCAGGGATGACCGCATTCATACCCGACCCCCGTGCCCCCCTCTCTTTTTGGTTTAACTCCTTGGCCCCTCCACCTTTAGCTGAATTGGGGAATTTATCTCCACGATGAGACGTGCACGTCTGCAGTCACTCAGGCGTCAGTCGAGGAGACGACATTCACCTCGAGAGTTTGCATCTCCTGGGAAAATGTACACGTTAAAGGAAAAGTTGGTGATGGATGTCCAGAATCCCTGAGATCCCAAACTGATTTGAAAAGATGTCATATACACCCTTAAAGGCGTTAGCGTGCACCCCACTTCAGAGGGGCTGCACGCTGACGCTCTTAGCTTAGCAGCTACAGTCGAGACTACAGCTTAAAAAGTTTGTAAATAAAATCTTAAAAAGGCTCCATACAGCTCGTCCAGCGTAATCAAAGTCTCCGGAGATCCCAAATTGATTGACTAGACATTTTTTTACACCCTTAAGGCGTCAGTGCATCCCACTTCATGCTAACACTTTTAGCTTAGCAGCTACACTTAAGCTTTCTGCTTTAAAAGGAGTGTAAGCGATGTATTTTCAAATCAATTTGGGTTCTTGGGGCTTCAAGAGAATTGGACGAAAAAAAAACTTTAAACGTCTCCACACAGCTCGTCCAGAATCCCTGAGATCCCAAACTGATTTGAAAAGATGTCATATACACCCTTAAAGGCGATAGCGTGCACCCCACTTCAGAGGGGCTGCACGCTAACGCTCTTAGCTTAGCAGCTACAGTCGAGATTACAGCTTAAAAAGTTTGTAAATAAAATCTTAAAAAGGCTCCGTACAGCTCGTCCGACGTAATCGAAGTCTCCGGAGATCCCAAATTGATTGACTAGACATTTTTTTACACCCTTAAGGTTTCAGTGCATCCCACTTCGTGCTAACACTTTTAGCATAGCAGCTACACTTAAGGTTTCTGCTTTAAAAAGGGTGTGAGCGATGTATTTTCAAACCAATTTGGGTTCTCGGGGTTCTCAGAAGCCCAGAGATCCCAAATTCGTAGCTGCTTTTCATATCTACAGTATTTGGGATTTAGAGCTACTACGAAACTTCACCTGACTTTCCATTAGACTCCTTGGCCCCTCCACCTTCGCTGAATTGGAGAATTTATCTCCTGATGCCTGACGTGTGCAAGCGCAACTTCATGTGTCTTTTCCTATTTAAAGAAATGTTTGGATCGAGTTACAAGCCAAGTGTGTACAAGAAACACCTCCCCCGGCTCCAAACCCTCCAAAAACATGTCATGGATTTCATGTTTAACAGCTCGGAGCACATCTCCCCAGCGCTCTCTATCAGGTGTCGTCTACGGTAACATTTTTTGTAACAGCGTATCAATAAATGCCTCTCCGGATACTTGAGAGGACCTGCGAGCAACAAGCTTACAGGAAGGCCTATTGACCACGTCCCCGTGTTGTTTGTGTTCCTGTCAGGGTCTATATAGCCGCCGCACACTATCAGGAACTCGCTCCGCTTCCTCTAACAGCGACTTCAAGAGATTTTGTTTCTGTCCCGGAATCACTTTCAATTTATGGCCTTTTGTTTCGCAAACTTCGAGCTTCATCGTCCGCAGAGTCGGTTTACACAGAGATTTTTTGTGCCCGAAACTTGAGGGAGGGATGATTATAGATTACACATTTATTTATTGCACATGGCTGTATAAAAATCACACGAGCATTTATGATTAGTGGCTTTAAGTACAAAAGGATTCAGGATTATTGCAGGAAATAAACACACATTTATGATACCTACAATTCTTTTATTGTCTATAAGGCCGAAGCTTTCTCCTCCATCATGCACATTTCTTTATAAATGTAAACATCTACAAGTTGTAAAGTTGGAGTTAGAAGAGTTTACAACTAAAGTTCGCCTGAAAAGACTTGTTAGCATCCACATAAACGCTTTATAATTCAAATACTCGCTCCGCTTCCTCTCACAACGACTTCAAGAGATATTGTTTCTGTCCCGGAATCACTTTCAATTTATGGCCTTTTGTTTCGCAAACTTCGAGCTTCATCGTCCGCAGAGTCGGTTTACACAGAGATGTTTTTGTGCCCAGTGTGTCCAGAATGTGCCCGAAACTTAAGGGAGAGGATTCAATGATTATAGATTACACATTTATTTATTCCACAACCCGATGGCTGTATAAAAATCACACGAGCATTTATAATCAGTTGCATTTAAATACAAAAGGATTGCAGGAATTAATTGCAGGAAATAAACACAAATATATGATACCTACAATTCTTTTATTGTCTATAAGGCCGAAGCTTTCTCCTCCATCATGCACATTTCTTTATAAATGTAAACATCTACAAGTTGTAAAGTTGGAGTTAGAAGAGTTTACAGCTAAAGTTCGCCTGAAAAGACTTGTTAGCATCCACATAAACGCTTTATAATTCAAACACAGGCTACTTACTGACATATTCTATGTTGTAGAAAAGAATAGTGAAGATAATCGTAACGTGTGCTATTCCACATTTAACGGAAAACCCATTCAATGCTAACTTTAGCACACATTCAACACGTTCTCACTCACAACTTGTCAAACACAAATGAGGGAAGTTGCTCTCGTGACCGCTTCGTACTTTTTCTCACCTGAACTTGCAGTTTTTCCAGTCTGTTTTCATCCTACAGCTATAACTTTTGTTTAGTTTTCCTCACTTTCTTCAGTTTTAAAATAGAAACAGTCGATGAAGCTGAGCTTTCAGGGCAAAAGAAAAAAACACGATGTTTTAATAGTGAAAATGTTTAATCACTGCCTCCCTGAGCTGCACCGAGCTAATGTAACACATCCATTTCCTTCTTCGTTCACACATTCATATATTCCCGGCCCGTCTGCCCTGAATGGCCGACTGTCTGTCTCTCTACAGTGCTTGCATTAATTCATGTGGCTTTTATAAACAGTTAACTTGGTTGCTGTCCAAGTCACCCCTCCCAGCCTCCATCCTCTGTACGTCCCCCTCCGTCTTATCTCCGGTTTCATTCTGCGCACTGGCCGGCCAAGACTGGATTTAAAGATTAGATATGCTAAGTGAAAGCAGAAGGGGGACATCTTGTTTTTACATTGGTTTTTTTTTGCCCAAAAACATAGTTTTTTGAGCGTACGAGCGCTCGCTTCATCATCACCGCTGGCCTACATACTGAGGAGGCAGCGCTCTCCTCCCGTGATGTTCAGCAAATGTTCACACGGGGGTTTTGAAGCGTTATCCTGTATGTATTATCACTCCATTTTCTCACATTTGATTTAAAACTGAATTATCCATAAGTTCGCCGGATTCTTTTTTATGTTTACTTGAAACAAGTAAGCAAAAAAGAAGAAAAAAAGAAAAACCCCGGAGCCGAATCCAAACCAGAGGAGTTCAGAGGAATCCTTAACAAGTTGAAAGCACCGCGGAGACTTGTCTTCCTGATTTTGAAAAGGAATTTCTCAAGACAAATGTTTATTTTAGTGAATGCTTAGAAGACAGTCGAGTATTAAGCCGTCTGCAAATTGTATTTTCTGAGCCGGTCTTGCTTTTTTTGTTTTTGTTTGAGTGAACGGAGGACTGACAGCTTCTGGCACGTCTCTAATGTGGTTCTGAAACATAAATCAGCCTCAAATGAGAGGACGTTTCTGATATTGGTTGCTTCTTTGGAGAGCTGCTCTGCCTTCTCTTCAAAGCCAGCAGAGTTAAAGTTAAAGAAAAAAAAAAAGCATCGTGGTATGCTTTGGGCAATGTCGGCGAGTATAAATCTCTCTCCGTACCAGAGGCGTCTACGCACACAGCGCCCAAAGACAACATGTTACATTCCTCGCCGTTTACAAGCAGTGGGAGAAGGAGGTGGAGGCAATATATGGATGCTTTAGGGGATTAACCAACACCCCGTCCGCCAGCTTTCTCTCCCCGTCCCTTCGAGTCTCTCCCTTCTCCCCGGCTTGTACTTCCCTTTTTCTTTTTGTGCTTCATCCTCTCTTAAACAGAAAGCTCTTTCCCAGCATGCGGAGTGTAATCCATGCCCCGGCCTCTAAGACACTTCCTGCCTGTTTTGTTTGTCGGACTGATGGGAATCGGTCCAATAAGGTGCCTGGGCTCTCTCCTCTTCTTTAAGGTGTCGCCTCAGGCAACCGCTTTTTTTTTTTTTCTCTTTTGACGGCCCACGTTATTAAAGAACTCGTTGAAAGTCAATGCCTGTGAGTTTTTCTATCCTCTCAATCTCCCTGACCCAGCGTAACCCTCGGTGTCCAGCCACCGGCCTGCCCGCCTCGGCTACTTTCATCTGCCTAATGTCGCCCCGACACTCACAGTTCAAGTGAAGCAAAATAAACGTCCGAGGAGTTTAGACGTGGTGAAACAAAAATGTGTGCCGGCTGTAAACACGGGCGGGAGGCGCTTGTGTAAACAGGCCCGGGTCCTATGGCTGAGCTGGGGTCCAGAGGCGGACAGTTTGTGGTCGGGCTCTTCCGGTTCGCGTCCCCTCACCCCCCCCTCCCACACCGCCACCACCCCTGCCCGGCTGCAGACACAGCTGTGGTCTGCCCTCGTGGAAACGCTGCTGGAGGAGAGGAATTAATCACAGCGCTGCACGAAGCAAAAAGAAAAAAGCCCACTCACCCCACGATGAGACGTCTGCAGTCACTCAGGCGTCAGTCGAGGATCTATATGAGACGATAAACACCTCGAGAGTTTGCATCTCCTGGGAAAATGTACACTTTTACTGTTAAAGGAAAAGTTCAGCCAAAAAGGAAAATAAAGTCCGGAATCCCTGAGATCCCAAATTGATTTGAAAAGATGTCATATACACCCTTAAAGGCGTTAGCGTGCACCCCACTTCAGATGGGGCTGCACGCTAACACTGTTAGTTTAGCAGCTACAGTCGAGATTACAGCTAAAAAAGTTTGTAAATAAAATCTTAAAATGGCTCCGTACAGCTCGTCCAGCGAAATCCAAGTCTGAAATCCCAAATTGATTGACTAGACATTTTTTTACACCCTTAAGGCGTCAGTGCATCCCACTTCGTGCTAACACTTTTAGCTTAGCAGCTACACTTAAGGTTTCTGCTTTAAAAAGGGTGTAAGCGATGTATTTTCAAATCAATTTGGGTTCTCGGGGCTTCAAGAGAATTGGACGGAAAAAAAAAAACTTTAAACGGCTCCACACGGCTCGTCCGGAATCCCTGAGATCCCAAATTGATTTGAAAAGATGTCATATACACCCTTAAAGGCGTTAGCGTGCACCCCACTTCAGAGGGGCTGCACGCTAACACTGTTAGCTTAGCAGCTACAGTCGAAGATTACAGCTTAAAAAGTTTGTAAATAAAATCTTAAAATGCCTCCATACAGCTCGTCCAGCGTAATCAGTCTCCGGAGATCCCAAATTGATTGACTAGACATTTTTTACACCCTTAAGGCGTCAGTGCATCCCACTTCGTGCTAACACTTTTAGCATAGCAGCTACACTTAAGGTTTCTGCTTTAAAAAGGGTGTAAGCGATGTATTTTCAAATCAATTTGGGTTCTCTGGGCTTCAAGAGAATTGGACGGAGATAAAACAACTTTAAAAAGTCTCCACACAGCTCGTCCAGAAGCCCAGAGATCCAAAATTCTTTTTGAAAAGATGTTAGAAATCTTCACTGTGCTTTTTATATCTACAGTATTTTCAATTTTGAGTGGACTGCTCCTTTAAAGATCCCAGAAAGCCCAAGTTGAGTTGCGTTTCAGTCCGAACTTTGCCGGCAGACAATCACAATTAATGTCTGGTGTAATTATGTCGTGGCCGCTGCAGAACACAAGAGAAATAAATTGATTTTCGCCACCAGTGAAGCTCTTCTTCCTGAGGGAGACGCAGCTTCTTGTAATCACACATCTAAGGTTTCAACTGCCTCTGCTAGCATTTAGCAATTAGCCTAATCACTGCGAGTCACACAGAGCCAGACTCGCTCTTACACCACCACCTGTCAGCCAGTGGGCTGAACTAAATAAAACTGGCCGGGGCCAGAAACAATACCAGAACTCCTCCTGCCCCGTCAGCAGCTGGGTTCTGCAGCGGAGGCGGAGGAATTCTATAAACATTTATGGAAAAATAAACCTTTACAATATATTTTCATGGCCACATCTCCAGGAGGGTGAATCCTTTCTCCAGACGAGCCGCGACACCGGCCCGTCCCCCCCCGAAGTGGCCTCGTTCCAGGGACGGGACGCAGGCGGGTCGCAGTAAACCGTGCGACCAGCACAAATAAGCAGATGAGGTTTGCCTGAGTAAATACAGAGGACGCAGGTATAACAAACAGAAGCTGCCCACAAGTTGGAAAAAGTCCTAAATACTGGATTAGGGAGGAAAAACTGAAAAACAAACCTGAGGAATCAAACTTTTGGATAGTTTTTGTGTTAAGTCTGTTATAAAGACGTACATTTAAGGCAAAATAATTTAATTTCACACCCATGAATCAGATTTGAGACTGTAAAATGGGACTTGGAGTTGAATTTATTTTGTCAGAAGCTGGACGCTGATTTTCCTCCACAGTTCCTCTCTTCACATTCTTTACTCCAGTATATTATATATATAAAAAAAGGATTTTCAGCCAGCCATAAGCATCCATTTGCCACAGTGTCATATTCAAAACTGAAGCTGCCCACAAGTTGGAAAAAGTCCTAAACACTGGATTAGGGAGGAAAAACTGAAAAACAAATCTGAGGAATCAAACTTTTGGATAGTTTTTGTGTTAAGTCTGTTATAAAGACGTACATTTAAGGCAAAATAATTTAATTTCATACCCATGAATCAGATTTGAGACTGTAAAATGGGATAAATGGAGTATGAATTATTCTGGACGCTGATTTTCCTCCACAGTTCCTCTCTTCACATTCTTTACTCCAGTATATCTATATATAAAAAAAGGTTTTCTGCCAGCCATAAGCATCCATTTGCCACAGTGTCATATTCAAAACTGAAGCTGCCCACAAGTTGGAAAAAGTCCTAAACACTGGATTAGGGAGGAAAAACTGAAAAACAAATCTGAGGAATCAAACTTTTGGATAGTTTTTGTGTTAAGTCTGTTATAAAGACGTACATTTAAGGCAAAATAATTTAATTTCATACCCATGAATCAGATTTGAGACTGTAAAATGGGACTTGGAGTTGAATTATTTTGTCAGACGCTGATTTTCCTCCACAGTTCCTCTCTTCACATTCTTTATTCCAGTATATTATATATAAAAAAAGGATTTTCTGCCAGCCATAAGCATCCATTTGCCACAGTGTCATATTCAAAACTGAAGCTGCCCACAAGTTGGAAAAAGTCCTAAACACTGGATTAGGGAGGAAAAACTGAAAAACAAATCTGAGGAATCAAACTTTTGGATAGTTTTTGTGTTAAGTCTGTTATAAAGACGTACATTTAAGGCAAAATTATTTAATTTCACACCCATGAATCAGATTTGAGACTGTAAAATGGGACTTGGAGTTGAATTATTTTGTCGGACGCTGATTTTCCTCCACAGTTCCTCTCTTCACATTCTTTACTCCAGTATATTATATATAAAAAAAGGATTTTCTGCCAGCCATAAGCATCCATTTGCCACAGTGTCATATTCTTTGTGAGAAAGTGCTCCGGGACTGCGCTGCTATTAGTTACACCGCTCTGTAATCACAGCAAATCCTGTCATGAGGCCGTTGTAAGGGTTGTCACGGTCCCTCGGAGGAAAAGCAAACAAAATGCTGCCATATGGAAAACTGATTTGTAATGTCGTTCATCATACAGCTGCAGGAAACATGCCGGGAGAACCAGGAATAAAGACAAGTGGCTCCGTAACAGCTGGGTAGCAACAGATGATTGAGTGCTGTCCCTGGCAGCGGCTGGCAGGGTACTTATTTTATTTTTTTTGAAAGAAGCCGCGAAGGTTTTCTAGAAACAGGATGTCTGAGATTTGAATCTTAACTTCTCCTCGTTTCACTAACCTAAACATTACATCTGCCCTTTGGCTGATACTCTCACACAAAGTGCTTTACAGCGCCGTTTTTAGCCTGGACGGCTGGAAAAGACTGCGCCTGGTGGACGAGCTGCAAAGTAGAGACTGTCTTTGGTTTTTGCGATTAAACTTTAAACTGTTGAGGACATTTAAAGATGTAAATAACACGGAGGAAATGTGAACAGGGTGATAATAAACGTGTGATATTTTGGGTCCAAAACCACTAAAACCAAGCATTAAACTCCTCATTCATACAATAAAAATGCCCTCAAACCATTTCCTGTCACATAAAAAATCCATAACTGCTGAATTAAACTTTTGTCCGAAGATATAATTACCCTCCGAGATTCATCGCTTTTGCTTTTGGCCTCATTACGTCAGCGAGTGGACGGAGGCGACTGTCTAATAAACAGTCTACGAATGAAAAGAGGCTGTTGAATGAGCGCCTGTGTGTGTGTGTGTGTGTGTTAGCATAGCGTGTAAGCCTGTTGTGTTTTGTTTGCCAGGTGATTTCCCCAACGGTGTTAGCTAAGCCCGAGAATTTTTGGCTCCGGCTTCAAAGAGCAGCAGGGTCGTCCCCCCTCGCAGCAGCGAATACAGACATGTTCTCTGCAGACGTGGATCCTGACGTGCACGGTGCTGCTGCATGCAGACGGCTTGACCAGCATCGTCCTGCATGTTGATTTGTTGAAGTTGTCTCAGCAGGAGGGAGAAGATGCTTCTTTACCTGTTTTTTTTAACTGTATATTGGAAACTTGTAGGCGACACACGGAGACACTTGACTCTGGGAAACTGTGTTGGTAATTTTCAGATTAGATTTTTTCAGATGGGCATGTTTCAGAACAGATTACTCAATAATGAAACTGAAAACTATCATTAGGATTCAGCCCTGTACTTACATTCACACACAGTCAAACCTTCCGACGGTGCATCCACACTCAAGCTGCATTTAACATTTGATGCAACTTTTATTCTGCTTTAATTAAATTCCATACTGTTTGCATTCTTTCATTTACTTTGTGACGATCGTCTGTTTCTGACAGGATGTGAAACTCGCCCGTGCAGCCGTCATTCTTTATGCTACACATGTAAACTACACCGCAGCCCCTACTGCAACCGCTAACTGCTGCTGTTAGCCAGTAAGCTCAATTCATCATGCAGCTAGTGGTCATGTTATGCCGTTTTTCCACCGACAGTACCAGCTCGCCTCGCCTCAGCTCAGCGTGGCTCTACTTGGTTTGGTTTCAGACGCGTTGCGTTTCCATCTAGAATTAGTATCTCTTCAACGTGGGCGAGTCGTCATCAACGTGGGCGGGTCGTCATCAACGTGGGCGGGTCGTCATCAACGTGGGCGGGTCGTCATCAGACGTGGGCGGGTCGTCATCAGTGACGTACTCATCCACGCGACACATAAACAGGGCTAGCTGTGGGCTACGCAAAACACGTCCACCTGTTCATTTCTTGTCGCACCATCAAGCTCGTTCTGGATGCGTCTTCAGCGACAACACTCAGGAGCGTCTCCACCTCTGCCACGGTCCACGCCGTGTTCCTGCGCGTTGTTCCTTCCATGTAATCGCTACGTTGACTGAACGCAGATGCTAGTTTTTAAAGGTAGCGGGCGTCAGGCTCGGACGTCGCGCTCGTCATGAGTCGTCAAGCGGCGTCGCTCTCTGTCCAATCAGTGGCCGGCTGCCAGCTTACGTCACACAGAAGCATCAGCTCAGCTCGGTTGGAACTTATACGGAGGTGATGCTAAAAAAGCACCACTTTAGCAGGTACCAGGTACCAGATTTTTTTCAGTAATGGGAACGCAAAAAAGGCAAGCTAAGTCGAGGCGAGGCGAGCTGGTACTGTCGGTGGAAAAACAGCAGGGAAATGTTGTTGTCGTCACCTCTTGAGCTACACAATGACTTGGGGGCTAGCTGGTTAGCATGCTAACTTCCGTAGATATCTCTGCAACACAACACATAGATGTCTTTGCACTTTTAGGGTTTTCATGATTACAAGTTATAATACATGTTTCACAAGAGTTCAGAGAGGAGGGACAAAGAGTTTAACACAACAAATCTTATTAGAGTTATGGAATATTAAATCATCCGTCTTGGCTCGCTACATCTCAGCCTTTCTTACCCCCAGATGTGCATAAACTACAGCTTGTGAACCTCTTTTTAAAATACAAAAAATGTGAAGTTATCAGATATCTTGTCTGGTGTTTGCCAGGAGAAGCAGGTGATTATCAGTAATCTGTATCAGCTGATAGAAATCCATAACGTGCACCCCTCGATCTCTCCATCTGAGGCTCAGCATTACCAGATGTTGGCTCCGATGCAAAGTTTTGACCGAAAGAAGGAGAAGAAAAAGGGAGATTAAGCCATCGTCCTGTTGGTCAGGCCCTTCACTGTGTACATAGAGATTTATGAGAACAACCTGTGTGGACCGCATTTTTTAAACACAGCCGGCTCAGCGTGGATATGTTCTCTCACAGTCTCTTCATGTCTCCGGCGGCTTAACACAGTCTGTCTCCAGATCGTTGTCTTATCAGAGATTACGAGGTTGGCATCATCTGTCATGGTAAAAGATCGCGCTGTCTGGCGTGTTGTTGCACGGTGCCTCTTCAGTAAGCACACTAATAGATGCACAACATAGCAGCCAATGCACATAGCCTTGTTTCTATTTGTGCATTTTGCAATACCTGTCAGTCACCATCTTGACTTTATCATATCTGCAAGAAAAAAGTGCAGTTGCATGTGCAGCTCAGCTGGAAAAGACACATATTCTCAACATGTGCACTGGCAAAGACTCTGCGTTTGCTTTTTGCATGAGTGCAGAGCACATTCTCCGAGTGTTCGCTTTGGCAAAACAGGTTCGAGATGCTTAAGCAATAAAGGTACTGTAAATCCTCTTTATTCAGCGGAGTTGTAGTCTTAAGAGAGAATCTGGCCCATCTGAAATTCCCACGGAACAAAGAGGGAGACGGGGGGGGGGGGAGGGTGGAGGGTGACGGAGAGGAGAGGAGAGGAGAGCGAGGGTACTCAGCTGAAGAGGGGGTATTGTTTACATATCAAGACACTTCCTCTAACTCCCAGGAAAAGCAGTAATTTACCTCGCAAGGTTTTACAGTTTAATTTCTCCATTGTGCAGCGGGATAACCCTTTAATTATAGAGGAGGAAGTAGCCCTAAGCCCGGGACAGAGGGTGAGGGCTCACAGAGAGCCCCTCTCCGCCAGCCTCGATCTGGATTTCTCGCTCCCTCCTCGCCATTTTGCCTGTTCATTAGCACTCGTGGGGTGTCTGGGCGCTCGCCAATTAGCGCTCCGCTCCAAATGATATTTCCTTCCGTGAGGCCAGACCGGCTCGACTGGTAGGAGACTTATAGGCGTCTGGGTCCGATGCGCGAGGGGGGAACTGGGGGTTGGCACAAGCTGCCAAACCCCCGTGGACCCTCACCCCTTTACAGACTGAAAATCACTTCATAAAATCATCCCGACGTTTCGGAAAATTTAATGCAAAAACCATCTCATAACAACTTCGGTAATTAACATGCAGACTTGCAGAGTAAGGCGTAATGACAGACGTGAGCAAATATTGACCCAAGTCATAAATGTTCCAAGAAGTATGTAGGGTCAGAATATATGGATGCTGCGAAACCCTCCATCAACACGTTATTAAGTTGTGTGTTCAGTCTGAATAAGTGTGCAGTGAGGGTTTGGGGGGTTTTCACTCCTTTTTAAAAGGCACTTTAACTTGAGGTGACAAGTGCCAGAAACCTTAATGGACGTTCATTTTTCTCAAGACGTTTTCGCAAAGATTAAGGAAAAACTCTTGGGCTAGATAACCTCGAAACAAATGACGTGAAATTTACAACCCTTAAACAAATATTGTTCCGGTTTAAAGCAGATCATCGCTTCATGCTTTTTCCAGCTGTCCTCAAATCCATTAGAGCGTCAACACAAATGGGACCATCCCACGAGATCACGAGACATCGATTGTTCTCGTTTGCACGCCAAAAAGTGAGCAGAGAGATTTTAGTGAGAGCTTCGTTTAGTATCATGTAAGGCATCTTATTGCGTTGTCAGAGCGCTCCGAGTCATGCGAGGGAAGCTGTTTTTGCAGGTGTGCATTAAGCTAAGTCAATACCAGACAGCTTGTGATTTTGTGAAATGAGCCTTGTGCTGTGTGTGTGTTATCCCGACCGACTCTCTTGTCGTAGCTGCGGAGACGATGTAATTGGCCCAGAACTTGGCCGTGTGGCAGATGGAGTAACAACGATAATACAGGGCTTTCGTTTTTTTGGGTGACTCAACTCGACGGGCGACGAGAGCAGCTCGCAAAACTGGTTATGAATATTTACTACCAAATTCCTGCGGTATTTTTTAAACGCTGAAGGATTGCAGCTTTACGTGTTGCCTTTGTTACTCGCCGGTAACTCAATACTTTTTACACGCTGGCAATTTGTGCTGCTCTCGGGAGAAGGAACAGGGGGGTTTCTGTAGGCTCGTGTTCAGCAAAGATTGCCTGAGAAATATTTTCCTACATAAAATTATTGCCGGAGGCGATACCTCAGACGGCTAACTGAACATATCCAAATAATTTAATGCAAATGATTCTGTACTGCAGCGTATTCCTCGACTTTGTCCTCCATCCATGTTTAATGTAGACATTTCTAACAACGCCGAACGCGAGCATCTGTACGTTTATTAACCTCTGTCTCTCTCTTTCATTCTCTAACTTTCTCCCTCCCTCCCTCCTCCCTCTCCTCCTCACTCCGCTGCCACACAGTTACTAGCACCATTAGGCTGTCATAACACGGCACATATAACCTGAGGTGATTCCAGGACTGAGCGAACCGAGCGTCCCTGGGGCCGAGGCGCCGCGGCAGCCAAACAGGATTGCTACCTCATGGTCTGGGGTGATGGGTACCACATGTAAGCAGAGGCAACCGCTGGCCCTAATAGGAGCTGACAAGTGGCGGTCTGACAGGGGGAGATCAGATGGCGTTAGCCGGCCTATCGCTGCAGAGACAGAGCTCCGTTTCTATAGGCCCCTATGGCAGAGTGGTTCGCTTTAAATAGAGTCTTTGTACAGAGGAAACACTCGATCGCGGCTCGCCTCCCGTTTGGCCTCTCCATCAATCTAGACCTACACTGGGATTCATATGGTCCCTGGTCTTTAACTAATCCTTTTAATTAAAGGCTCCTGTCGAGTTGTCGACCTCTGGTAGTGCTGCGGAGCTGTTATTCTAAGAAAGGGTCCCTGTTTTGTTTATCTCACACCATTGTACTGATCGACAGGTGGCAATCAATTTGTTCCTGGTGGCCTCAGTTTTATGTTTAGCAGAGCTTTTTTAAAAACACCAACGTATTGTGGACGAGGGAACCCCCGTCTAAAGAGTCCAGTTCCTTTTTTCTTTGGACGCAGATACAGATTTAAAAGTGTTGAAGTCTGAATGACTGTAGGTTTGTTTAAATAATTTTATATTTGAGTCAAGAATGACACAAGTAACTTTAAATTACTGAATGATATCAGAATCAGAGGATGATAAATAAGATTTGAATTACATTATTTGGGTCCCAAGTGAGCACGAAGCCCAAAAAAACCTTGACGTTCTGGGTATAACATCACCCGGATCATCTGCAACATACGCCGATGACTTCCCGTTAAGCGCCCGGCTATCTTGAATGGGATTAAAATGATTTGATCACACAACTCCTCTAGACTGTAGATGTTTTCAGACCAAATGGCTCAAATTCTGATAGTGAAACAAGTCATTTTGCAACAGTTTTGATGATTGAATGGACGTGTGATGTTTTGATGATTTTATTTTTTGTCGTTATGGATCATGATTAAAAAAACCAATTCCTTTTTTCTTTGGATGCAGATACAGATTTAAAAGTGTTGAAGTCTGAATGACTGTAGGTTTATTTAAATTGTTTTATATTGGAGTCAAAATGACCCCAGGTGGTTTTACCAGGTAAGAATGACACAAGGAACTTAAATTACTGAATGATATCAGAATCAGAGGATGACAAATAAGATTTGAATTACATTATTTGGCTCCCAAGTGAGCACGCAGCCCCACAAAAGCGATGTTACCCGGATCATCTGCAACATACGCCGATGACATCCCGTTTAGCACCTGGGTATCTTGAATGGGAATAAAACCATTTGATCACACAACTCCTCTAGACTCTCCAAATGTTTTCATGAGTCTCGAGCAATGGGTTTGCTCGAGACTCAATTAGCCACTACTAGCATAACATACCAGAATCCCAGACTGAATGGACGTGTGAGGTTTTGATGATGATTTGTTTTGTCTTTACGTTTCTAATCCTTTTGAGGCGGGATGATTTTATTTTTTGTCGTCATGGATCATGATTACCAAATGATTCATATCATTTGTTTCTGATGTGGTCGCTGTTTTGGTTTATTGGCACAAATTCTTCTCGGTTAGGCAAAGATTGCAGTCATGGTTAAAAAGAAACCAGATTTAACTGTTGGTGGTGAAGTTGAGAAATGAACAGCGGTCTCCAGTGTCAGAGTCACTTTGTTGACCGACCCATCCAGCCCAGCCTCCTTCCCTACGATACCACGGTCACGCTATTTCTTCCTTTATTCCAGTAAACAGTCATAATTCACACGACCACGGGAGGTCCCGGTCAGACGTCTAATGCTGTTGCTTTACTCGTCAGTCGTTCCTTCACCTGAAGATCTCTGCTCGTACTGGAAGTGTCTGAACTGAAATGAACGTTCCTCCTCGCCCACTGTGACACTCCCAACACCACACAAGAAGACATGCTATCACCAATCCACGAGGGAATCTGAGAGAGTCACAGCTTTTATGGAGTGTCAACCGGTATCGATGCCTGGGAATAGGACAGTGTTGTTTTTCTGACATGAAAAGGCTCCTCAGTGTTGGTGTGTGGCCTCACATGTATGATGAGTATGTTGGACGCAGTCGGTCTGCTTCACTTTAAGGACCGCAGATGGCTCTTTCTGCAGCTACAGAGTCAGGGTGGATTACAGAGAGGATCTTGTGGGCTACTGCCTTACAGAGATGGTTGGAAACTAGTTGTTGCATGCTGTTAAAGGGACAATTCACCCCAAAATCAGTACATTTGTACTCTTATTTTGGAAATATCAGCCAAAGAGATGTGCCAGAATATAATGTTAGTAGTTAACCTTTCTGCAAACCACAGATATGTCCAAGGTTGACATTTGTTTCAAACGTGGCGCATCATGTGTACAGTGGACATCTTTGAGGACAACTGGGGATATTTCCCGCCATTTTTCTGGCATCAAAACTGGCTATTTTTCACAGGAAGTCGGATCATCTCCATCCCTTTTTCGAACTCTTACCAAATGGTTTTTGTGCATAAACACAGAAAATCCAACCTAAACAAGAAACTTATCTGTGGTTTTGCAGAAACGTACTTGGCTCACATCTATACTGGCGATTGGGTGTGCTTACGAAATAGAGGCTAGCTAAGTGAGCTAGCTAGCATTAGTCGAGGAGGACGCCATCAATGTTCCTCTCTGGTCCAGAAGTAGATGCACACATCCTTCTGTGCAGGAATACCGTTGGCAGGCGAAGTTCGGTAGAAAGAAAATAGCTCCAACATGTTCTCTAGTCTCACCAAAACAATCTAGATGGATACAAAACACTACAGGTCAGAGGAAAAATATGTATTTACGATCTTGTGGCGAACTGTCCCTTTATTACATTCTCTCATCTATGCTGTGTTTAAGTGAAGTCGCCAAAGTCACAACTGCCTCCTCTGGAGTCGTGATTCATCCCCCCCCTCTCTCCTAAACCACAGCACAGAGTGCCACTTCACATGGTGTTTGTTGTGAGCGCTTAATGTGGTCCATTTAAAGAGAAGATTAAGAATAATACAGTGGCAGCATGTGGCACCCTTCTTCCCCGCAGAAAGAACAAGAGTCGGTTGATGGAGATCACAACTGCGCCACATGTGGATCATTATCGAGAGCCAGGCCCGGGACTGTTAAATGTTCTCCGTGCTCTTAGATTGAGGCTTTGAAGCGAGGCGGGAGGGAAAATGCTGTCTAATCAAGGCCCTTTGCAAAAACAAAAGCCACAATGCCTAAACTCTTAAGAAGACCATCTCCAACCTTAAGGAGCCAGATGGTTTGTGTTTGTTTGTTTCTGTTGAAAGTAAACCGAATAGTGCAAGAATCACATGATAAGTCAGTCTGCAGTCATTTGTTTGTTTAGCGAGCAAAAAAAAAAACTCCCTTTGGGGATTTTTTTAAGACATATAAATCAACATTTTTTGGGTTTTAACGAATGGAAATTCAGCACTGCAAACAGACTGTGAAGAGGGTTTTTGAATTAAATCAAGATAAGTGTGCGCGACTTTACCCAGGATTTGCTCTGGAGCCTGGAGTTTGGCGCGAGTCCACGCTGTAATTGTTTCACCATGTCGCCGCTCAATCGAGCGAGATAGCGTATACGCCGCTCCGTCCCGTTTTTGGGGCGTCTTATTTTTAGCCCATCCAAAATGTGGAGGTTTGACGAAATCCCCACTGTTATCATCGCTGTTGTAGTCTGAGTAAGTGGAGCTTAGCTGACAGTGTCTTCAATTTATTCCCCCGAATGTTTCATTTTGTGTGTTGATGGAAGCTCTCTGGCAGCGATTCAGTCCAGGAACGGGCTCAATGACAGAGTACACTCGTTCAGTACAAAGGACCACGGTCCAAAGTGGTCCAAGTCTGGGTCCCGGAACACGGACACGTTGTAATAATACACTTCAGATGTTATATTTAGGAAGTAAAGATGTTTTAGTTTGTATTGTTTATGGCACAGATTCACAGTATTCAACATCTCTGTCACAAGTACCAGTAATGCCAGTACTTTTACTCAAGTACCCTTCACATTTTGAGGTATGTAATCTGATACACTGCCTCAAATGATGTCTGTTAGGGACTAAGTTGCATTGTGGGTAATGTAGGCACCAGGTTTTGGAATGTAATGCCGTTTTTCCACCGACAGTACCAGCTCGCCTCGCCTTGGCTCAGCGTGGCTCTACTTGGTTTGGTTTCAGACGTGTTATTCCATCTAGAATTAGTATCTCTTCAACGTGGGCGGATCGTCTTCAACGTGGGCGGGTCGTCATCGACGTGGGCGGGTCGTCATCAGTGACGTACTTATCCACGCGACACATAAACAGGGCTAGCTGTGGGCTACGCTAAACACGTCCACCTTTTCATTTCCTGTCGCACCATCGAGCTCGTTCTGGATGCGTCTTCAGCGACAACACTCAGGAGCGTCTCCACCTCTGCCACGGTCCACGCCGTGTTCCTGCGCGTTGCTCCTTCCATGTAATCGCTACGTTGACTGAACGCAGATGCTAGTTTTTAAAGGTAGCGGGCGTCGGGCTCGGACGTCGCGCTCGTCATGAGTCATCAAGTGGCGTCGCTCTCTGTCCAATCAGTGGCCGGCTGCCAGCTTACGTCACACAGAAGTATCAGCTCAGCTCGGTTGGAACTTATACGGAGGTGATACTAAAAAAGCTCCACTTTAGCAGGTACCAGGTACCAGATTTCAGTAATGGGAACGCAAAAAGGCGAGCTGAGTCGAGGCGAGGCGAGCTGGTACTGTCGGTGGAAAAACGGCATAAGAAGCCAAAATGTTTGTTTCTGCAGTATCGATTTTGATCATACATTTTTAAACTGTTCACAATGAGTCCAACAGCGTGAAAGGTTTGCAATGCTAGCCCAAAACCTACATTACCCACAATGCAACTCAATAACCTGTTTTATTTAAACTGTCATGGCCCGAGTGTTTCTAACTCTGTGGCCTAGTTTGTAACGCAGGCTTTCTGTTTTTAATCTCCAGGCTCAAGTCGAGGTTGTTCACACTTGTCAAAGCTTCTCCGGAGCTACAAGACGATAAGTAACTGTTAACTCTGTTTAGTTCTCATCACAAGAAGAAACTGACCCTCGTGTTTAATGGTTATACAGTATTTATAATCAGTTTTAAGTCTGGATTTTAAGGCTTTATACCGAAAATAAGTCACTTTAAACTTTCCTTCAGTCTTGGTCTTCATCTCTGTAATCACAGCTCAGTCGCCTTCTTCTCTTTTGGCTTCAGGTTGCACGGGGGAACGAGGATAAAGGGAGTTCAGGCTTTAATCAAAACCTGCGTGCTTCAGCTACGTTTTCAACTACTTGCCTGTATCGCTGTCATCGCCGTTTCCATTCCACTTCTCATTTTTTCTGTGACCGCCTCCCCGAAGCAGCCTTTTAACTTTTTTTTTTGATCAAATGGCCCCGACGTGGAACTGGATTCTTTTATTTTGACATTTGCGCGTTCTGACGCATTAGCTGAAACATTGTACGAGTGTATCTGTGTAGTTTTGAGCAAATTAGCACACAATGCGGTCCAGATGCAGAGGGGACGTATTGCTATGAGTCAATCCAGTGGATTAATATGAGTCAGTTCCTTTTTTACTTCTTCCATACGAGCACCGGACGCTCTGTGTGCTTTACGTCTCCGTCGACATAATCAAAGGAGTAATTTCAACCATCACCTGTAATTGTTACGTCTTCAAATTAAAGTCTCTCGTCTGACAGGTGGATCTTTTGTGATCATCAGCGGGCTTTTCTTAGCTTTGATTGACGCCATTGAACGCTGAGTAACTTAACATACAGTCCTATATTGTGTCCGTGCCCCAATTATCATACATTAGGACGTTTATCACAGAAAAGACAGGAAGTCTGTTTGAATTATTATCAGTGAAATTGCTCTATTACAAATCTGTGCTGTCGAGAGAGAATGTAACTCAAACAATTATAGTTTTACGACTTTTTAGTGTAGGTTAGGCTCCGATCTTTGAAGGAGATCTCAAAGATTCAACAAGAAGTTTTTCTGCTTGGAGGACTAATACGGTCTTAACAAACATGTACTTTAAAACAAAAGCAGAAGACTTTAAGGAGGTGATCCAACCCAGAGAAATCCTTAATTTTACTCAAGTAATGGTGCATTTCTTTTGGTCGTCTGTCCCTAAAGAGGCGAAAGAGACTAAACAAAACGTGAATTAAACTTTAAATCATCAGGAGTCACGTCAGTATTTGTTTTAGTGCAGAAAAAGGAAAAGAAAAAAGATGCTCCGGGTGATTTAAACGATTAAAGTCGCGGTGTATTTTACAGTTTCAGTGCTCTGATGTCATTTATTATCAAACTACAAAACATCCTCTATTTTCTGTCTTAGTCATGATAAAATTTATGTCGAAACAGGATAATTATTGTTATCCAGATAGTAAAAACCCACATGAGTAAAAGTTACACTCACAAAGCCGCAGAGCGACTCGCTCGTGATCGAGAGCCCGTCCTGACTGTCTCCATTACGGTGTTTGTCAGATAAAGGAGATTCCCCCGCTGGCTTACCCCGAGGTGACTCAACGCTCTCCGTGTCACACAAGGGAAGCGGCGTGGCGGCTAATTTTATCACACAATGCGTGCTGTTTGTCAGCGCCGCTCTGGTGACAAATGATTCCTTATCTTGAGGGCTGTTGTTTGTTGTTGCTGAGTAATGTCCCGGCCACTCGCTCGCTCGTCTCTGGAGCCTCTCGGAGGCTTCGGAGACGAGAGCGACCCCTCCCCTTCTGTCAGCCGTCAGGAGCCACGTTTGCACAGCCGTCATGTGCACACCTGAGCACACACAGCTGAGGATGTCACAGGATTATTGCAGAAGAACAGAAACTTTCTTTGATTTGTGCACAAACTGCCTGATGGCGTTTCCGTTCGCTGCGTCGTAATGAAGACAGACGTGCAGACTAACACAGAGGAAAAAACTCCTTTTCTCTTTCCATGTCGCAAATCCCTCTCTCTTTGTAAGCGGTTCGACCTTCCTGCCAGCGAGGGCCTGATGAAAGCGACATGTGTTACTCATAGGGCCCCGTGTTTATTTGACTTCCATACTTGCATTAAGGCAAAGTAAACAGATCAGCTGCCCTCCAGGCTGCTTTCACAGCGCTGCAGGGAGAGAGACGGCATGAACGAAGCACTGATTAACGCTGATATAGAAAGGGGATTTAATGCATTTTTTTATATTTAAGAATAAATAAGCCTTTGCATCTGGAGAAAAACTGAAAACATCACATGTTTTGTGAGCTGACAGATCCCGGAGGTTGCAGCCCTCGTAATTCATGCCATTGTTGGCTCCACGTCCTCTTCTTCTTCTTCTTCCCATTTCCTTTTCGTCTTTCCTCAACCCACTCACTTCACCTCATCCTTCGCTCTCCTCTGAAGCCAGGCGGTCTTCTTATTGATCGCTTTTCCAGCCCGTTCTCACTCCCATCGCGCCAAAATACAGAAGCCCTGCACGTTTAGGTTTGACACTGTAGCATCACTTGTCAAAGCGCGACTTCAGTTTGAGACTACGAGTCAAGAGTGATTTGTTTTTCCCTTGAATTATGTCACGTTTGTACGTTATTGCATGTTATGGATCAATTCACACGTGTACTTAAAGATAATTTAGTCTTATCACCTGTGTTCCCTTTCAATTACACTCTCTGGTGTTTCTTTCTGTGGTTTTATATAATCTCTGGTCGGTCTATTAAAAAGACGGATCGCTCTCGAGTGTCAAGAAACTGTAAATTCAAGACACCTTTTCACAAGATGTTGTGTTCGTGTTGGGCTGATAATGCTCTCCAGAGCGTCGGCGAGCCGGCCAAGACTCACTGCTGCTGCAGCCATGTTCATTCAAACCGAGAAAATATTGAATATCACACGAGCGACCGCTCCGTCTTTCTCTTGTAAGAACACAGACCCTAAAATTAGGGTCACCACACTTGCAGAAAAAAGAGCAGGGCGGCACTATCGGACCAGTCGGTCGGAGGCCCTCTGACCCGCTTCACAGCTGCTTCTTGTTAGTGCTTTAAAACAAATTCCCAGAGTGAGATGGTTTCCACACTGAATCCTGCCCCGAAGAAAGAGGCCAGACCAGGAGGGGGTTTGTAAGACCCCGCTGCTGCTGCTGGTGTGTGTGTGTGTGTGTGTGTGTGTGTGTGTGTATAAACAGCCCCGTCTTAGCGTTTTATCTTATCGGGATAGATGACCTGAGAGCGCGGGGGCCTGCACTTAAGACGCTCTGCGCTGTGTTATGAACGCCACCAACAGTCGGCCGAGTCCTCAGAAATCTCCCTCAGCCCTTAACTGAGCTTCAACAACACTCAGAGGAAGTTTACAGTAATTTAGCGAGAGTCGACCTTTGATTCAACCGTTCCTGAACATAAACAAATGGGAGTCTTATCTCCGACAGAGTACGAAGAAGAAGAATTCACAATACGGTGGAGCAAATGTTTCTGACGGTTTATTCTCACCTGTCAGCGCACTTTTAAAATACTAAGAGTTGGTGTGCTTCGTAATGCAAACACAGATGAAGGGGGAGCGGAGGGATGTCCTCGGCGTCTTGCCGTTAAGTCTGAAACGGGCCACATGCTTTCGAGCGCTGCTGTAAACTCTGCTGCTATTAATGTCACCGAGGAACTAATGGATATCTGTTGTTTATTTAATCCAACCTCCGACGCTGGTAAACATTTTTCGGGACATTAATTATCCGAAAGGTCCCTCAAGAACAATCCAGTCCACTTGTGTTGACGGTGTCTCCGCTGAGGCCGCAGACACATCTAACGGGTTCGGTTTGATGAGGACCAGGCCAGGTCCGTCTCGGAGATCCTCCCCAGCCTCCCGCCCGGGCCTGGAGAGCCGTCTCCCCGGGGGGCGCCTCACCTCAGGCTGACCCCCAGCCGAGACGGCTTCAGATTGATGTTCGCTGCCTCCTTCTCCCACACATTGTGCGCTGTTTTTTGGGGGTATTTCCTCTGCCTCTCCCTGCTCTCGGTTAAAGAAGAAAGCCCTGCTTACAATCCTGCGAGGGGAGGGGGAGGGGGGGTGAGTGCTGAGCTTGCGTTGAGGATGTCGTCATAGGGCGCTGAGGACGCTCTTTGTGTGAGCTGGCAGCTTCTCCGTCAGCTGTGGCTGAGAGGTTAAAGGGCGCGAGGGGGGAGACAGAGGAAGGCTCTGAGTTCCCGCCGTTTGAAGTGATTTTGGCTTGATTGGTTGCGTTTACACTTGCCGGAAACTGGCAACTGAGAGAATGTGGAACAGATTGATGAAGTCACAGATGACCTCTGCAAAAATCACAGAGAAAACTCAATAGCGTCGGTCCAATTAAAGGAAATCATCTCCTTCGTACTACAAAACTTCTCCTAACTGACTGACTTTTCATTTTTGGGTGAACCTGCATCGATGGAAACTCCCTAACTTTGCATCGTCCTGAAGTTTATTCTCACCGTCCCTACAACAAAAACAAACCCGGCGCATTAATTACTCGATCGGGCCCACACCTGCGCTCTAAAGAGGCCGGGCGATAAATCAGAAGTCTGCACGGGAAGCTGATTATCCTGACACCTCATCAGTCTTCACGGAGAGGCCCGCCGCCTGCCTGCCTGCCACAGGGAGAGGCTCGCTGTAAGCCCAGCTACCTGTATGCTAACATCACACAGCCGGGCCAGCGCTGCTAAATGCTAACGCTCAGGCCGGGTGATGCATGGCGGTCGTTAGGATGTGATCCCCCGGCGCTGCTACTGGACACCAGTGATTATACCGACACCTCTTGTAACTCTGAGATCATAAGATTTTGTTGTTTAGCTTTCAGAAAACTAAAACTATAATCTCAGAAATGCTGAATTTTAAGACTCTCCTCATGACTTGCTGCTTCCCCTGGTTCCTATTTCACACTGAATGGACGTTAGCTCCAGCAGCTAATGGCAACCCAGGTGAGAGAAGGTCGCGGTAGCGCTCAGACTTTAGAACAATTAGGCGAGGCGGTGCAGCACCTCGCGGCCCCGGTGATGGATCATACTCGCGGTGGGTTCGTAGGGGTTGACTCCGAGACTGAGGAGTGATTGGCCGAGGCGCTCGTACAGATCTGACAGAGACGGATCGCAGAGGGGGAGAGTCCAGCTGGGTCTGAGCGGGGACAGGAAAAAATGGAGGCAGCTACACAACAGTGAGATGACACAACACGTCTGAGGGGGACGGATGAGGGCGGCGTGGTAACGAGATGTCAACACCGGCACGAGGCCCTCATGGTTACCCACCTGTTCAGATTGTGATCGCACACTCACAACCACACAGTTCGTCAGAAAACCACCACAGAAAAGTGGTTATCGTTTGAAATTTGCTCTTTTAGCGTCTCTCAGCTTCTCGCTTTGGTTTCAACTTTGATTTTAAATCACTGTTTACTCAGTTTACACTCAAACAGCAGGCAGACAAAGATGGTGACTGTCTGGTGAACATAAAGTACATTTTCTAATTTATTGTCTTCACATTTAATGCAAAGTGTTTCTATCATGTTGAGTCGGTGTGTACCAACAAGACACAAGACGAGATTCAGTACTTTAAATATGCAGGTTCAGCAGCCGACCCGACCGTCAGAACCGTCCCAAAGCATCAGTATTTTGAAACTCAACAATACAATAATATAGGAGCTCGTGGCCCACCAGTACCTTTCAGTTTTGGGCCTCCGAGGGGAAAAAGTTTGGACACCTCTGGCTGAAACAAAGCGACACAACTGCTAACCTGAGCATCCAATGTCAGTTTTGGTCGTTTTACAGTTGCGTGTACGTACTTTAGAGGCATATCTGTGCTGTGAAAGTCTACAAGGTCAGTCCTCGGGCCCCCAGCTCGGTCTCTTTACAGCACTGACCCCAAAACCTCTGGAAAACAACTGTGCGAGTCTCCGGGGGAAGCGAGCGTTTGATGTGTGCACATCCCAACATGCGCAGACTTTTGCTCCAGTTCACAGGAACTAATGAATTTCCGCTTCGAAACCATCTCGTGTCACCGCGGAGACCGATGGCCTAATCCACTTACCTTCGGCCCGAAAATCCCACTATCAATAAAAAAAGGTATCATTTTACGCTCCCCGAGGGCCGTTAAAAAGCAAAGAGCCACGCTGTTAAGACTTCCTTTCATACATGGCGGCGGTTCCGTGCTCTCCTGTAAGCCCGTAATCCCTCTGTCGCCATCGCTCGCCCATGTACTGCCCCGGAGGAAGCGACGTCTTGCAAAAGCTAAACCTGCAGGGTCTCATGTTGTGTGTGTAGCGCAGGATTCCCGGATTAGGCTAAACATACACTTTTTTATTAACCTCGGAGCGTAACACTCGCCGTAGTGTGTTTTGTGTGCGTGTGTGTGTTTAAAGAAAGGCATTTCTGTTCAACCTCAAAGTAGCACGTTTGTGTTTGTCTCGGTCGCTCTTGATGATTGCTTACCGAGAGTGAAAACTGCAGAACAAATCAGTGTCTGTGTGTGTGTGTAATTGTGAGTGTGTGTGTGTGTGTGTGTGTGTGTAGTGTGTATGCATGCTCATGAGCGTTTGTGTATAGCCGTTGGCACAGCGCTGTGTAGTTAGGACGCGGGCCAACTTTTTCTGCTGGAATTTCCTGTCTGAATCGAGCACCCCCACCTCTCCTCGTCCTCCTCCTCCTCTGCTCTTCACTTCTCTCTCTCTCTCTCTCTGTGCTTTCCTCTCTCTCTCTCGGCCTTTTCTCTCAAAGCTACGACAAAGGCTTTTCTTTTTTCTACCCTCCGAAATTATTCCTGGCCTGGCCCCGGCCTCTCAGGGCATTATTATTATCGTTGAGTACTTCCTCGAAGACATGAGCCCACTCCACTCTCCACTTCAGCGTGGTCCTGGTCCGGGGCTTCATTTGGACATAATGAGAGAGAGAGAGAGCTTTTCCCTTCGTCTCTCTCTCTCTCTCTCTGAGTCATGAGACTCGGAGGGGCCTTTGTTAACATCGAACACCTGGCATTGTCTTTAGTGAGAGATCAAACCGGGGCTTTAAGATGCAAACTAAAAAGAGGGGGGGAGAAGACGCGGGGCTCTAACCCTGCTGCTTGGCAGGATGTTTGGCACGTCTGGAGCCTCGTTATGGGGGCGAGCGGGGCGAAGATACGTCGAGTCTTAAAACAAACACGTTATGAGAGATCAGAGCAGATACGGTGCCTGAAAACAACCAGTTAAAGGTTCCTGTGGGCCGGATTGATTCACGATATTAGATTACACCGACACAAAAGCCCCTCAGTGCTTTGAGCTTTGTCCAAGATTTACTACACGATCACCTCGCTGAGTTAGTGAGCTTTTCTAGGTAACTAATTCTGTTTCTAGTCTAGTCTACGACATTTTTCATTCAAAAATGAACAAAAAATATTGAGATTTCCGTCTTTATTATGTTTTCCGTCGTATTAATCTGAGTGCCTCTGTGTTTTTGACTGACAAAAGACATTTAAAGACGTCACTAGTTGACATTTCTCTCTATTTTCTGACATTTTATAGACCGAATAATTCGTCGATTAATCAAGACGATACCCAGACAGATTAACCGATAATGAAAATAATCATTACGCCAGAGATTTACTTGCTTTTCACGTCCACACACACATGATGGCTCCTCCATAGCATGCTAGTATATCGGTAATAATGTGAAGAACTACATTTAAAAAGCAGCTGGTTATCTGTGTGAACATGTGGTTAAAAAGCAAGTAAATAGATACCGTGTTAAAATAAGTTTCAGGAAGTCCAGTTTGAGCCGTATATCCATTATTTTGGAGACTTATCAGACACAAAAAGTGATTTTTACAAGCAAGGTGACCTTTTCTAGGTAACTAATTCTGTTTCTAGTCTAGTCTAGGAAATTTTTCATGCAAAAATGAACCAAAAATATTGAGATTTTCGACTTTATTATGTTTTCCGTCGTATTAATCTGAGTGCCTCGGTGTTTTTGACTGACAAAAGATATTTAAAGACGTCACTAGCTGACATTTCTCTCTATTTTCTGTCATTTTATAGACCAAATAATTCGTCGATTAATCAAGACGATACCCGACAGATTAACCGATAATGAAAATAATCATTACGCAAGATGTACTTGCTTTCACGTCCACACAGACATGATGGCTCCTCCAGTAGCATGCTAGTATATCGGTAATCATGTGAAGAACTACATTTAAAAAGCAGCTGGTTATCTGTGCGAACATGTGGTTCAAAAGTAAATAAATAGATACCCTGTTAAAATAAGTTTCAGGAAGTCCAGTTTGGAGACTTATCAGACACAAAAAGTGATTTTTACAAGCAAGGTGACTGTTTTACACTCTGTCTCAAAGTCACACAGTGTTGTAAAAGTAGAGGCGAGTTGTTCCGATGTCAGTCTCTGTTTTGGAGGCCCGGGGTGGAGCAACCCTGCATGCCGACACACCCAAAGGACTCAGGATGGCGGTAAATCAAGGAACTGAGGCGTGTGAGTCGTCCCGACCACGTACCTGTCCGTAGTTGTCCCTGCAGCCCGGGAAACAATGCAGCTGTCTGGGTGATGGAAGGGCCTGTTCAGCCCTTATCGCCCCCACATCCAGCAGCTCCAGCAGGGAGAGGGAGGGGAGGGATGGAGGGGGGACGAACAGCCTCTGGGGCTTCTGTTTGGATGTGTTTATTTCAGTGTTTGTGTTCTCACTAATGGGCCGACGGAAATTTAAGACCAGTCATGAATGCTTTTGCAGGCATACGTTCCTATAAGCTACTTTATAAGGAGCTGACTAAACTACGAGACTGCTGCATCACAACACCACGAGCGCCGTGCGAAGTAATGAGCAGATGCTGCGCTGCCCCGACTCCAGCACAAGCTGGCTGTCCATCAAAGTGCCGTCTCGTCGTCCCGTGCCCTCCCCACCCCCGCCGGAGATGTGCCAGGCAGCACAAGCAGGGGGCACCTCGCAGACAAAGACCCAACTTCTGGCTCCACTTGTGAAACAAAGCTCAAACTCCTTTTCCCAGCTCTCACTCCCTCTCGCTCATTTACTGGGCGCCTCTTTTGGCTTTGTAACGCACAAGTTGACTCGGAATTGGCCGCCTGTCTCGCGCACAAAAGCAGAGGGAGGTTCGCTTGGCGGCGATCCAGCGGCCGGAGATCTTGATAGAAAACGCGAAGAACGAGTGGAGACACCAGACGGGTTTTTACAACTCACTTTGGATCCACAGACAATTTTTAACTACTCTCTGTGTGTGTGTGTGTGTGTGTGTGTAATGCAAATCTGCCTTACTAATCAGGATTAACTTTTAAAAGTCAGGTGTGTTTTTACTTTATTACACCGACACTTTCTTTTTACAAACTTAAATAACTATTCTATAATAAGTTCAATGAAAAAAGTGAACGTAAGTTTGAGAAACCACGTTTTGTTTTCATTATTCCTACTTTAAGTGCCGTAAAACCTCACAGAGGAAGAAGAGGAAAGCAAGAATCGCAATCACTTTCAAGATTACGATTGTTTAGTGTGAACGGGGCGACAGTTTTGATATTTAATGGCAGAAGAAAATCAAGAAAATGGATTGTAAACTGTACAATGTGCTGTTTTTTTTACATCTTCTGACATTTTTCAGTACAGATACTTGTGGAAAAAAGACTATGATTCAACTTCCTTACTCGAGTAAAAGTAAGAAAGTACAGACTCTTAAATGTACTCAAGTAAAAAGTATACAAGTAAAAAACTTCTTTCTCCTCAAATCTGCTTCGTCATCGTCGGCCGTGTTGTCTGGTTCAGTTTCATGTCACTTTCTCCCATTCCAGCCTCCCTCTCTGTCTGTTTCCGTCTCGTAACGTAACGTAACAACTGCCTAGGCCCTGCAGTCGTCAAAAAGGCAAAAACAATCATTGTTCCTAAATTCCTCACCAGTCAAATGCTTCCCGGTTCAGAGCTGCCCTCAGGTGAAACGCTCCTCTCCCAGTCGGGTGTAATCCCGGCAGAATTAACAAAGAACAAGACGGTACAACGATGATTACCTCAGTCAGAGTAACAAAAGGCTCAATCAGGGTTAAGTAGCAGTAATGTCTGCCTTTGTAACCGGCATCACCTAAAAACAACACGCAGCGTTCTGCAGTAGCCTGCAGCCACAGAGTCCTGTTACACCTTGTTCTCAGCCCCGAGGCTCCGACAGGAAGGTGTTCAGAAATGTCAACTCTGACAAGAAAAGCCAGACACACGGCACTTTATATGCAAATGTACTGTATTCAAAGATAAAATCAGCTCAGTGGCAGGTCTTGGATTCATTTCTCATCGTCTCAAGTTATATAATGAATTCAGTAAATATGATAAATTCAGCATCATCTTCAGTCCACAAACATGTTTTTTTGTTTGGATTCAGTTAATTTTTCAAGTTCCTTATGTTTTTTCCCTCTCTGTAAAACTACTATCAACGAAACACAGCACTTCCTGTACAGATGTTTCACATTAAAAGCTGTCCAGTGGCTGAACGAGCGTAATGAATCTCTCTCCTGGCGGGATTTTAATGTGAAAAATTATTAGGGAAGTGTTGGGTTTCATTGACGGCAGCTTAACAGCGATCAAAAGAAAACTGTGGAAGTGGAATTGATCCAGAATAATAAGTGACTGAAACTAGTATTTCTCATTGCACAGTTGCATTGTGGGTAGAAAAACAGAAAAGTAGTCCGTTGCTTTATCCTTGCACTCATAACTTTTATTCCAGGCGTTCTTCCTCCGCCTACATTACCCACAATACACCTCAGCTACTTACATGCAGCTTCCTCTGGAGCCACAAAAGACTTTATACTACTTTTCAAACACACTTTAATGTGTAAAATTGGTGCAGTTGCCCTTTAAATGTACATATTGGGATCACATTGGTGCTTAAAGAACGTTGTTATCACTCAGCCCCAGCGGTCCTCTCTCTCGGGTAGAGATAACGATCTGCTCTCTCTGAGCTTTGACCTTTAACCCCGGTGGTCTGCGCTCTCGGGTCATCCCGGGTTTACTCGACCGTGCAGCCGGAGAATCCTAATGGCAACCAGGGATCAACCCGGGGGATTAGCATCGCTCCGCGCTCTCCGTCTCTGACAGCCGAGTGGGCTCTCAGGATACTTTCAAAGTCAATTTGGGTGTTTTTTTCTTCTGTTTTTGGTTTATTTCCCTCCGTCAAACATGCAAAAACTGCACAGAGAATTAGCAGGCTTCCTGTGTATGATTAAAGCTCCCCTCCTCCTCCTCCTCCTCCTACAGTAATGTCTCCTACTCAGCGGTCGTAATGACAGCAATTAATGAAGATCGGCTGTGTTGTCTTAATGAGACTTCCCTCGAGCCATCAGACCATTTATGGCAGGAAATGGCGGATTCGTGCATTCTTTGTCTGACACATAAAAACACATTCATTGTTGTGTAAACCCTGCTTTGGTCTCGTTCGGATGGAGAGAGAGAGAGCCATTAATGAACGTACAGCCTCTCGGGGCAAAAAGCCACAGACAGTGTGGAAGGTTTCAATTACTGCTGGATTACGGGAACTGTAAAATGGTACAGTTGCGTCTCACGCTGCGTTCAAGGCCCCAGTCAGGAACTATAATTCAGCCTCGGACATTATTTTAGTACAGCTTTTAAGGAATGTCTCATCATTCACTGTGTTTCTTATGTTTTTGACCCGTCTCTCTTCTTCTTTGCTCTCACAGGCGCCCACCACCTCTTCCCCACGTTTCACACGCCCATCCCCATCGACATGAGGCACCACGAGGGCCGCTACCATTACGAGCCGCACCCGCTCCACGCCATGCACGGGTGAGTACCATCAGACATCACTAGTTACTCTGAAACACACACAAAAAAAATATCCCCGACAAAACAGGGAACCACAGCTGGTCTTTACCAAACCCTGTTGTGCAACCGAGCATTTTTTCAAAATCCACAGAAACTCATGTTGAAGTCTAGTGGAAAACCCAAAGTTTCCAAAGACACGATGGCAAGTGACTCCCAAAACAACACGAGTGTTGCAGCGTAGCAGCTACAAGCAAGTCAGACCAGTTTGGTTTGGTTTGTGTTACTAACTCTGATGGTATATTAAACGTTTTCACTGGTCTCCTGGTTGAAAGTCCTGTGGTTGTTTAACCCGATCATCTGCTCCCCGATGTCCTTTGGAGAACTTCTCTCTAGCCCCTTTTAGATAGAAAAAGGTGGCACATGTGCAGCAAGGTAAAGGCTGCAATGTGCCGCCTTGTCTATCTAAAAGGGAGGTGTAATATTCCTCCTTTTCCAAACAGCCTCCACTTTTCCTCCTCTGGTCGGCGTCAACATGTGACGTGACGTGAAGCAGGAAGTTGGGCGTGAAGAGAAGCAGGGCAGTTTCTGCTTTTCTCCCAAAATCCTCTTCCCGTTTAACATTGGGGCTTATGGGGCAGTTGCTGGAGTTTGTGTCGGTTAGACGCAGATAATTCAAAAACCGTACGTCCTCCCGATAAAGTGGACACGTTGCCAGACAGAAGACAAGTGTGGCTACGTTCTTGGAAAATATCACTATTGTAGTGTGAAATCTGTGGCTAGGATCGTCATCTAAAGAAACATTTTCGGAGAGTTTTTTCAGGCTCCCCCACTCTGCCAGTTGGTGCTGCGCGAACATTCCGCAATACACACTCATTGAAAATCCTGAATTTTTCTGAATTTTTTCGAAATCACTCACGATCAATTAAGGGTCACCGTTCAAAAACTAAACATCGTAGAAAGAAAGTTCAAATACAACTCAAATAGATAAGACTTGTGCCTACATTTTAAAGTTTGAATGGTGTCTCTAGGTCAAAGTCTGCCAGAGCAGGAGATGTTTGAAAAACGTCGATGATTTTGCGACTTTTTTGACCCCGTCCCATTCATTCCTTATGGGACATTTTTCGCAGTTTGTCTTCAAAATAAGAGCTTTACATTGCACCCCATCGGAGTTTAGAACTGGGTTCTAAGCGGGGGGCTTTTATTTTGAAAGTAGCAACCGTTATTAGCTCGCCGCTACAACAACAAGCGGACAACCGAGACAGCTACAGAGAGCGAGGAGACGCCAGCATCTCCCGGATCTCAGCGGCTTTCCATCTCTCATCTAACCCACGGGGATCGTTCGTTTTTAATAATCTGGCATGTAGCAGTTAAACATGTTGGGATCAAACCTCAAGTCAAATACAGTTTGAGTTCAGTTTTTATCCACTTAGATTCTTTAATATTCTCTGCCAGGTCAGATTAGACCTGAAACGCCACAGAGATAAGACCTTCACTATCAAATCAAATGATAATATTTGGTTTATTAAGCTGTTTTGAATCCTTGTTCCAATAAAAAATGACTCTATTGATGAAATATTTTGACTTGAAACGACTATAAAAGGCTGCAGAACAGTCTAGTCAAGTTTGGAGATACTGTCTGTAAATAATGTATGAAAAGCAGAAGGTGGCTCAATGTGATCTGTGAAGGTCAGCCGTCACTTCTCATCGCTTTTCTCTCTCTGAGAATTCACGGAGTTATCGGAGCTGGAGGAAGACGGGCCAGTCTCTCTGAGCTTCGGCGACGGAGCCAAGTTCAAATACATCAAAGCCAGACGAGATACGCAGAGCGAGAGGGAGACGGAGATGAAGAGAGACAAGCCACATTAGCACAATACAACAGACCGTTAACATTTCCTCTCCTATCTCGTCTCCTAACGCTGAAACGAGGAGCTCTGCCAAGAAAACTCCAGTGAAACAACCTCGCTGAGAGAAAAGACGGCGTTGTAAGAAGCACAAAAAACGTGAACTCGCAGTATGTTTGTTAGGATAAATAGGTTGGCGGTCCAGTTCTGCGCTTTTTCTTTCTCAAACTTGTGTCCTAAGCTGACCTACAAAGAAACACTAATCTATTTTCTGACTTTATTAATGTGGCATTACCATAAAAAGTCTGGCCTTCCTCACACTGGCCGGCCCTTCTCGCCGCTTATCTAAAATATTCGAATCCAGAAAAGGGAACCCGGGAG
Source organism: Lagodon rhomboides (assembly GCA_039737535.1). Lineage (NCBI taxonomy): Eukaryota > Metazoa > Chordata > Actinopteri > Spariformes > Sparidae > Lagodon > Lagodon rhomboides. The sequence goes on along the minus strand of CM077790.1, from coordinate 30,870,146 downwards.
GAAGATCAATAGAGGTTTTGTGAGAACTGTGCTGTTACATTTAAATTCAGCGAGATCAGGTGATACACAGCGGAGGCAGGGCTATTCATCACCTGCAAAGCGAGGGGGAGGAGAGAGGGGGGGAAAGTGTGGCCGTGCACCCGGCTCGTTTTGATTAATGTGATGTGACTCTGACAGAGCGCTCCCACTAATTCATCAGCACCTTGATATAGCTGTCTCCTCCGCAGCATGCGCCAAATTCACCTCATTACGCGAGTGTCGTCCCGGGGAAATGGAGCAGGGTGTCGGCGCGTCGTCAGAGGCCGGCCGCTGTTTGTCAGGGTTGTACTTCCTGTCTGCAGGATGGCGCTATATGGAGCGCCTGTCATCGCTGTTTGCATGTAACATAATGAGGGCTGCAGGTCAGTCTGTCACAGCTGTCATAGTGGAGATCCTGCAGCTCTCACTGCTTTATTATCTGCCTGACGATGAGAGAACAGACCGGGGTGTTCGGGAAACCAAGGCTCATGTGAGCAGGAGCAACCTTTTTAATATTTATATTTTATGTTTCTTATTCTTAAAAGTTTAGGTTGTGGTTGTTTCCTTGGCAGACAGGAAACTACTCCACAGCCTGACCATGGACACTTTAATAAAGTTACCGTCTGTTTGATTTCATGCAATATTCAACCCCAACAGCCAAGATGTGTCTTACAGACGAATTACAGTGGAAAGAAAGTTGGGAAAGTCGACCAAGTGTCAATGTCTCGCCAACGTAACTTTATTCGACGGCTCGACAAAGTTGGCGGCCTCAAATCTCAACCTGACCACCAACAGGTCCGGGGTTCGGTTCTGGTATGCTCGTAGTGGCTCGGCAGCCTCAAATCACCCCCAAAAAATGAGCCTGCAGAGCTCTGATGAGCTCGACTTACACCACAGCGTATTTGTTTTTTTTTCTTTTCAAACTTATGTGCAGCTCAAACAAAAAGCCACAAAAGTCTTTGTACGACTCTGAAGATCTGTAAACAGGCTGTGATGTGTGAAGACAGAGTGTGTTTCAGTAACCTTACACGATGTCACGTCTACGACATGCGGCCCGACGGCGCCTAAAGCCAAAAATGTTAATAGCTGATCCAAATGGTCGGAGAAAACAGCTTGCTTTTCTCAATGATTTCTGTTTGTGCTGTTCTGTGTTGGTTGTACTTGGTAATAAACAAAATATAAATGTGTCCAATCGCTGCACAAAAAGGAAGCTGCACCTATCATCCTCCTTTATAGAGTTTTTCTTAACATAAAGCTGATGTCATACTGATCTTGTCACGGTCTCATAGCTCGTGGTGAGTTTGTTTTAGATTTCCACGTCCAGTTGCTCCCCGTTGGGCTCTTTTCTAAAGATGTGACAACAAAGGTTTGATTTAGTCATGAAATGAATCAAATGAATATGCATTACCAGGGTCACAGCGTGAGTGCAGCATGCATCATTGCATATTCCATCTTTCAGCACATTTCTAAGTTAAAAGTAGTAACTTTCCGGCTGTGGTCTCCCTGCCTTTCACGGATTTAGCATTCCAGAGAGCAGAAACATGCCGCGTTCGGACCGGAGCACATTAGGAAGAGCCTCTTGTGGGGGTGACAGTAGAAGTTGGACTTTAAGACGGCACTTATGTGCTGTATATTGTGGAGTCGGGCATCGCCTGGACAAACCCACAAGCCAGGAGAGCCAGCCGGAGTGCCAGCATGTTTGACCGGGTAATTAGCATCCGAAATCCAGCCTTCCGTTCCCAGAACCTCAACGACAACGCAACGGATGAGAAAAACAGATCCCCCGCTCATTCCACAACCCGTATTTATGCTTTTTGGGAAGCAGTCGGGGGGCAAATTGCAGCGCTGAAAAGCTGAAATATGTCCAAGGTTTTTGTGTGGCAGAGCTGTGGCTTCCACCGCCCCTGTACACAAACAGATGTGGTCCCTCTCAGCAGGCAATCAGCCTGTTCGAGGCCCCGGAGCCCCACACAGCACGGAATGTGTTGATTAAATACAGTTTACAGATCAGCCATTTGGGTTGATGTTGTTTTTTTCCCTTCATTGTTTTGGTTTGGTTAACATGGAAAGGAGAAGGGAGGGGAGACGAGACGAGAGAGGAGGTGGGAGGTAAAAGAAAGAAAGGGGGGCATATTTTGACTCCGGTCCGACCCATTTGGCTGTCGGTGGTTTTTGACAGACATGTTGTTATCTTGCGTTGTTGTGTCGGTCGGCTCCGGCCCCGACGCATCGTCACGGCTAATGTTTGGATTTGGATGCTCCCCTGAGTTACGGCCAGGAATGCGCCGCTGAGGAGACAAGGGAGCCGTCAATCAAAAGACGGCGAAGTTGCAAATCAATAGCCGGGAAGTTTCACGCTTTATCGCACGGTCTCAACGTAATTTTCCCGCACTGAAAACAGGACTAAATGGTATGTGACAGCGAGGGAGCCGAATAAAGGATAATTACCCTGTGTAAAGTAAATTATCCCGTCCTCTGACTTAGTTCTACCGGGCCTCTCCTTTGTACACAGGGAGTACAGTATCAAGTTGTGTCCAAATCCTCAGCATCCTGATCAGGGCCCCAAAAACAACCGAGGCAGGATCTCAGCTCGTCCCCTGTGGGGCAGCGTGGTGATTTATCTTGATCGCCTTGGCTGCCCAGAAGTACAGAAGGGAGTGTGTCACATCATAATTCATCCCACCCTGAGCCAGTAGGGAAAATGCCAGAGAGGCAAATTCTGACTTGTTGGTCAGCCAGGAGGGCAGCGGAGGCAGGCGGACAGAAAGGGAGCTCGAAGCTGCAGCGTGGCTCCGACGCCTCGCCTTGAAAAACAGGGTTGCACGGGCAGCGAAGATGGATCGTTCTCAGAGTCGTCGCTTGCGGAAAGACCCGTTCAAACTTTGAGAAGTCACGCTGTAGTAAAACTAGATTGTTGGACTTTTATCTCTGAGGCAGTACCGAGGTGGTTTTCTTGTCAGGTTTTTCTGAGTCAGTAAAAAAAGGACAGCTAACTAGCTACGGGAGCTATATTTAGCAGCAGTTAGTGGCTACTTTAGCAGCAAAGCTAACGGTATCTGTCCATCAGGAAACCCTTGTAAATCACTTTAACTGGCCTCTGTCGTTCCCGAGCCTCCACGATCCAGAGGAGTTCACCTGGAGGCTGCTAGTTCGACGCCATCTCTCCGGAGCTGAGGGGCAGAACAGCTGAAACACATCAGAGGATCCAGTTTCATCCAAATCAGAGAATGAAACTTATTAAGTTTGTGCTTTTGAACTGCCCCGAAAAAACACTTGCTTAAAATGAAGAGAGTGTTTATTGGACGCAGAACGACTGCCAGATGAGTCATCAACCACTTTTATTGTGTTCCAGGAAGTTACAAGCTCAGAAATTAAGAGTTAATGATACCGAGGAAACAACTGTTTTGCCATTGTCAGGCAAAATAAGAGAGATGTAGAGCAAGACGTATGTGATCAGGACACTTTTCACTCACGCCGTTTTTCCACCGACAGTACCAGCTCGCCTCGGCTTAGCTCAGCGTGGCTCTACTTGGTTCGGTTTCAGACGAGTTGCGTTTCCATCTAGAATTAGTATCTCTTCAACGTGGGCGGGTCGTCATCAACGTGGGCGGGTCGTCATCAGACGTGGGCGGGTCGTCTTCAACGTGGGCGGGTCGTCATCAGTGACGTACTTATCCACGCGACACATAAACAGGGCTAGCTGTGGGCGACGCAAAACACGTCCACCTTTTCATTTCCTGTCGCACCATCGAGCTCGTTCTGGATGCGTCTTCAGCGACAACACTCAGGAGCGTCTCCACCTCTGCCACGGTCCACGCCGTGTTCCTGCGCGTTGTTCCTTCCATGTAATCGCTATGTTGACTGAATGCAGATGCTAGTTTTTAAAGGTAGCGGGTGTCAGGCTCGGACGTCGCGCTCGTCACGAGTCGTCAAGTGGCGTCGCTCTCTGTCCAATCAGTGGCCGGCTGCCAGCTTACGTCACACAGAAGTATCAGCTCAGCTCGGTTGGAACGTATACGGAGGTGATACTAAAAAAGCTCCACTTTAGCAGGTACCAGGTACCAGATTTCAGTAATGGGAACGCAAAAAGGCGAGCTGAGTCGAGGCGAGGCGAGCTGGTACTGTCGGTGGGAAAACGGCATTAAACACTGATTTTGACCTCATGGGGACATGTTTGAAATGTCCCTCAAACCTGTCCAAGGGCAAAGGGAACAAGTTATGATGAATTGTAGAAGAATTGTAGAATTGTCAGGACGGCAAATGTCCGATTTCATGAGCTGATCATCCTCCATAAACCGAAACTTTGCTGAACTCTTACCACATCAGCTGGGATCCATTTAACTCTATCTCACTACTAATCACAGTGCAATCTGGCCCCTGCCTGTGACCTAATGTACATGCTCTCTGGTATGCACTTACTCACAGGGTTACTCATCTGCTCAACAAGCTGTACCATGTTCCAGATCACTTTTTCTCACAGCATAGTTTTTAACAATGGAACAACAGAGGAGCATGTAATCACACAGTGCAGAACACGGAGACAAACAGCAATTACCTCGTTGAAAGCATGTCATCTGCCGACTCGTGGCGGCTTCCCGTCCTCTCCTCGAGCTTTTTATTTGGACGTATTGGGAGATTCTGATCCGTACTTTTACCATTTCTCAGTTTCAACACACTGTAGTAGCCACCCGTGGTGTTCAGGTATGACGTAAGCTTCTTTAAATGGCTCTCACAGGAGCTTCCCCATTCAAGCCTCTGGAAAACACACTTCAAGTAACATCTTGTCAGAAAGAGGGTGGATCGACAAGGCTTCAATAATGGTACCTGCCAAACAGGGCTGTTATTTGCAGCCTCCTGACAGGCAGCGGCAGTAAATTTCGCCTTATTATCGCGGCCTCGTACACCCTCCTGGTCGTCTCTGAGTGATTTACGGCGGCTGCAGTGATGTGTGTCGACACGCCGATGTTTGTTGATGGATCTAGATGTGAAATGTGAAGTGAGATGTTACCGAGCGGTTTTTGGTAGACGCGTGCGGAGCGTGGTCGTGTAGATTTCAGTGGAAGTTAATTTATTTTTCAAACAAGTTCGCACGAGAGGTTTCTGATTGTGTTTACGCTCATAACACGGTGGTCTTATCGACAGCCTCATCGGGCTAATTGGGAAGGTATTTTTTAATTTGTTCCAAAGTCTGTGGCCGGTGAAGTTCCTATGGGCTTCTATCGTCAACAAATACAGTGAGACTATCGTCGCTCTGCACCATAGAGCTTTATCACACTGCTGCGCCGACGTTTCTGTGAACACAAACACAATACAGTGACGTTTATTTTGACGAGATCTTACAAACGCCGTCCTGCTGCCAAAAATACTCCCCAGAGCACCAAATGTCTATAAATCCGCAGGTGAAAATAGTCCCAAAAAACTACTAAATATCAACCCAAGGATAAATGCAGGATAAATGTCAGCCAAGTACGTTTCTGCAAAACTTTTGGTTGAATTTTCTATTTCTCTCTCATCACAACACTGATCCTCGCTGGGAAAAGCAGAGTACGGTGAAGCTTTAGGGCTGATTGCTGATTTGTGGATGACTTTTCTACATTTTGAAGTATTTAAATGTTGTATTCCCCCCTTTATATGGCATATATGACGGCCAAAATTTAACTAAAGTCCAGCAGTGAAGTTGTAGTAGGAGCTCGGGCTGCTGGTGTTCGACTATAAAGAGCGTGAAGTTGTGAATGAATCTCCAGATTCATTGTCAGATAAATGGCAAATTAATTATGATAATATCAAAATCTCCAGAGTAACACAAGGCCATCGTCTTGAAACGAGGCGTATGGGTCAAAATTGGAAGCAGAATTGAGCCAAATCCATAAAAATGCACGACGATACAAAACATTTTCACGAAACTTAAATGAGAGCACCAAATGTGTATAAATCCACAGGTGAAAATAGTCCCAAAAAGCTACTAATGTCTGGTGAGTAAATATCAACCGGAGGATAAATGTTAGCCAAGTACGTTTCTGCAAAACTTTTTGTCCGTTTAGGTTGAATTTTCTATTTTTCTCTCGTCACAACACGGATCCTTGTTGGGAAAAGCAGAGGACGGTGAAGCTTTAGGGCTGATTGCTGATTTGTGGATGACTTTTCTACATTATGAAGTATTTAAATGTTGTATTCCTCCCTTTATATGACAAATATGACTCCCAAATGTAATTAAAGTTCACAGTGAAGTTGTAGTAGGAGCTCGGGCTGCTGGTGTTTGACTATAAAGAGCGTGAAGTTGTGAATGAATCTCCAGATTCATTGTCAGATAAATGGCAAATGAATTACGATAATATCAAAATCGCCAGAGTAACACAAGACCATCGTCTTGAGACGAGGGGTGATAGGTCAAAATTGGAAGCAGATTGGAGCCAAATCCATAAAAATGCACGACGATACAAAACATTTTCACGAAACTTAAATGAAATCTGGCACCACTTGTTGTGATCCGTCATTAAATCAGCATCAGTTCAGGATGGAAGGGGAATAATGAAACATAATAGTCTGGATTGTGCGATAGCTTGAGGCTTCAGCGACACAGTGATGACTTTTCTACATTTTGAAGTTTTTAAACGTTGTATTCCCCCTTTATATACAGTAGCATATACAACGCCCAAAGTTTTTATGAAGTTGTCGTAAGAGCTCGGGCTGCTGGTGTTCGACTATAAAGAGCGTGAAGTTGTGAATGAATCTCCAGATTCATTGTCAGATAAATGGCAAATGAATTACGATAATATCAAAATCACCAGAGTAACACAAGACCATCGTCTTGAAACGAGCGGTGTGGGTCAAATTGGAAGCAGAATCTGAGCCAAATCCATAAAAATGCACGACGATACAAAACATTTTCACAAAACTCAGATGAAATCTGGCAGCACTTGTTGTGATCCATCATTAAATCACGGATGGAGGGGGAATAATGAAACATAATAGTCTGGATTATTGTGCGATAGCTTGAGGCTTCAGCGACACAGCGGGAATCCTGGGGTGCGATTACTTCGAGGAGCTTTGAGTCTGATAAGAAGGAGAGCCAACACGAGTGCCAGCTTCCCCAGGTATCGCTCAGCGAGGCACTAATCTGCCCGGGCGCTGCCAGAGCGCTCTGTGCTGCTCCGAGGCGGACCGAGAGGAGCGTGTTTTTGTGTATGGAGCGTCTGTTTCTTCTCACTTCTCCCCTCCCGCCCAGAACAGAGGGCTCTTTATGGCTGTTCGCGGGGGGAAGAGCGGGCCCGACGGCAGAAAGTTGGCCCGCGGACAAGGCCGGCAGTCTGCAGGCGCTTACTGGAAATGGAGCGAGGGCCGGCGCTCTGGGTTGGTTGGCTCGGCCCGAGCTGGGCAGGGCCAGCGCCGGAGCAGGTTGGCGTCCACACACAAGACGGTGAATGAGAGACTGAGCGGGGGGAAACTCTGAAGGGGGGGGGGGGGTCGGTTCTGCCAAGGATTCTTGCTCGGGCTCAGGCCCACCTTTCATAGCCGGTGCCAGGAGCTACAACCTGGACCGGTCACACTCGTTCTATCATCAGAGTCAAGCGATGTGACAACGCTGACTGATTCCTTTCAGACGCAGAGCTGCGACGATTAAGAGGATTAATCTCCCGCAATTTGGTTCCTCAATAAATCATTTCAGTCATTTTTTTTTTTTTTTTAAGCCAAGAATGTCGAACATTTGATGCTTTTCTTGATCATTTATGACAGTAAATAAAGAGTCATGGGGTTGTGGACTGTCGGTTGGACATGAGAAGCAATTTTGCACAATTTTTTGAACATTTTATCGTGAATTCAATCTGTGAATTAATAATCAATGGAAACAATAATTAATTAGCATCATTTAAGTATTAAAGTTTCTTCTTTAATACTCGGGTGCCTGACAGCCGTTATTTTAAATATTAACCTGATTATTTCTTGTGTTTTGTTTTGCTATCAGCCCACAAAGAGATACTAATCTTTGGAGGAATGATTGAATTGATTAGTTGTCATCTATTAGATTAATCTCCAAGTGTTTTGATAAGCGATTATTCAGTTTGAGTCATTTTTTTTAAGAAGAAAAAGTCAAAATTATTGAATTCCAGCGTCTTAAATGTGAATACTTTCTGGTTTCTTTCCTCCTCTGTAACGATGAACTGAATATCTTTTGGTTGTGGACAAAACAAGAACATTTGATGCTTTTCTTGATCATTTATGACAGTAAATAAAGAGTCATGGGGTTGTGGACTGTCGATTGGACATGAGAAGCAATTTTGCACAATTTTTGGACATTTTATTGATTTAAATGTGAAAATAATCGCAGTTATTTTAGATATTAACCTGAGTATTATTTCTTGTGTTTTGGTTTGCGATCACAAAGAGATACTGATCTTTGGATCTCATCCTGGCATTAATCCATGAATTGATTAGTTGTCATCTATTAAATTAACCTCCAAGTGTTTTGATAAGCGATTACTCAGTTTGAGTCATTTTTTTTAAGAAGAAAAAGTCAAAATTCTTTAATTCCAGCTTCTTAAATGTGAATACTTTCTGGTTTCTTTGTTCCTCTGTGACGATAAACTGAATATCAAGACTCCGAGGACGTCATTTTCAACATTTTCTGACACTTTACCGACCAAACAGCTATTAAAAATAATCCACAATAGAAAATAATCGTTAGCTGCGGCCTTTCACTTCTACATTATCTTTTCCTTACGCCCTTTTCTCACACGGACACATACATGCTGTGTACCCAGCATGCAGTAAATGCTGCCAAGAGTCAAAACCACACATATAAACACTCGTGTGTTCACAGCCGCCGCGGAGCCGCTAAAGTGTCAGATTTAAAGCTCTCAGACGCTCATAAAGACGAGCTATTCTGTTATTTTTATTACATTGTAGTGGCGTGTGCGAGTGTCGCTGTGGTCATTTTTATTATTTCAATTCTTTTTTTTTCCCAAACAAGTCGCTCTGGATTATGAGCCAGAGTGAAGTGACACAAGAAGATCTAAAATCTCTACATTTTAGACCAAAGAATCGAACATTTATAATCAAAATGCTGAGCTGACCTCAAACCTGAATTCCTTCCTGAAAGGAGGCCGAACATTTCTCTCACTTGTTGCTCACTGTCATTGTGTAAGATCCTCCTCAGCCCCCGCCGACAGCATCCCAGTGAGTCAGCCGTCTGGTCATTTCTGATAAAAGGAGGACACTTTTGCCTTTATTGGTTCCCCTAATCTCTGTTAAGCTCAACCCTCCTCTCCTCCTTCCTGTCTTTAGAGAGAACGACTGGTTAGTTTTAGCTTCTTCCATCAGATACCAGTTTCATCAACACGATGACTTACGATGTCTCATTTCCTCGTTTCTCCTCACTTATTTGTTTTCCGTAATTGTGAAATATCAGTTGTATCCAGTTAGTTAAAGGGGAAATAAACCTGTATATGTCCTTTATTTACATGTTTTGGTGTGTGAATGATTCAAATCACCTCAGCTGTCGTCTGCAAGGTAATTTTTTGGGGCAAACGTCAAAGTTATGTCCACTAAAAGTGCTTGTTTTTGCCGCTGACAGGCCGAGGTTGTTATTCTAAGTGTCTGACGACATTACGGGAAATGATTCCTACGAAGTGTCATTAGAGGAGAAGTCTATAAAATCTAGTGTAGAGTTCACGAAATCCAAGGAAATGTGAGTCAGAGTTGGGAAAAGGAGAATGAAGAGTCTAATATTTGACATTTTGAAAAACAAAACTTGTGTTTCTTGGACAAAAAGGAATCAAATAATTGTTTTCTGTAATGTCGTCAGACTTTCAGTGGACGTAACTTTGACGATTCCAAAGCTTTTCCTAAATATTATTAATTTACACTCCAAAACATGTAAACAATAGAGCCCAGGTTTAAAAAGAAAGAGTTCCCCTTTAATATTCCCATCAATACCAAACACTTCCTCTCAGAAGCGTGTCTGAGCCTCTCCTCTCTTATAAAAGTGTCGTCTTCGGGGCATGCTTTTCTCTCTTTCATGAACTTCACTTCACAGTTTCGACTCTGTCATTCAGCCTTTTTCCCTCTTAGTCATCGTTCCTCGTGCTTCAGCAGCGTCTTCTGATCGCTGAGTGTCCTCCAGGTGTTCTTACCGCACACCGAGGCGAGCGACGGGCTGCTTTATCAGCGCCGAAGCACACGAGGTCGACATGAGTACGAGTGCCCCTTCAAAGGGTTGTGCCACCGCCAGCGGCCGGCAGACGGTTTTATCTCGAGTTCAGCCCCTCGGGGTTGCTGAGAATTACAACACCCACTCGTCTGTGTTTCTGCAAGAGGAGCCGCCTGTTACCTGCCAGAGATGACAAATTTACCGTAAAAGCCTGATGTGACCGACGAGTCAGACGAGACGAGTTGGCTAAAGGCAGCTACTTAAAGTCGTGAGCATCCGGCTGTGCTCTCTTATCACACACCTTTTTAATACCTGATGGGAGACAGACCCTGTAGGTTCGCCCACCCAAACAGAAACAACAAAAAAATACTCCTCCTGGTAGCCTCGCAGGAGGAAAGCCCTCGGTCTCGACATGTCTGTAGCTCCGGGGCTTAATAGGAGAAGGCGAACAAAAGGGGATTATTATGTATTAGCTGTGGGACAGGGGAGGGGAAAGGGTGTAAGTGGATTGAGACGGCAGACACTTATGTGGAATAACAGAAGTTAAGGCTTGTCTGTGAACATACCAGTGCAGATCACTCATGACGATAAGCGAGCACAATGCAAGTAATCAAATTAACAGGCCGTCTCCATCTCCATCGCCGTCGACGATGCTCATCCTCCTTTCCTTCACTTAATTTTCCATCTTTCTCTTTATTAATCTATTTTTTCCTCCCTCTCCACAGACCTCCAGGACTGACGGGCAGTCCAGTCATCTCAGATATCTCCCTCATCCGTCTGTCGCCCCACGCGCCGCCCGGCTCGGGTGAATCACCGTTCAGCCCTCCGCATCCCTACGTCAGCCCCCACATGGAGCACTATCTGCGCTCGGTGCACAGCAGCCCCACGCTCTCCATGATCTCAGCGGCCCGCGGACTGAGCCCCGCCGAGGGTAAGATTCAACACAGTTAACCCTCCGTTGACTTTAACGGGAATGAAACAATTTAAGGGCGCAGTTCTTGTAGACTTTCCAAGTGTTATCGGTCCGAATGGATCAAATCCTAAAAGTGAAAAGAGTCATTTTTGGGGGGATTATGACGCTGAAACTTAAACTTATATTGGTTGGACTGAAATCTAGTGTAGAGTTCACGAAATCCAAGGAAATGTGAGTCAGAGTTGGGAAAAGGAGAATGAAGCTGATCAGAGACACTGCGAGCAAGAATTTATCTTTTAAGTTTCTTGTACAAAAAGGAATTAAATAATTGTTTTCTGTAATGTCGTCAGACTTTCAGTGGACGTAACTTGAACGATTCCAAAGCTTTTCCTAAATATTATTAATTTACACTCCAAAACATGTAAACAACAGAGCCCAGGTTTAAAAACACCAGAGTTCCCCTTTAATATTCCCATCAATACCAAACGCTTCCTCTCAGAAGCGTGTCTGAGCCTCTCCTCTCTTATAAAAGTGTCGTCTTCTGTCATTTCCCACATGTCAAATTGGGTTCAAAGGTCAGTACTTCAAAAAGTACAGTATTCGTTATCTTATTCATTCATTAAATGTATCAAATGTTCTTCTGGAGACTATTTGAGATTTTAAAAAGTTCATTTAAAGTTCAGATAATCGTACACAGGTTCCCACTTGAGTAACACAGAGTTATGAGGCAGTTTTCTAAACAGAGCTTGAGACTGTTTGACTTCACCGCCTCCATGTTTTTATGTTGGCGCTTTGCTCTGTGTGAAAAGTCAGATTTTCCTCTTTTTTTTTTTTATAATGCTGGTTTGCAGCCATGTTAAAGCATCATCTCGTCCGAGTGGGAAGCCTTGTGGAGTCAATTTGGAGAATAATTTTCTTGTTAAAAATCTGTTGCCTGGAAACGGATACGTTTCTTACACAAAGAAAACCTTCCTTCATGTGTAACGTTTGCCGAATGAACAACCGTGTCCAAATAGTAAAGGATGTGCTGTACACTGCATTTCACAACGTTTTTACAGTTTCTCCTAACACACCAAGTTTAAAAAGTGAGTGCTTTTTAAGGGAGTCCGCGGCGATGTCGCAAAGAAACTGACACTTTTCACAATGAAAAAAAAAATCTTAATGTATGTTACGTAATGCCGAATTTAAAAGAAGGCACCAATGAGTTGAAATTTGTCATAGACGTTTCAAAAATTGGATCAAGTTTCTCCTCATGATGCAACAACTCTTAAAATTAATCGATTTGTAAGGGAGTCTGGGATTTGCCGTTACTAGTGACATTCATCACTTCATTATGTAACAAACTTAACAGACTCTACAATTTCCTTGATCGCTAATATCAATCAAAAAGCTGTAGCACAGGTTGTATTCATGTCCTGACATCAGTATGAAGTCAGAACTAGTCTTTCTTCATCTCCAATCCTTTATAATCCACATACAGAAGAGTATATTCATCCTGTGGTGATGATGACATCGGGATTTGGCTGAAGTAGGATAAATACAGTGCTTTAACATGACTCACCTGTGACAAACACTGTCATAAAACATGAGACACGTCTCGCTCACCTGTGCTCGTATATATACGCTCAGTGTGTGAATAACCTGTCACATGTGTTCATCCATAAACACTCCCAGTGAAGTCAGGTTACCGTCACCGTCGTGCATTTGCAGGATGGAAACTCTCCGTCCTCTGATGATGTATGCATCGTGCACAATATAACTGAAAGTGATGTGGAAAGTCTGTCGCTGCAGCTGCGTACGACCAGCTAACACTGAGGAGGTGAGATTAGAGTTGAGCGGGTTTACAATTTATGTATCCTGTTCGCTATAAACCGACTCTGTCTGCTCGGCTGCAGACGCAGTTTACACAGTCGGTAATTTAACCGACGGCGATAATTAGTCTCGCACCTTATACATACGGCACTGAAGCACACCTTTCATCGAGCGCGTCGAGGTGTTTTTTGCGTGTGTGTGCATGCTGGTGATTTGCAGGCGTATCAAAACGTATGCTTGGCTTTCTCGCTCATGTGTGTTGCGTGTTCGGGTCAGGAAATCAGCACAGACGCAAACAAAACGTCCTCCCTGCCCCTGTTCAGGCAACAAAGTTGGAGAAGTAAGGAGCCACGGCGCTGCACCCGGCAACGATAAATCACCAAGCACGCACTGCTGGCAAGCAATGCTCCCCAACACCACCACCACCACTCGACCACCTCCACCTTTCAGGAGAAGCAATGCGGAAGAGATGCTGTCGCTGATAAAGTGGCAGGGAAGTATGGCACCAAGCGGAGGATGGAGGGCACGGTGCAGCTCTGCAGAACATAAATAACGTCTGTGGTAGCAGAGCGCTCAGCGGAGCGTATACGTAAACCTCTGATAGGGACACCTGAGTGCCAGGAGGTTGTTTGTGAAACCTCAACTGCTCAAGGAATACTAAATAAATCACCACGATCCCGAGAGCGACGCCGAGTTCATTTGATCTGTTTCAACCAGATTTCACCGCCTGGCAGGTCCAGTGGTTGTTCACAGCTTCACCTTCAGTAGCCGTTTTTATTCTGGGCAGTAAGCCACCAATCTGCCGTCCTTTTTGGCGGCTCGCTCCGCGGATTTAGACAGAAGGCGGTAAACTGGTGGTCTGTTTTGTTCCACCAGTTTTGCCCCTCGGAGGGTAACGTTACACTTATTTGCGCCTCCATTGCTGTAAATCCGAGGCAGCAATGTGGTGGCAAATGCTGAGATGGGCGGAGGTGTGGATGACGTGCACTGCTGCGCACCCACAGCCGGGAGTTTTAAAACCAGGAAACAGCTGATCACAGCAGTCAGTTCGTCACTTCATCCACGAAGATGAGCAGCTGGAAAGCCGCTGAGATCCGGGAGATGCTAGCGTCTCCTCGCTCTCTGTAGCTGTCTCGGTTGTCCGCTTGTTGTTGTAGCGGCGAGCTAATAGCGGTCGCTACTTTCAAATTAAAAGCTCCCCGCTAAGAACCCAGTTCTAAACTCTGATGGGGTGCAATGTAAAGCTCTTATTTTGAAGACAACTTCCTGCTTCACGTCACGTCACATGTTGACGCCTACCAGAGGAGGAAATGTGGTGGCTTATTTGAAAAGGTGGAATATTACACCTCCGTTTTAGATAGACAAGGTGGCACATTGCAGCCTTTACCTTGCTGCAAATGTGCCACCTTTTCTATCTAAAAGGGGCTGGTGTCTCTACAGCACATCTGGAGCACAATATATATTGTTTTAAACATTAAGGAATGTAATTAAGTACATGAACTCAAATACTGTACTGTATATGATTAATAGGAACTTGTACTGTACTTGAGGATTTCCATATCAAGGTTCATCGTAGCTGCTTTAACTTTACATGTTGCACCATCTTTAGGTCAACATTTTTAATTTGTCTGCAAAACGAGTCACATTCACTTCATCAGCCTCGGGCACACTGTGTTTAGTGCTAAGAAGCACAAAGAAGATGGTAAAATCAGCGTGTTAGCATCGTCTCTGATGTTGGCAAACCATCTCTGCACTCCAGCTCGGCCCCACAGAGCCTCTAGCGTGAGAAACTATGTCTGAAATCACCCGATTTAACGAACAGCGACCTCAAAAATGAGTAGAAAGTGCAGTTTCACTGCAGTCCGTTAAACTAGGTGGTGAGTTTGGCAAAACATGGCTGCTTCTCCCCCGGCGTAACCTTTTGTGTGTGGTTTCATTGGGACCGGTGGACGTGTCGTGTCCCATCCCTGTGAGGTCACACATGCACCAACACACCGACAGCTCTGCGGAGGCGGTAACGTGATCTGGCAGCCGTGGAGAAACCAAAGGAACATGGCCGGGTCGCTGCTGCTGCTGCCGGAGCACAAACACGCTGCCTGTGGACTGTTACTGCAGCCACGGCCTAATCGGTTCTGATGGATCCAGAGTTTTTGTTTAGCGTGTGTGTGTGCAGAAGGTGAAGGGGGAGGCTTGGCCCCCGCCCAGCGATCCCAACCCCCACTGTTTCCACCAGCATGCATATTAATCCACCCCTGTCCCCTCCGATCGGACCGACCCGTGTCCCCCCCTTTCCTCCGTTTCCTCACCCACTGGGTGAGGAAACGGAGGAAGGGGGGACACGGGTCGGTCCGATCCATCTCTCACTCTTATAGTTTCTGACACTTTTAAATGTGGCGTTACTGGGTGCAGGTGTTAACACATTTCTACGTCAATATGACCCCGTGCACACGCAGCTTCCTCAGCATTATGAGCGCATGTGTGTGTTTGCACCTGCAGTTGTGTGTGTGTGCATGAAGTCTGACAGGCTGAAGTCTAACACAGAGGAGTGCAGGAATGTGGTATTCCTTCCCTCCTGCACTCCCTCCTCCTCCTCCTCCCATCTCTCCCTCTGCTTCCTTTACTCCCTAGAGATATTTTCCCATAACCCAGCGAGCCTCAAAGACATCAGACATCTTTTATCAAAAGCCTCTCGCCCCGGGGCATGCACGCAAGCACAAATCTTCAAATCTGTAAAGCAGGGCACTCGTCTCTCTCCTTTGTTGAGTCCTTCTCGCAACCTTTTCCGTTCTCGTCTTTGTTTTTAGTCGTTTCTGTCTCTGGATGTATCGCGTTTCACGGCAGGAGGATGAAGTCAAAGTGTGTTTTGCTCTGTGTTTGAGCGTCGCTTCACGGGTCAGGACCGCTGACTTTGTAAAATAAAGTAAAGCCAGTGCAGAAGTGGATTTAACCTGCAGTCTTTCTGACGGCCAGTAGGGGGGCGACTCCTGCTGGTTGCAAAAAGAGGCTGATCTGTGTAAGCTTACGAGAAAATGACCCTACTTCTCGCTGGATTTATTACCTCCTGAACAGAATTAACTCCTCCTCTCATTCTTCTGCAGTGACCCACGAGCACCTGAAGGAGCGCGCCCTGTTCAGCCTCCCTCCTCCACCTCCAGGTGCCAACCCCACAGAGTACT
Source organism: Lagodon rhomboides (assembly GCA_039737535.1). Classification (NCBI taxonomy): domain Eukaryota; kingdom Metazoa; phylum Chordata; class Actinopteri; order Spariformes; family Sparidae; genus Lagodon; species Lagodon rhomboides. The sequence goes on along the minus strand of CM077790.1, from coordinate 30,854,080 downwards.
ACCACCTGATGGCCAGCGCCAGCCAGCGGAGCCCCTACGGCGACCTGCTGATGCAGAGCAGCGCGGCGGCGGCGGCTGCAGCGGCGGCGGCGGCTGCGGCCCATCTACCAGATTACATCAGCCCCGTGGACGGTGAGGACGAGACTTATTCCTACGTTGTCTTTTGACATACAGAAGTACAGTTTAAAGGGATATTCCGGTGTAAGTTTAATCCATGGTCTAACACACCTTGACACCGAGTAAGACTCCCCCTCGAGAGGTCAAGTTTGCTGACCGCTAGCTTAGCTAGTTTTAGCAACCTCAGAAAAGACCGCACGATAACAATACACTGCAGCTTATGTCTCCAACTAGAAACCGCCATCAAAAAGCCACAATTAATGGTGAGAACAGCAGCAAACTTCAGCAACAGTACATGTACAGTCCCAGCACACAGTACGAAGCATCAAACATCTGCTAGCTTTGCTGGATTTGTATTAAAAACACAGCTCAACTCACCCTCTCCTCCAGCAGCCTGCCTGTGTGGGGAAGCCCTGACGAGTCGATTACCGAGTGCAGGAGATTTCTGCAGCTCAAGGATGAAAATGTCTGATTATTACTCCATGTAACGCTCAGTTCTTATTATCGAGAGCTGACAGGGAAAATAAGGGAAGTAATGGAGTAATAATCAGACATTTTCATCCTTGAGCTGCGGAAATGTCGTTTTTTCGTGCGGTCTTTTCTGAGGTTGCTAAAACTAGCTAAGCTAGCGGTCAGCTAACTTGACCTCTCGAGGGGGAGTCTTACTCGGTGTCACGGTGTGTTAGACCATGGATTAAACTTACACCGGAATATCCCTTTAAGATGCTTTGCTTTGTTTTGAGGTTATTTCAACAGGATACGTCCGTGTGATGATTGAAACACATGCGTGTCTTTCATCCCCGCCACCGAGAGTAGCAGCCAAACTTTACAGCCATCTTTGCCCTTTGTTCTCGGCACCGGGCGTGTTGATACCATCCTCTTATTCTTTCTCTTTCATGGAAGAGTTCCCCACATCAAAGCTCCTGCAGCTTAGACGTAGCATGGGGGCCACGGCTAGTTGAGTGTTGAGGGTGCATTAACGCTAAAAGCCCCAAGGCCAGGAGCTCGTGAAAACATGTGTAACCTCGGAGTCTCTCGTTCTGACGGCGTTTCAGGTGCGTTCGTACTGTTATTAAGAGTAACGTCCTACAGAACAGATCCATAAAAGGGCAGCATGGAGGGAATTGGCCATGTTACCCTGAGATTTCTTTGTGTACGCTCTCTTCAACATGTTCTCACTCCCAAAGGGTCAAATACAGCAGCTTGGTCAGTGGCCTTCAGCTTCAAACTATGAGGCTGCCCCTCGAGAGAGCTCTGCAGGAAAGACTTCAGACTTTCAAAATAAAGCCTGCTGACAGGACACATAATGACTTTTGGACTGTTACGTAACGCTTTGGTTGGGTTTAGTACGGAAGCCCTGAACAGTCATGAGTCAAACATATTGTTTCTTTCCTCCTTTTCTTTCTGTGATAACAAGTTATTTATTTCATTATCACAGAATGATAAATGTTGTCCCGAGATAACGAGACGATGTTCTCGAGAGATCAAGAAAACAAACAGTGTTTATGTCGTCACACGATGATAAATGTTGTTTTCCAGAGATGACGAGATAATTGATTAATTAATCATGAGAAAATGACTTCATAAGATTCATAAGAGTGGACCATGACACACACACTCCTTAACTTTTTATGATCCCCTCTTTTCTCGATCTTTGTGCTGCTTTACTGGACGGGCAGCTTCAAGAAGCGACGCTAGAGGAGAAACTACAGCGTCGAACTGACCGGTGGCAGCGAGAGCGAGCTTCTCTCTCTGGTTCGGGCCGTGAAGGCAGGGATTAACCTTGTGGGCTGCACACGGTGTCCACTTAATGGCAGGGATGAGGCAGCTTTACACTGACACACACACATGCACAAATACACACAAAAAAATTTTAACAGCCGGGTAAATAGGCAGGCAAATGCTCACAAACTGGTACACGTGTTTGCACACAAGCTCACAGAGGCCGGCCTGTTCCCCGGTGCCAGGTCGAGCCTCGGCGCTCTATCAAGATGACGGTCAGGCACCAGAACAGACGTTTGATTTCGGCAGCGAAACGCATCCAAGAAACCTTCAGCCCTCATGAATGGGGAATAGAAAAGCGCACAGAGTGGAAAGCTGTCCGTGAAAGTCGGCCTTTTCGATGCCCTGATAATCAAACACTCCTTTTTGGCGCTGCTCTGCTCCCCTCGCTCTTTTTTCTTTCATCCCGTCCAACCACCCACCCTGAAAAAAAAAAACTGCTTTCACCGCCACGTGACGCTAACGCAGGTAGAGGAAAACACAACAAATCAGATACGGGATGGCTCGGCAATTAATCTTTTAAATTAGCTCAATCACTTAGCTGAAAGGGAAGGGTGAGGAAGGTTCGCAGAAACCTCCTCCCTCCTCTTTCTTCCCTACCTCCAGCCACCTCAGTGACCGCCGCTGTGCAGCCGTGCCCACACTCGTTTGGCGAGGGCTGTTTGCTCAAACAGCCACGACTCCCTTCAACGCCGCGTCCACACTCGCTGCCACCATCCCGGCGGCTTTTTTATTTAGTGTTCTGCGGCGCTGGGAGTGATGTGGTCAGGGTCTGGGCCACTCTGCCCGTCTGGAGGCTCTTCCATTTGCGGCCCCTCCAGACACAGGGCCCATATTGACCGAGGCGGCCGGCTAATGGTCATCGCGGGCAGCCATCGGCCCCGAATCAAAGGCTTCATTTACTGCCAGAGCGTGGGAGGAGGGGCGGCGGCGGAGGTGGCAAATATGTGCTTCATCCCCTTGCCGTTAGTTTTGGAAAGCAGCGCAGATAAAATCCATATTAAAAATCAATTTATGCACTAATATTCAGCGGACCCACCGCAAAAAACTGGGAGCCCTCAGTGAACCCGTAGTATGGCTCCTCACCCGCCTCCCCCTCCCTCCCCGGGTTATTCCCCTCTGGATAAGTGAATTCCAAGGCTGCTGTGAGGACGTGCGCTGGTGGAAAAGTTGTGGACACGAGCGTCAGTGAAGGTCTCATCGTTCCACTTGTGAATTTTGAACTTAAACACGAGAAATTCGGTCCTGAATACGAGGAAGACAACGTTTAGAAATGACGATGATGTTCGACTGCCCTCGTTTTTCTTCCGGGTCTTCCCCCCTCATGACAGCATGATGGACAGGACTGTTAGGTAAACAGGCGTTAAAGGCCTCGCTGAAACGCTCAGCTGCTTCTGTAAGTCGGCGTCGGTGTCTCTGGTGTGTTTCACACATTAATCACTGTCCTTATCTGACGGGAGTGACGGGGGAGACCGAGAGGAACCGACTGGGCTGAAACAACAAAAATACATTCTGCTCCAAAGACTCGCCGTTAAACAAATACCAGTTTCAACAAGTCATTAAATCAATTGTCCTGTTGCTTTTTAAAAAAAAAAATAGTGCAGCGGTTTTAGGGTCATTCCAGTTGGCTCGACTCCTGCGCGAGGCTTGTTTTGAATTACAGCAGCACTACATTCTGTTTTTTTAGAGATGGTTTCTGTGCACGATTTGTCATAAACTCTTGCAGCGTGGTTCGGCCAAGTGAAGCCAACCTCAACAATTCGTACCAACAATTACAATTAACTTAAACTGGCTTTCTTTTTCCCTTTAATGTACCATCATGAAGGAAATATTGAGCCTCTGTTCTTCAAGAAATAAGCGGTCGATGCCAAACAAAATCGTAATAACTGCAAGAAAATCCATGATGAAAAGCAACTATTGCACGGTGATGGTCATCGCTAAGTGGACGCTTCTTTTAAGGCCCCCACACACCGGGTCCGACGTCTTCCTTATCCGACTTCCTTCTCCGACCACTCCGTCGGATCCGTTCGGTAGAAAAGTCACATTGAAACACACCGCCCCGGCTACACAGCAGTGTGTACGTTCTGCGCCTGCACGAGATGCAATAAGTCTCCTAAACATCGGGTGGCGCTAGTCTCGTGCCAGTCACCCAAAACATAAAAACAGGAAATGACAGAACGGAGTGCGGACCGTAGCTTATCAGAACAAAGCACACACAGTGTTAGCTCGGCATTACTTGCGTGATGTCGTATTACGGTGGTCTCTCTTCCACCAGGGCAGCCAGCTGCTCCTCAAAGTCCTCGGTCCACACAGCCATGGCTTCCAAACATACGCTGGTTTATCCCCAAAATAACGAACGGTGAAGTGTTGTTTGTAACTCTGTGCCGTCTCTGTTTATGTGGTTTGTTTACCATCGTCACTTCCGCCGCCCCTCCCACACGCCGCGCTGATTCGCTGGCACACCGCCAATCAGAATGGTCACTGAACAGCTAGCTAACAACCAATCAGAGCATCCGACAGCGTCCAAACCTCAGACGGCCGACTTCACATGTTCAGTCGGATCAGACGCAGCTGAACACACCGAACAGAGCAGCTCCCGAACTCGTCCGACTCTCTCCTAACGCTTCAGACGTCCGACGTCGGACCCGGTGTGTGGGGGCCCTTAAACGTCATCGACACAAGACAAGCTTGTAATCAATGCATAAACGATGTTACACGGGTGAGCTGCATCCTCAAAAAAACAAAGACAAAGAATTTGAACATCGATGAAAAGTCGTTAAGGTGGACTCAGCAGCATCACTGTGAGGATAAGTCAAGTCACATCATGGCGCTTCACATTGGGAGGCATTCAGAGGACTGTTTGTATACGAGCAGCAGGTATGTGAGGGCTGGGTGGGCAGAGGAATATCAGAGCGGGAAAACACCGAAGCTCCCACGACAAAAGCGGCGGCCAAAGTAAATGTCGGCCGCGGAGGAGAAAAAGATTTCAGTGTTGCTGCAGCGGAGCGAGCGAGCGAGATAGATTTGTGTACTGATGTGGTGGTGGTGAGGACCGAGAGGAGGGGGGGGGGGGACGTTCCCCTCAGACTGCATACACAAACACTTAACTATATGTTGGTTCGTGAGCACATGGGTGGAAGTGTGTGCATAAACACACACTGGCAAACACAACGGCGGCTTTGGGCCGGACACTGGGGGCTCATAGAGGATCGAGCGCGAGCCCCCCCCCCTCGCTAATAAAATTCACAGTGTTGGTATTAGTGAGATTTAGCAGGGAAAATAAACATTCAGCCACTCCGGCTGGCTGAAGATGTGGAGGCCCCGGGGCCCTGCTGGTCCTGCACAGGCGTTAGAGCATCACGGAGGGGGACTTTGCTTCACCCGAGTGAAGGTCGTCGGGGTTGACAAGCCAAAGACTGTGTGCTTTCCCTTCAGATGATGATTTTAAAATTCTTGGAAGCCAGTTTGAAAAAGCCAGATTCACACTAAAAAACAGTAAAGATGCACACATGAGGCCGGTTTCTGTTTTAGGGCCCCCACACACCGGGTCCGACGTCGGACGTCTGAAGCGTTAGGAGAGAGTCGGACGAGTTCGGGAGCTGCTCTGTTCGGTGTGTTCAGCTGCGTCTGATCCGACTGAACATGTTCAGTCGGCCGTCTGAGGTTGGACGCCGTCGGATACTCTGATTGGTTGTTAGCTAGCTGTTCAGTGACCATTCTGATTGGCGGTGTGCCAGCGAATCAGCGCGGCGTGTGGGAGGGGCGGCGGAAGTGACGATGATAAACAAACCACATAAACAGAGACGGCACAGAGTTACAAACAACACTTCACCGTTCGTTATTTTGGGGATAAACCAGCGTATGTTTGGAAGCCATGGCTGTGTGGACCGAGGACTTTGAGGAGCAGCTGGCTGCCCTGGTGGAAGAGAGACCACCGTAATACGACATCACGCAAGTAATGCTGAGCTAACACTGTGTGTGCTTTGTTCTGATAAGCTACGGTCCGCACTCCGTTCTGTCATTTCCTGTTTTCATGTTTTGGGTGACTGGCACGAGACTAGCGCCACCCGATGTTTAGGAGACTTATTGCATCTCATGCAGGTGCAGAACGTATACGCTGCTGTGTAGCCGGGGCGGTGTGTTTCAAAGTGACTTTTCTACCGAACGGATCCGACGGAGTGGTCGGAGAAGGAAGTCGGATAAGGAAGACGTCGGAGCCGGTGTGTGGGGGCCTTTAGATAAAGATAATACCGTCTTTATTTTATCACAGGAGAAAAAAGGCCACATACCATTTCTGTGCCGCCGTGTGTTTCGGCTCGGGACGACACTGAGAAGCTCGCTGCTGCTTGTGGGGGGGATTAGCACAACCCTCCAATTAAAGTGTTTTCATTTTCCACAAAGCCATTTTCAGTTAAAACAGCACTGGCAAATGCCTAAAATAATCACACACACATTCTTCCCTCCCATCCCTTTTTTTAATACTTTTCTTCTCCTCTCTACTGTATCGATGTGCACTGGAGCGCCTGTAATTATGACTCTCTATATAAATCCAGATCCCACAATTACAACCAGCCCACGATGCAGTCGCACACACACACACACACACACAGACACACACATGCCGCATTACCACATACTGCCGCGCCGCCTCGGCCTGTGCAACATCTGTTTTCTCACTCCCTGCCGGAACCTGCTCGCCCTTTCAATTATAACCAGCACCTATAAAACACTCCTCTACCAAGTGGTGAGAGTTGTGTGTGTGTGTGTGTGTGTGTGTGTGTGTGTGTGTGTGTGTGTGTGTGTTGTGTAGGTAAAGTTATATCGATGTGACATCCACCGAGCTAAACAAAACTAGCTTAGCTTCACTGCAGACGTTTGATGCTGCAGGCGGCAGGATTCCTCCGAGCTGAGCTCGATGTATAGATGGAGGAGGCTGTTTGACGACGGAGGCCGGTGGGCGGTGTTTTCGGGCACGGTGCCGAGGAGGGTGAGGCAGGCGCCAGGCTACCAGGCCACCAGGTTGCGAGGCCTGTTTCCTGCTTTATAAAGGGGGAATATTAATGCACTTATCTCCCATTAAATCTGCTGGCAGCGCTGCGAGCTCGCCTCGCTGCAGGAATAACAAACCCGGGCCGCCGCGCTCAAAGAAAACAATTTGACTTAAACTGTAGCTTCAAGTATTTTAATTACATGAGATTTTTCCGTCTGCTTTTAAAGGATAAATTCAGTGTAAAGTGTCACAAAAACCTGACAGACATTTTAAAATGATTGTGAATCAATCTTCTGCATCTTTCTTCTAGATTTATCATTTTATATAAAAGGATTTATCCACATAAAAATGTCAATGTGACCTTCTACATAAACATGATGTGTTTTTCAAGTGTTTATGATTAAAGAGTTGTCACATCCACACTGGACAATAAGCCACTTCAAGAATAAGTTTGAAATATCTATTAATATAAGTCGTTTCTTGCTTGTAATAAATGAAAATTGCCTCCAAAAAAGTCAAATTAATCCCAAGAAATGCTACTTTCCAGATGATTGTGTCTTATTTACGGTTTATAAGATTTTGAGTTTTGCACTGTAGACATTAAACTTGAATTAGATGGAGATTTATATATAATTTAAATACTTAAAATGACCTTTTTGAGCGTGCGGAGCGATGACTAACTTATCCGAGTGACCTCCTCGTTCATGACGCTCTCGTTCTGCCTCTCCTCCCTCCATCCTCACTCTTCTGTGCAGTTAACTAAAGATGACACATTTATTTATTAGCCCTAAAGAAGCACATTCCCGCGGAACGTTTTATGTTTTTGCCAACTCTTTCATTCGCGTCTCTATCATCTCCACCAGACCCCCAAACTACTGTCGTCTGAAGTTCCCGGGGGCCTTTTTAACTAAGCGCACATGCCTCCGCTTTTACGACTCGCCACCTCCAAACATAATAGTTTTGGAAGTCAGGTCCTGGTTTATGGCTGTAGGTCTGGCGCGGTGATTACGGCGGTGCCTGGATTCATTTGGCTCGAGGCGTCGCGAGAGAGAGTCGGGGATTGGTTTCAGATTGACAGCGGTGGCGGTGACGTGCGGCGAATGTGCGCTTAGGTGAGTCGTGATGGGCCTATTATGAGTTTCCTGCCTCTCACGCCTCCGGTAATGTCCGCTGTAAGACCTAATTACACATGTGCACACAGACTCGCAGGCCGGTGCTGCTCTCCGTCCCGCCACACCGCCAGGCAGCACCTGTTGGACACCGAGCATCGGCCTCCGTCTGCGTGGGAGCTGCGGCGACATACCTTTGAAATGTTTACCTTGACTATCAGCGCGTGTGGAAAAATAAATAACCGTCTCTTCAAGTTCATGGGAAAGTAGTCCCCTCCGTCGTTTCCCTGTGTTCTTTGCTATGAGATTAAGAAAATAGTGCAACAACCAGGTCTAGCGGGAGGCCGTGAACTCTACCTCTGTGACTTGTTCTCTCTCTTTCTTTTTTTTTTTAATGGTATTCTGAGATCAATTTGTTTAAATTGCCTCCATTTAACTTGCCCAAGTACAGCGGTCTGAAAGAGATCGCTATCACGGTAATTACTGAGAATGATTGGGGGGCGATTCATTATGCATAAGAGGATGCGAATGTTAAATAGGGGGAGCTGCGTGTGTGTGTGTGTGTGTGTGTGTGTGTGTGTGTGTGTGTGTGTGTGTGTGTGTGTGTGTGTGTGTGTGTGTGAGATGCAGGAGATAGAGCGCGTAGCTTAGCGTGGCTGTGACCTCCACGAGAGCGCTCAGGGGGCTGAACGCTGCTTTCTAACACGGTTCAGGCTCACCGCGGTTTCTGATGAGGCCAGGAAGAGATTTAATGGAAGTGCGAGGAATTTGTTCGCAAGCAGCCAGTTACCGCCATTGAAGTTGGGTAACGTACCACTTTTAAAAGGCCACTGACCAAATTACGGTGGTCCTGGATTTACATTAAATCCATCGATGCCAGTTTCTGGTACCTGAGAGTGCATCTTTGCCAACTTGCAAACCCACAGACTGTGTTTCCGACATTGTGGAGACATTTAATAGTGAAAACAACAAAACAATGAGTAAAATGCAACAGCTTTTCATTTACGTATTCAATTTTTGCCCCTGCCCTTTAGAGTCTGTGCACGCAACTGCCCCGTTTGTCAGCGTCTCGCTGAATATTAACACGGTGATCGATAGAAACATCCACATGGCACAGAGGAAACCGGGATGAGAAAGGAAAGGAAAGGAAATCCCAGGAAAATCTGGAGGGTCAGCAAGTATCGTAGAGTCACAGTGAGTCGGGTCAACACTCGCTGCAACATCTGTAATGAAATATATAAAGCTGACCATGGCAACACGTCTGACCTGAGGAAACACCTGCTCAAATATAAGATAAAAATCAAAATCTAAAGAGTGTAGCGTGTTTGACAGCTGTGCTAACATTAGCATGCCATTGAAGTTGGGTAACGTACCACTTTTAAAGGCCACGGACCAAATGACGGTGGTCCTATCACGTACTGATTTACATTAAATCCATCGATGCCAGTTTCTGGTACCTGAGAGCGCATCTTTGCCAACTTGCCAACCCACAGACTGATTGTAGAGACATTTAAATAGTGAAAACAACAAAACAATGAGTAAAATGCAACAGCTTTTCATTAATTTATTACATTTTTGCCCCTGCCCTTTAGAGTCTGTGCCCCGTTTGTCAGCGTCTCGATGAGTATTAACACGGTGATCGATAGAAACATCCACATGGCTCGTTATGAATCAGGAGAATTGTGAGCCCGGGAGGAAACCGGGATGAGAAAGGAAAGGAAAGGAAATCCCAGGAAAATCTGGAGGGTCAGCAAGTATCGTAGAGTCACAGTGAGTCAGGTCAACACTCGCTGCAATATGAAACTGAGGAAACACCTGCTCAAATGTAAGATAAAATCAAAATCTAAAGAGTGTAGCGTGTTTGACAGCTGTGCTAACGTTAGCATGCCTGCAGCTGGCGCTGTGCTAGTTCCCGGAGAGTTGAATGAGGCATCAACATCTTCACTGACATCTTTAATGTCAATAATTAGCTAGTTGGAGAAGTTGTTTTTGGACGTATCTCAAGGAAATTGAATCGAATGCAACTGGATTTGGTTTTTGTCTTGAAGACGTTTCACCTCTCATCCGAGAGGCTTCATCAGTTCCTGCTCGCTTGACTAGGCTGGGACTAGTCCAACTAGCCGGTGTGGAGGTCCAGCTATTTAACCTCTCAGGAGGCGGTCACAAGGCCACTGATGTCTATGGGTCGTATGTGCTCCATTATTGCCAACGACAGTCGTTAGTATGGTCGTTGGGGATGGTGGAAAGTTGGTTTCGACTTCGTTAGTGCTCTATTGTGTTGTAACGACAGTCGTTGGAGTCACATGAGGCCCTTTGTGCACAGCCGTTGTTCTTAGAGGCTAAGTTGTTGAATCTCCTGGGAAGACATGAAAGGGCAGCATTGTAAATTGGAGATAGGTGGTGTCGCAGACCCCCTCCTCTGTTTAGAGATGTTTGTCAATTTTTGCTTCAAACCATCTATCCTCTCTGTCCAAGATGTGAACATTATTGTCCTGGACGTAATTCCAAGTTATCGGAATCAGTTCCCAACCCTGATGCCAAGATGTCTGACATCGTCTCTACTGCGTCTCTTTGTGTCCAGTGTCACGTTTCTCCAGCCCTCGGCTGACACCCCGACTGAGCAGGAAGAGGGCGCTGTCCATCTCCCCGCTGTCCGACGCCAGCATCGACCTGCAGACGATGATCCGCACCTCGCCCAACTCTCTGGTGGCCTACATCAACAACTCGCGCTCCAGCTCGGCCGCCAGCAGCTCGTACGGGCACCTTTCAGTCGGAGGCATCAGGTACGAAGCTCATGCAAACATGACTGCCAAAAAAGCTGGAAAATGTTGGTTCACATACACAAAATGAAGTAACTCCTGTCCTTCTCAGCCCCTCGTTCAGCTTCCCTCCTCACATCAACCCCGTGGCGTACCAGCAGCTGCTGTCCCAGCAGAGAGGCCTCAACGCCTTCGGCCACACGCCTCCTCTCATCCAACCGTCGCCGTCCTCCTTCGCCGCTCGCCAACACCCCCTCAACGCTTCGGCCATGTCCGCCTCCCACAACAGCTCCAACTCGGAGGCCAACCAGGTAGGATGTGAACGTTACGAAATACCATATTTGAATACCGAGGCTTTTAAAAACAGATTAATTTTCACTTTCATGTAGATCAGATAAGATTTCTGAACGGTGTGAACAGCTGCAGGCTGCGTAAACTTCAATCATAGCATTATGAAAGTATGCAAAACTTGACACTGAGGCAGATAAATGGGATGTAAAACGTTACAGGGAAATTTTGCCGGTGTTGACATGACAACACGAGGAGATAATCGTTTGTGTACTGTAAACCACGAGACTGAACTTTCTTTTCAATTAGCTTTTTCCTTCCAATCTGATATCAAGTCTCTGTTCACAATCAAAGAATATGTAGATGTAGAAGTCTTTATTTTTGCTCAGTATTCTGGCTGTGTTACAGTAAAACATCGTCTTTATTCTTAACTCTAATTGACTCGTTGTTTTTCTAACCAAGGAAACAATCTGATAGTAACTGACCAGATCTTTTTAAAATCACTGAAAAATCATTGATGTGGGCAGGGATTCAGTGGTTTTGGTGTCGTTGATAAGAACCCATAAAATCATTTTTTATAAACTTCTGTGCAGTTGATCGGATAAAAAATCTTTGCCTGGTGTGAAAAGGCTTTTAGGTGCAATGTCACGTAGTTATGGACCATATTGGTGTATGAAAAAATTGGAACTTCTGCAGCGGATTACTTTAAAACTTCATCTAAACTACATCCTTTAGATCTAGAAAAGGTAATTTTAGGCCCCAAACAGCTCGGGGTGCTGCACATATCCAAAAGACGTCTTTGACGACGTTAAAAAGACGTCCAGAATCACGTCTTTCACTCAGTGACGTCCTTACAGGGTTCAAAATAAAAGTCTTTGCAATGTAAATCTTTTTAACTTTAGTTACAGAGGTAGGCTTTTGCTGCATGGAGTAAAATTTGGCCATCAAAAGTTTTAATTTTGAACCACTAGAAGTTCTTTCGACGTCTGTAACTGACTCCAACGACCCTGTGTGGACGTCACGTGGACTAAAAATTGTCTCTCCAATGGATGTCTTATTATCATGGTGGGGGAAACCCTGTGTGGCTGACAGCTGACAGAGTTCAGGATAAATGTGTAAACGTAGCCTCAGTTTACAAGTCGTCAGGAGTAGAAGTGTTTTTTGTACATCTTCTCAGGTGGGAAATATGCAGGAGTTCCATCTGTCTTCCTTCCTCACTGTCTCCTCAGCCTCTTTATCAGCCGGCTGTAAACACCGCCGCCACTCGTAACGTAAACTTCCCACTCAGTGAATCACCCGTTTCAGCACGTTTCCTTACCGACACACACCGAAAGTATCCGAGTATACAGAGTGTGTATTTGCATCTTTTAAAACAAGACACACCCCAATTCTCTCACACACACTCAGCTTTATTTCAACAGTGATCAGAACCATATTTCCTTCCTGGTGTTCAGCCAACTGAATGAATCATCGAGGCCCCCAGAAACGCTGAACTGCACCGTAGCGTCTGGGTGGGATTAAAGGACCCCCCTCCAATCCTGGAGCCCCTCCAACGAGCCTCAATTTACACACACACACAATAATTTATCAGCTGCTTTAGATTTTATATCTTTCCTTTCTTTTTCGCCTCCATTAGCGCTCGAGCGGGGCCTTATGTGTCTGTCGTCTTCGGAGTCTGTTGGCAGATCAAAGCCCACAAACCCCCGACCCCCGCCGCCCTCCCCCTCCCTACCGAGGGCGATAACTCCTCTTCTTTCATATTTCTTCTGCGGCTTCGGCGGTCGTAAGGCAGTCTAAACTGTTTAGTCTCGGCGGCGGGTCCTGGTCTGACGTATGGGCCGCGGTGCCTGGCGCAACCAGGACTCCGCACAGCTACTATCCAGCCAAAAAAACAACTGCGTGCTATCTCTTTGACTCAGTTATCTGATTCCCCTCCGCGCTGCTACGTGTGGCGACTGTGTGGAATCTCGTGGTCGTTCGGTCAGCGTGAGGATTTCTGGAATGATTCACTGCATGAGTCTTTCTTTAATCCCGTGTCTGTTCGTATCCGTCCCTCAGAACGCCAGTGGAGACCCGGCAGTGAGCAGCACGGTCAACCCGCTGAACACCAAGAGGTCAAAGGTGAAGACGGAGGCAGAGGGTCCGCTGCCCATCTCGCCGTCCTCTCAGGTAATGGAATAAAAAAATGTGGACATGAGAGGAGAATCTGAAATCATGAAAACATTTTATTGTCAGTAAACATGTCAAACTTTACAAATACAGGTAACAGTAATAAATATAGGCATCTTCCTTGTGGCCCTCGGAGACCAGTTTCCAGACTCCCTTTAAAAATTGTACAATTTTGTGAGTTGTTGAGTCAGGAGGAACTTTATAAACCGTATGAAACACCATCTCTGACAAATTCTGATTTATCTGAGCCCTCTTGTTAATTCGGCAGATGTTACACTTCATGTTCTTTCTTTCTTTGGGTAAAAAACAAACCCCGATCAAAAGTAATCACTTGATAATGATCACTCAGGATCATTGTAAACACCGAGTCTGAACAAGGCCGTAGCCGTAGTTTCACTCCCCATTTCAAATCTTTGTTCCTTTTCTCGAATAATTTACTTTAGGATCTGCGATGACCTTCAAAAAAAATCCTAATCTTTCATTCATCCAGCCTTTATTTATACACGAGGGGGGAAAAAAAATCAACTATTTGTGCAATGAAGCTATCTTAGTCAGGAAATAGTCCCCATTCATCTGTAGTTGCTAATTCAGCTCCGATTGATTATTGGTAGTGAATAAATAGCAGCTTTAAATCAATGACAAGACGTGTTGTCACGCAGCGAGATCAGGCAACAACTCATTAGGATGAAGAAACCGATAAGATAAGAGAGATGCAAAACAGCAGAGAACGCTTCTTTAACATATTGACCACAGATTCAGGTAAAAGATGGTTTTATTCCAGTCGTTTGCACACATCTTCTGATAAAGTGCCGTCCCCCTTTTTTCTCCAGGACCACGGCGGAGGGATCTTGGACCTGAGTGAGGATCTGGATAAAGACGAGTGCAAACAGGAGCCCGAGGCCATTTATGAGACCAACTGCCACTGGGAGGGCTGCAGCAAGGAGTACGACACCCAGGACCAGCTCGTTCATGTGAGTGACGGACCCGTTACTGAAAATTAATCTGTGCAACGTACACCAGGATCATCGACATCCATTTTTCTAAGCTGCCGACACAGCTGATGCTCACTAATACTGAAATACTGATTCTTAATATTTGAAACAGTTTCAATACTCATTTCCTGCAGTAGCAATACTTTCAAACCAGCTGTGGTTTCTCACTTTCTCTTCTCCCCGACAGAAAGTTGACACACATCCGCCTGTTTCATGATGTGCTTCACAAAAAGTAGACAAGCCGTGTTATATTTATCGAAGTTCTCGTAAAAAAAAACATTCATGCTCACATCGTCATCGTTTTAGTTTCACAAACTGTCCCATGTCAAGTTTCATCTTTCTGTTCTGGACACCGTCACCTTCATTATTAGTTTCCTTTTCGCTGTTGTGAAAGTAAATTTCCAAACAATGCCGTCAGAGCCGCGGAGAGCTGCATTCTGTTGTGTAAAAAGTGAAAAGTTCACACAACTCTTCTGCTACTCATTAAATCCTCGCTGATTGAGTCTCGTCAGAAAGCCGTCCAGTAACTGATCCTTTCCTGTCGGGGCTGACACGCGCTACGTTAATGAGCCTGCCGGCTCTCGCCAAAAACTCAAGCCCGAGCCTTGCAGCTGTGCCCCCCGTCCCCTCGGTCCCATGACCCCTGACCCCTCACCTCTCACTCCTGGCAACACCCCCAACCCCCCGAAACCCAGAGGGCCAACCATAAATCCATCGTCATGCCAGAAGCTCTGGAGTTACAGAACCTCGTGCTCCCCCCTTTTTCCAGTCCAGCTTCTCTTCTTGCTTTCTGTCTCGCTGTCAGTGGCGGTGGGAGGGGCTTGTGTCACGTCCACGTCCTCAGAGGCTGATGGGAGGCGGCGGCGGTGGTCGCTTGTCGGGTACCGGAGTTACCTTTATGAACTTTCGCCCCCAAGCCACAAGACTCTGGGAGCTTGGCAGGATTAGCGAGCAGGCTAGCAGGGGCTCGGCGGTTTGATCTCGGGTGTGGATGGACAAAGTGAGGCCAACACATTCTCCAATCCTCGCCGGACTGAGGGTTCTTTTTAAAGCTCTCTGCTTTCTATCAACTTTACAAAAAGAAAAACAACCAGTAGTCGCCGTTTTTTTCCCCACAAAAAAAAAAACTCCTGACAGTCTCTCCCTGAGCACATCCAGGGTTTCACACAAGGTTTCTCTTAATATCAGCAGAAAAAACACACACACACACACACCTGTGGCTTTCCTGGCTTCTGCTTAACCAAAATAATCCAAGTTTCAAGAGCTCCCCCCTGAAAATTACGGATTTGCAGCAGCGTGTAAAACTGAAAATAGAGGCCTCCGCTTGTGTCCGCTCCTCCACCTTCGCCCAAAAATAGATCAGCAGAATCGTCGACCGCTGGGCTTTTTCGCTGGTGGAGAAGTGGCCACATAAGTGCAGCATTGTGGGCCGGGATGTCCTCAGGAAATTAAGTGGTTCCTCTGGGTGTGTGGCTATTTGCATGTGGTGCACGGGATGAGAGTTTTAAAGTGTGTCTCTTCGGAAACATTGTGAGTGTGTGTGTGTGCGTACACAGCAAGTGTGTTTGTCGTTGACGAACATTTGTTTTCTTTTTAACAGAAAAATGACTCATTCAATGCTGGAATTATACTAAGACGTGTAACTTCGCAGTGTGGAAGCATCATTTTATAGAGAAATCTCTGAGATATCACATTTAGCTGCAACAATTCGTTAATTGATAATTAGATTGTGTGATTTTAAGAAAATTAAGTCAGTGCATCCTCTTAAAGTCACATTATGTACTGTTCTGCCTTTAAATATCTTCAAAATCATTTTGACTTGTGCGAGTACGATCTCCTGAGTTTACAGTCCTACGTCACACACCAACGACAATGTTGGTGAAAGTGCGTCATGTTTTATAGATAAAATGTTTTCTTGTTTTCACTCCGGCTGCTCTGCTTCATTTTTTCTATGATTTACGGAGTTTGATGACGGACAGAAAGCTTTACTTTGTGTTAGCAACGTTTTCAACTCACTAGTTTTCTTAGATGATTCTTTAGAATATGTTCTGGTTTCTTTCCTCCTCTATCACAGTAAACTAAATATCTAACAAAAAAAGACAATTGAGGACGTCATCTTTGGCTTTTGGACACCTTACACCATTTTCTGACCAAATCACTGATCAGTTAATTGGAAAAATAAAAAAACAAAACAGAGCGTCACACAGGAAACTTTGTTCTCCCCCCTCCGCTGACTTCCTGATCCATCCGAACAGGAAACAAAGATAAATACTCTTCCTGAACAACTTTTACTACGATCTGAGGAAGTTCCTGTTCCTTGAGAAGCCAACACACACACAGACAGTCACACACACACTCAAACACACACAGCCTGAAAAAACAGCCGCAGTGCTTTTATAGTTTTTGTCTCCTGTTGACAGATGCATAATAACTGTCAGCCATAATGGATGGCACCGTCACTCACAATGTGTGTGTGGACACATGAAAGAGGGGGAATCTTCTGGTGGGAAAAAGACAAGAATTTGCTGACTCATTTTTAGTAACACACACACACACACGCTCACACACACACACACTCACTTGGTGTCTAGTCACCACTTCTGTGTCCCCAGACGTACGTTGTGATACGTTGTGATGATTGACCCGGACTGAATTGTCTCTGCAGCACATCAACAACGACCACATCCACGGTGAGAAGAAGGAGTTCGTGTGCCGCTGGGAGGAGTGTTCGCGGGAGCAGAAGCCCTTCAAGGCCCAGTACATGCTGGTGGTCCACATGAGGCGCCACACGGGGGAGAAGCCGCACAAATGCACAGTAAGAAGATCGTACACCTGTGAAACACTGCAGTTAACCCTCAGCAAGCGTGTCTGAGATGGAGATGATGTTTGACTGCAGTATCGACCTTTCTTGAAGGGACGGCGAGAGTCTTTCCTTCTATAAATACCTTAAATTCTGTTTATTCAACAAACATTAACAACTATATTTTCAGATGAACGATTTGTCAATGATTTTTGACAGATGACGAGTCAAGCATTCTGTGAAACTCCTACTAGATGAGGTAAATCCTGCAATTAAGCTTTAGCTGACTGGTATTAACGACTACTGGAAGAAGAACTTGGATCGTACTCGGCCACGTTAGCAGCACTCCAGAAAAAAAGAAAACCTCCATGTGATTTTCTTTGTGCTGAGCGCCAGTGATATTTTCCATGTTGATAAATCTTGGGGGTTTCACTGAAGCCTTCATTTGCTGTGTGAAGATCAAATCGGGGGCCTGTTTGCTGTGCTTCAAAGCCTGTGAGCAGGCGCTTGTGAATGCATTAAAACAGATGACTTGTGAGAGAGAGGGAGAGTTAAGAAAGCTGATTGACGGCGTGGGTGTGTAATTAAAATCTGCAGACAAGCAGGGGGTCGTGGGTCCTTATTAAGACCACGCTGTATATTCTCTGCACAAATCCCCACGTGCATCTTCTCATAACACTCCCCTTTTAAGGCTGAATCTTCTGACTTCTGTATCCAATTCCTGAGCTCGTCTAATTTGATTCTCTTTTAAATTTCAAAGCCAATTACGTTCACAATGACTGCTCAGAAGGAATACCAAATTATAGCTTGTACTGTACAAGTGAATACAAAAGCTAAACACAGACTTCTCTTTGTCTCAACAAAGCAGGCCAGACAAAGCGCTCCACCACACCTCACACTTAGTTTAGATATTTCGCATAATGGCCCTTTTTACCAAAGTGTAGCACTGCTCTGCTTTTGTGTGGCGCGCCACAGTAGGTGGGCACGAGTCCAAGAGTAGATTACATTTGAAAACTGAAACACACAGCTTTTTTTTTTCCTCCTCTACCCAGCTGCTGACAAAACAACAGAGCACTCAAGCAGTCAGTCTTACTGTCCGTCCGTCTGTCTTCTTCTTGTGTCTCCGCAGTTTGAGGGCTGCGCCAAAGCTTACTCCCGCCTGGAGAACCTCAAGACCCACCTCAGGTCCCACACCGGGGAGAAGCCGTACGTGTGTGAGCATGAAGGCTGCAACAAGGCCTTCTCCAACGCCTCGGACCGGGCCAAGCACCAGAACCGCACTCACTCTAATGAGGTACGTTCACTTGGTGGGGTTTCAGGCATGTGAGCAGTGAGGGATTGGGTAGTGTTGTTGTGATGAGGGGGTGTACTTGGTCCACAACAGTGTTTGGATGGGTGGTGGTTCACGTGAATGTCAGCACCCAAGGTTTCCCAGCAGAACATCGCATTGTGATGATATGATCAATGTTATTCACGTCACCTGTCAATGGTTTTAATGTTGTGACTGATCGGTGTATTTAACCTTTATTTTACTAGGCAGTGACATTGAGGCCACGTTTATACGTAGCAGGGTATTTAGAGAAACGAATATTTCCCCCCCTTCGTTTTCAAAAAAGTTGTCATTCCCATCAACCCGCATAAATACGCCGTCGAGCGCCATTATAACTCTGCCAAACCTCTGGGCGGCAGTGTAGGGAGAAGGATAAAGCCATGCAAGCCAATCAGAATCCTCAGAATCAACAACAACGAATAACACGAGCGACTTCCTGTTCCTTTCAAAACAACGCTCACATGACGTTAAGCATTTTCTGGCGCATAGCCTAATGAGCGTGAGAACCTAAAACCCCGTTTCTCCCAGCTGACACGACAACACATAACCGGAGTTTTCCAAATTCTCCACTTTGCCCGGAGAAATAATCGTTTTTTGTGATAAAAACGGGGTTTTCGTGTAAATGAGAGGCCAAACCGCCTGGAAATATCTGCGTTTTCCCTTCGTGTAAACGGGGCATGGGATTACTCTGTCTTGTAAAAGAGATTTTAATCAATTACTGTATATTAAAAAAATGGTGTAGAATGAAATCCTCAAAGTAACTTGTAACTAAAGTTGTCAAATAAATGTAGTGGAGTTAAAAGTAGAATATTTGCCTCCAAAATGAAGTGGAGTGGAAGTATAAAGTAGCAAAAAAAAAATGGAAATACTCGAGTAAAACTACAACTACCTCAAAATTGTACTCATCTGGGCTTTAAATCCCTCTTCGCAGAAACCCTACGTATGTAAGATCCCGGGTTGTACCAAGCGCTACACGGACCCCAGCTCTCTCAGGAAGCATGTCAAGACGGTCCACGGCCCCGAGGCCCACGTCACCAAGAAACAGCGAAGCGACGCACCGCCGAGACTGCAGCCGCCCAAAGGCAACGGGGAGAACGAGGCGAATTCCAAGCTCAGTGCAAGAGGCGTGGACGGCAAGATCGAGGCCAACAGCACCTCTAGAGGAGTGGAGGACTGCCTGCAAGTCAAATCTATCAAGACTGAGAACTCCATGGTGAGTCCCGATCGCTTAAATAACAAACAACCCTTTTTTATAGGTCATGAAAGATTTGTTCGCACTTTTAAGAACTTAACATTTCCAGTGCCACCTGTTGAGACATAACGAGAATATAACTGCATGGCTTTGGAGGAAAGGGACACTAATTTTTTCTTGCCGTTTTCCACTTTACTAACATTGCTCTGAGGTTAAATGTTAACTGCTGGTTCTGCCTGCATCCTTCCTAACATCTCTCTGGTTGTTGCCTAAACTTGCTTCTCTCAAGTTAACCTTCCTAATGGACAGACTTCACTGAGGTGAGCACTCAAACTGTCTGTGTCTTCTTGCGACTCAGCATGGGAGGTGTGCGATTGTGTCCTCATGTTTCATGCTACATCGTTGAATTCTTGCATGATCTAAAAAAGTACCTTTTGCATGATCAGGACGTGCTTCTTTGGGAATGAACACATACACACTCTACCATTTAACTGGATTTTTCAGTCCGCAAGATCACTGGCAGTCGCCCTCGGCTGTCGGCCGATGATAAAAGTCATTGTCGCATTAATATTCAAAGGCTGGGGCTGTTTAAGCATGTGTGCTGAACAAATAGTGCCAGCGTCAAGCTGTGATCAAGACTTTAGTACATTTTCGGCCAGTTTGAATTACTGTCGCCGCTGTGCTGGATTGTTGCTCACAGAACTCATCTATTATCTACTTGTTTTCTTGTTGTAAATAAATCAAACTCATCCATAGTTAATGAGATTATGGAACTATAGGCCTACATTAGTTATTACAAAACACCATCACAATCAGAATTTTTTAACTGTGGTAATTATTTTATATTGAAGAATACATAATGGAGTTCTCTGAGCTTGGCATGGGACATCTATTATTTTATTTTATCCATTTCTATTATTAAATTTCACTTATTCTTTACACCATGTTTGCCATTTTGGCAGAACATTCATTCACTTCTGGAAAACTATGTACCACTGTCATTTATAATAAAGCTTTTATGGTTTGATTCATTACATTTACATCAAGTTCCTCCCTGCTGTCCTCCTCCAGACGTATCAGTCCAGTCCTGGCGGCCACTCGTCATGTAGCAGCGAGCCGTCGCCTCTCAGCAGCGCCAACAACAACGACAGTGGGGTAGAGATGGCCATGCACAGCGGGGGCAGCTTCGGGGACCTCAGTGCACAGGATGAGTGCCCCATGGTTGACTCCACCGTTCCCGCAGGGGGACAGCAGGCTGGGATGGGGCTTCAGTTGAGGAAAGCCGTGGGCCATGTTGGCGCAGTCACAATCAAGCTGGAGAACATCAAGAAGGAGAGGTTGAAGACAGTGAGGGACTCCTGCCCCTGGGTCAACTCTGCACCACAGCCACTGCAGGGCCAACGCATCAACATGAAGCTGCCTCCCATACCTGCAGTCGGTAAGTGTGGAGGGTTAAAGAAATCCTTTACTGTGTGTTGAGGGTGCAAGATGGCTGATTAATTGTTTTTAACTGTTAATTAGCTGGAGCCATTAAGTAATAATGTCCCTTGCATCTGCCAGGTTCCCTTCTGGAGAGCTCCAACGTGATGAGTAACCCTGGTTCGTACCCTGGCCAACGCATGGGTGACCTGTCCTCGTGTGAAGTAACACTGCTGAACCAGCTGAACGAGCGCCGTGACAGCACCACAAGCACCCTCAGCTCAGCTTACACAATGAGTCGGCGCTCCTCCGGTATTTCACCCTGCTATTCCAGCCGACGCTCCAGTGAGGCGTCCCAGTTTGGCACTAACCGGCACAACAACATCAGTTCAGCTGACTCCTATGACCCGATCTCCACTGATCTGTCTCGCCGCTCCAGTGAAGCCAGCCATTGTGGTGGTGGTGGCGGCGTCAGTGGAGGGGGTCTCCCAAGTCTCCTTAGTCTGACACCAGCGCAGCATTATCGGCTCAAGGCAAAGTACGCCGCTGCCATTGGTGGAGCTCCACCGACTCCTCTCCCCAATATGGATCGAATGAGCCTGAGGACCCGCATGGCACTCTACGGTGACTCCCAGGAAGGCTCATCGCACCCATTCCACCAGCCACCTTCTGGTGCTGTGCCCCGGCGATGCAGTGATATTGGATATGGCACGCATAGCATGATGCCCCATGAGGTACCCAACAGTCTCCCTCGCCGTGCCAGTGACCCAGTGCGTCGTCCGACACTGGACCCGCTCTCCTTTCCAAGGGTTCAACGCTATAACAGCATGAACAGCATGAACCCCATGAATGGTCCATCAGCTGAACGGCACCAGGCGCTGGCTATGCAGGGATACACTCGCTCTGATGGCAGCTTGCAACGCTACCCATTCGCCCCCAGACCGCCGAGCATTTCTGAGAATGTAGCCATGGAGAACATGGCAGTAGATGGGATGATGATTGTGGGGGAGCAGACCGGCGAGGATGATATGGTGCTTCCTGATGATATGGTACAGTACCTCAGGTCCCAGAATTCTGGTCCTGCAGGTCACAACTCGGGTCAGGTGGACTACCATTCCAGCAATCAGACTCAGGGCTACCAGACAGGCATGGCCCCACCAGCATCATTTTATGCTCAGAGGAGGATGGCGATGGTGGATGCCACAATGACTCAGTCAGGTCAGGACATGCAATCGTGCCAGATGGGTCCTGGTGGCTCCCAGCAGCCCTTCTCAGCACCGTCGGAAAACATGAACAAGAACAACATGCCGGTGCAGTGGAACGAGGTGAGCTCTGGGACTGTGGACACCACAACCAAGCTCTCCAAACAACAGCAGCATCCTCTCAGGGGGAACCTAGCTATTGTTCAGCAGAGACACAATTTTGGTTCCTTCCAGGGACATGGTCAGGCCCTGGGCAGTAACCAGCAGGTAGTGCCTATGAGTCAGAATATGTCTATGCAGGGGTATGTGAACCACAACAGCCAGAGGCTGATGAACATCTCTCACCAGCAGCATCAGCAACAGAGGCAATGCAACAATGTTAACTTTAGTGAGCAAATGAGTCCTCAGCAAGGGTTTGGCCAAGAGGCAATCCCAAATTCTCTATCTGGGAGCACAAGCGTTAGACCTACCCGGAACAGTATGGCAGAACCAGAACTGCAAAGTTACAGAGCAAGGACACAGGCTGATGGGTATTCTCATGTGAACCAGGTGGATCTGCAGCAGAATTACAGCATTGTTTCTCAGCAGCAGCAGCACAATATCCATAACGGAGGCAGGGGAATGTTACAGCCCAGGCCTCCCGCAGAACCCAAGTCCAATGCAAGACAACACACAGGGTCTAGCATGATGCAACCGAGCCGAATACCCAAGTCGTCCGATTTGAGCACCAGTCGTGCGACTGACACCTCAGAGGCGAGCCCAAAGAGGCCCAGTGGGTCAGCAGCCCACAACGGTAACTCTGAAAATCCGAACTCTGCTGTGTTCTACACAGCTCAGGTTCATATGTTTGAGCCAACTTCTGCCAACTTTGATGCCCCCATGTCCCCCTGTGCCAGCCAGGCTCCTGCCAGCAACACCAATGCTGCAGCCAACATGGCCTCACCAGGAGTCAACCTGGTCTCCAGCAGCACAGTGGATTCTTCCACTGGTGGATCTGGTGGGACGGAGCATGCCCAGATCGACTTTGACACCATGCTAGATGATGGGGACCACTCCAGCCTCATGTCAGGCACTCTGAGTCCAGGCCTTCTGCAGAGCCTCTCCCAGAGTTCCTCACGTCTCACAACCCCCCGCAACTCCGTCACCCTAGCGTCTGTACCGGCAGGGATTGGCAACATGGCCATCGGTGACATGAACTCTATGCTCACAGCATTGGCTGAGGAGAGCAAGTTCCTCAACATGATCAGCTGAGAGCAATCAAACACTTCACATCCATCCAGTCTTAACCGTGTCTACATCAGGAATATATGTACTAAACAAGAAAGCACTGATTGAACAATGCAAAACTGGCTTTTTCAAAAAATGTTCTTCATTGTCCATAGGAATATGCTTATCTTGTAATATTTGCTTCAGATTATAATATGCTACATTAAAATTTTAAAAAGTATAACTAGGATCAAGGACATTTTTTTCTATCATTATTTGTTAAAAAGCCATACATTCTACCTGCAAATATATGATAGCCCAGGGTATATAAATCCATCTACAACCAATTGCCATTCAGTATTTGCTGGTGTAATAGCCCTTTACAAAGTGGTGCACTGAGAGCAGTTCACACAGACCCTTGCTGTGGACATCAAGGTTGATCATCTGAGTACGACATGAAAACAGAGTTACCAGGAAATGGAACAGACATGTAGATAACATTTTCTCATGAAGACTTATGTGTATAGATTATACTGTATGGTACTTGCTTTAAGTTATGCTATAGACTTTTGATGGTTAAACTAGGGCTGTCAACGTTACAGTAACACATGAACACCTACAACGAATTCAAAAAGATGAATGAGTGAATGTTTAATTGAACTACAGTGAATGTAGTGACCTCCAGTAACTTACCAATAGCCATAGTCTGAACCCAACAACAAACCGTGTATGTAGAAATTAATAAATGCTTATTACGGAAAAAAATTAACTGCTATTGCAGTTTATACAAGTAGTAACATAAGTAGGCATGTCTGCCGACAATATCGGCGCATTTGAATGCAAGCGGTCCAAAAAAAGTGTCTATGAAATGTCTAGAAACTCAGGAATAAGCAGTGTAGTTCTGAGCTGCTCCAACAAAAGTGACAAACTTCAACTTTGGATATAAACTGAATGAGTAGTACACTAGCCTTTACTTATGAAACAAATTGGTATTTTAATGTTTTACTGATGTTTCTGCTCTGCAATGATTAAATGCAGCTCCTGATTGATTTTGCTAGCTAGCTCGGACAGTGTCATCAGTATAATACACAGCTCTTCATCACTTGGAACTGTTGCAGATGGTCAGTTTTTTTCAATATTTCTCCATTATCTATTCCGGCTATGGGTTTAACCAGTGTCTAATATGTAAAAATCTGAATAAAGCTAAGATTGTCATCCATATAAGGAACCTTTATTGGTAACTGGAGGCCACTGTATAACAGTGAATTGTTAAGTTTATTTAACTTTATTTAGCAATCGGACACAGAAACCAGTGTCAGTGGTTTTAAAATGAAGGTTAATTGAAAATTAGAAAATTTTCGTTATTACAACGCTTTTATGAATTTTTTCATGAAATTCAATTTGTAATAAATACGGTTAAAACAAAAATGTGTGACAAATTGTAAGTTCCAAAATAACTTGACAGCCCTAGTTTAAACACATGGTTGTACAACGTTATGATCCAGAGATATTTAGTGCTTTTTTGATCATGGTCTGAACTCCTGAGGATGGTACTGTACAATCAGATTTCCTTCTTTGCCCTCTGGATCTGAGGCATTAGCTCTCCATGGTCCCATCTCACAAGGGTAAATGATTGAAAAGGACAAGGATACGCCTCTGTGTTAGTCTATCAGGGCACATGAACCCCTGTGTCTGATGAGGAGCGTTCTCTAAAAGAATATACAAGTACCTCTGTGTGTTCTCAGCAGAGATCAGATCCTAATTAACACATTCATACCACCACCCCCTTCGCTGCACTCCACATTTCCCCTGGGCTCCGGATGAACTGCAGAGAGTCCAGGAAGGGACACAGACTTTGAAAATGAAATCCTGTTTTGGACAGGATTGGCGAACTAGCCCCTGCAAATTCCTCAGTTTTATTATGTTTGCTGAATTTCTAAGTAGCCTTTAAAATGTTTGTGTGTATGCTACCATTCACTTTTACTATGCTCAGTGTGTGTGGGTTTGTGTGAGTGTGTGTATATAGCTTTTGTACATTTCAAATAAACTATCTCCTTTTTTTTTTCTGTTTTAAATCCCTGCATTGTGTCGTCTTTGATATACCATGTCAGTGATCCCTGGAGGACACATGAAAGGAGGGCTAGCGCGCTACAAGTGAAATCATATTTGGCACGCTCTCAGACTGCTGTCGAGATCGGCTCTTAAAGGGGCAGTTTGTAAGATATGGCCAGAGTTTTAGCTTAAAGCGATCAAAAAGTGTGAAGAAACAAGAGTGTTGACATTGTGTCACAAGCGTCTATTTGCTATCTTGCAGGGATAGCTACTGAAGAAAGCATGCTAACCAGCTAGCCCTGGCCCGTCCTGTCACACTACCACTTTGACATCCATAGTTTCAGCTTGGAATAAGTAAACAAAATAAACTCACAAAATCTCGAGAAAGAAATATTTTTACGCTACTTTCCGTACATAGTCTGAATTCAGTTCAAGATCAAGTTAAATCTTGCCATATAATCCTATGTCTCGGCTCAGATTTCAGTCGTCATGTTACAGTAAAAACAAAGCACCTTTAACGTAAGTTGCTTTAACGTAGATACATATGTCAAATTAAACCAATTTTGCACTCTCCTTCCTCTTGTCTTAGATTCAGGGCTCTTTAGATAGCTCCATGATAACTGCAGTGTGTGTGCTTCAATAATAGAGGAGCAACGTTTGTTTAGCTTTGAAGCCCTGTCTTTCCTCTGCATACATTTGAGCATCTTTCCTGATGCTCTGCTAATGAAAAGATAATGTGTTGGACTCAGTAGTTGCGCTTTTTATTCATGATTCTTAACTCTGCATACTAGAGCAAAAGACGAAGGAGCGAGCAGTCTGAATACCCAGGTGAAAAAGGATACTCCATACGCACAAAACGCACACAGAGCAGTTTCTAAACTTAGATGGCATGTTGTCCAAAATTAACAGTGGCAGGCCGGCCCTGAAGAAATGGGTCTGAGAGCAACATAAAACAGGAAAGAAAAAAAGAAGGAGGAGGGAGGTGGAGAGAGCTCCATGAACTAGTAAAAAGGTGGGAAGCAAAGAGCGAGATTAAAGAAAAAGAAAAAGGAGAGGGGTTATAAGAAAAGATGCAGAGTGCAAAAAGAGAGGAGACCAAATCATTTTTTAATTTGACAGCAAATTCAGCTAGGGACTGGTTAGAAGTGGAGCCCACTGATTGCTTTTGCCACAGGAATTCCTTATTCTCTTAGAGAGAGGATGGGAGAAAAACAGCCCCAGGGTAAGGAGTCTCACCAGAGAGGAGAACAAGAGGTTAGTGAGGCAGAAACGGATGATTAGACAAAGCACACAGATGAGGGGAGATGGCGTGTTCTGAAGCACACGGCTTCATACAGTAAACAGGGTGCAGACGTACTGTACAGTGCAGCCAAGGTAAAGGTTTTCTTTCCGGTTTCCTTTACAATGCTTAACAGTTCTGTGGGAGTACAGGGTTTATAACCAGAGGGAGTTCTGTACGTATACTCGGCATGATGTTCCAGGTGGGTGTTGGACTCCACCGGGGTCATCATGTTGGAGATCTCAAGGTGCAGCTGTTGTGAGCAGCGTCCAGCTCGGGTACCTCAGAATTGCGTCTCTGCTTCTTCTAGAGGACCCGGTTCTGATGCCTTCTTCGGTCCGTGACCTCCACCAGGCACTGGGGCGGTTTACAGCTGCAGGACGAGGATCAGCACCTCCAAGTTAGAGGCCAGGGCTCTCTGCCTTAAAATGGGAGATTACCAACTTCAGTTGGGGGTGAGCGCTTGTCCCAAGTGATGGATTTTAAGTATCTCGGGGTCTTGTTCACGAGTCACAGGAAGATGGAGCGTGAGATGGACAGGCATTGCCCCGGACCACGGTGGAGCTTAGACAGAAGGTGAAGCTTTCAATTTACAAGTCCGTCTATGTTCCGATCCTCACCTGTGGTCATGAGTTCCCCTCAGCAGGCCAGTAGATTGGAGTTGTTGCAGCTATATGAACAAAGAATGTCAGGAGCAAAACCCCACTTTCATTTTTAATTACTGGTAGACTGTCATCTGATCAAGTCACATTGTTCTCCAAGATAAAATATATAGCGTACTGCCATTTAAAAAGATGCACAGTCATGCCGTTGTTTCGTTGCTACCCGAGATCTGAGAGATTTAATGAGGAGGGGAAAGGACAGACTATCTGTGGAATCCCCTTCCTTTCAATTCAGCTGTTCCTAAGTTTGCCAACATCTCACTGTTGGGTCTTTAAAGTGCTGTCGCCTGTTAAGAGAAAGGCATTCGGAGGCGGTCAGCTGTTGGCCCGTGACATTCGCGCCCTGCACCGTGGCTGCTACCAGACAAAACAACATGCGTCAGAGGAGCAGAGGGTCAAACGGATGAAAGATTGCCAACCTCAGCTGACCCACAAAGGAACAAATGCAAAGCTTAAAGAAAATTAGATTCTCATATACAGTTATACTGTTAGTTATACAACATACTGTAGACTTGTGACGGATCCAAGCCCACAAAAAAAAAGAGCGCCAGGCTTTTAAACCAACTTTCATAGTGGCCAAAACATGTAGTTACATCACTTGATGCACTGCTTTGTGAAAGAAGCACCTGTAAAACGGCGGATACTCCTGCAAAATGACTGAGGTCAAGTACCTCTGCAGTACCTCGATTTAAATGAGCATCTTTGGCCGCGCCAAGTAAAACCGAGCCGTGCCGACTGGCTTTTCCATCAACAGTTTTAATCTCCCCCTTAAATCGATACTGAGCTCATGTCTGCGCAGGAAACCTGAAAGAAAGACGTTTTTTAAAGTCAGTGTTCAGCTCTCAGTATTTTTCTAGCTTCCAACTGAATCTCTTTAGTTTCTCTCGTCCTGTTTGTTCTTTCAAACACCAGCTGTGTTTTACCGTTTTGGGAGTCACTGCTGGTGAAAACACAACCACTTTGTTAGCGGTGATTCTGCCATAGGACATATGGTGATCGGGACAAATGTGTCATCGGTTTAAAACACAAACTCAAGCAGATAGTCCAGTTGTGGTGGAAATACAAATCCCTGTGGTGCCAAGTCAAACCGAGTAGATCCAGGCTGACAGATGTGATGGAAAAACAAGAATATCTGAATATCTGATTTGATGTTGCTGCTTTGTATAAATCTAAATTGCTTTTGGTAACAAATTGGTCCAAAATTCAGTTTTGAATGCTTCCTGATGGATCTGAGGGGATTTTGAAGAGGTATCGGAGTGTGTCGCATTTTGCTCTCTGGCCTTTCAGGTCAGGTCATCATAATAAAGCGATTCAGAGGCCCGGGCTGTTGTGCCTTTCTCCCCAGGCTTTGCTCGGTTTCTCATCAAAGGCTTCCTGCATTGAGCTCCGAGATCAGAGAGACGTGACCCGTGTCTGAGTCAGGGTTACCTACTGCTCCAATAGAGCTTTGGTACCATCCTGCTGCCGCTGGCCCAAGGGCAGAACGTGCCCCGCTAAACTGTGGAAGTGCAAGAATTATGATCAGCTCGCACAGTGCCTAGGGGATGTCTGCGATGAAGGCCAGCATTGTGGCCCTCCTCGGGGGTGTAAGAGTCCAGGGTCAGTCCCTAACCCGGATCATGACCTCTCTTAGGTTACCCTCTTCAACCAGCCAGACTGGAGGTCAGATGCTCTGAGAGCTTCGTCATGAGTAGGCCGCTGAGAAATGCCATCGTTTGATTGAAGTCAGGCGGATCTTCTGATTAAAGGCTTATGTGAGCGAGAGTGAGCGTTGGGAGGCGATGACCTCGTCTTTATGGTTTTTTTTCCCCCACTTTTCCTTTTTCTGTTGTAACTGGCACAAAGAATGTCGACCCATTCATCTCTCTCACCCACTGCAGCCACTTTCTCCCTGTGACATGAACGGAGTCACAAGTCGTCCTCATCATGGAAGCGTGATCGTGCATCAATCGCCAGAAAAACGGATGGAAATGTCTCCACTGCGCCGTAAAAAAGATGCCCACAGGTTCTGTTAAAGATACACCACAGGTTCCTGTACAGCACACCCAAATGGATGGAAAGCTTTGATCAAATGCTTTGAATACTGATATGGTTTCTCAAAATATCAGATTTTCACTACATGATTTTGGCCTTACAAATTCACAATGACGATTTAATCATGATATCAATAGAAATGAGGCCAGAACTGTGTAGTTAAGGACATCATTTGTCTCTTTTGGAAAATAAAATACCCTCAAATTATGAGTGAAGGGAGGTGGAGGTGGAGTCTGTTGCCATAATTTAAAAAAAAAAAAGAATTTTAAAAAAATTACACTCAATTACTTGTGAAACAGAAAAAAAGATAGACAAGTTAACGTGAATATCGCGACACCCCTGATATTGTTATTGTGACAATATTGTTGGGTTGACTGTTGGTACTTTCACAAAATATTAACACAATGACGAAGTTGTAGAAGAAGAAGAAGCAGAACAGACTGGTAACACTTTTTGTTTTGCCATTTGAATGAAAAGCTCCCTGTATGCATTAAAAGGTTAAAGATACATCTGCTATTGCAGCGAAGAAAAATGTTCTGGGTCGAGACCGCAGGGAGTATGGGCAGGTCCGTTCCTGCTAATGTTCCTTTGGTTTGGCTCGCTTGCATTTTCTTTCGACCCAAGCACCTCCTCGACCCTCTCATCTCGTCTCAGCGTAGCGTTCTTGCTTTTTCTTGAGCAAACACAACCAACAGACCAGAGGAGGTTTCCCCACCCTAAACCTGAACCCTTGACCTTGTTCAGGCGTTGGGAGACCTGATGTTGCTACGTAAAAAGCAGTTGTGGATGGACGAGTGTTTTCATATCCACAACACTGTCATTATGCAGTGGAAATGCCAACTAGAACTGTGGTTTAAATAGCTGAGCACAGCTGAGAGACGGTGGAATGACAGAATTTACCTGTACAACCTCGCAAACAGATATTTTAGCGTGTTTCATGTCTTTAACCACACAAGTCTGGAATCCTTTAAAAAAAAGGCTCAGCGCTGAGATAATCTTCATACCCTCATAAATCAACGGGAAAAGGAGGATTTTGGTGCCATAAGGCATTTCAAAGAAACTAACCACAGCACATAAGGTTTAAGGGTCAGTTACCTCTAACTGCTGCGAGAGTCCCAGCTGGTGACTCCAGTTTAACATCTCACAAGTATCAGATATTCACCCGTCTTTTCCCCCTCAGGGCCGGAGGCAGGAAAAGGGGGTCTGATGCAGCAAAAGAAATCAGCCCAGACAAAACACAGATTGTTTCCTTCCATACAATGCACAATGGTCCACTTGCCAAATAAAGTTCCTTCTTTTTTTTTTTAAGCACACACACAGCAGGTCTGTGTAGGAGGGAACAAGTGTTGCATATATCCTGGACATAAAGCCGAGCAGCACGTGGGACGTTGATGTCTATATTTAAGGAACAGCTGCTTCCCTCCTTCTGTGTCATCTTTCTGTGTCGTTTCAAACCGCTGGAATTTGGTGAAACTACATCTTAGGATACATTGAAAGATGCTCATGACTGTCTTTTTTAAAAAAACATTTCCTGGACGATAAAAATATGTACACCTTAAATATCCCATGAGACCACCAGTCAGTCAATGACCTTTATTTACTCAGTGTTGTATAACGACAATTAAATTACCTTGTACCTTGATTTTAACGTACTTGTGTGAGGACTGAGCAACATTTTTATAATATTACATGCAGTTTGGTCAAAATATGAGGGATTGTTTCTGCTTCTACTTTTCATATTTATGCACAAACAGCATGTAAACGTCATCTTGTCCATCTTGTGTTACAAGGCAAGGCAAGGCAAGTTTATTTGTATGGCACAATTCACACACAAGGCAACTCAAAGTGCTTTACAGGATCATAAGAAGACATTAAAAATTGCATATAAAGAAAAAAACATTTAAAAACAAGTAAGAATACATCAAAAAACAAAACATTAAAACAAGTTAGAGAGGGAAGTAGGCTAAAATAGAAAAGGTTTAAAAGAAACAAGACTAGAAAATAAAAATCACAGTGCAGTTAAAAGCTTTAAAATGGCTTCAGTGAAAAGCAGCGGCAAACAGAAAGGTCTTCAGTCTTGATTTAAAAGAGGTGAGAGTTGGAGCAGACCTGCAGTTTTCAGGGAGTTTATTCCAGATACGTGGCGCATAATAACTGAACGCTGCTTCTCCATGTTTAGTTCTGACTTTAGGGACTAAAAGCAGACCTGTACCTGAAGACCTCAGAGGTCTGGATGGTTCATAACTTGGCAGCAGATTAGAAATATATCTTGGTCCAAAACCGTTCAGTGCTTTACACAGCTAATGCAAAGCACCGCTGTTTTTCAGTACAACATCTGACTGTCGTATTCACTCATTAAAACAAGAAAACTTATCGTAAGTCCTGATCCTCCATAAATGAGTACCACACATGTATTTGTCCTCAGCTGCATCTTTATGAAATGACTGAAGGATAAAAACACTCTTTTGCTTTTAGTGTAACTCAGGTGCGGCGCTCAGCTTCCTCGCTGATATCCCTGCTTTTAGCACCCCAAAGTGTCAAAATGTCCCATTTTAGGTGACAATGGATTATCACACGTCTAATCTCCGGCTACATGGGTGGGGGTGACTAAGAGCATCATTTTGACTGACAACAGAAATACTCCTGCTAAACGCTCAAATATCCAACATGCAGCTGCACGGCTATTCTCAGCCAAACCATCGCGCCCTTTACAGACTTGAATGTGGATCAGAGAACAGTGATCTAAGTGTGGACCACCAATGCAAAAGCAAAGCACGGCTGTCCAGTGATGGTAAATCCATCATGGTCCTGCACTAATCGTTATAGGTCCGAGAAACCTGCCAATGTGTTCTGTGACACTTATGGTGATGATGCTGACTCGACTCATGTGGACTGAACGTAATCGTCTGCTTTTACTGTTGTTCAGACTTTTGAGCCATTACTTCAGCAGACTAACAGAATATCAGTTTCCCTTCTGAAGCGGAATTGTGTCATGGTTTGGGGGTTTTAATTCAGTTATTGCCCTTTTTACTTTGAGAGAGTCTCCTCGTGTGGTTTGTTACGTTTCCCCAGAAAACAAAACCTGAAGGACAGGGGTCGCAGGTTGGGAAACTAACAAAGCACTGCACAATTTAAAAAAAAGGGTCAAAGCAAACTGGTCCCCTTGGCGTCTAAAAGGTGGCGGTGGGAATAAAACCCACAGCCACCCACTGATTCGAACGCACAAAAAACTTTGGACCCAAAAACCGAAGATGAAGTGGGAGTCACTGATCAGGGGGGAAACAAAACGTATCGAAAGAAATCTTAAACACACTCAACCCAGATTTTCACCCAAACAGAAAACACAGCGAGACAACTGATGGTGTCGACTCCCTGAAAACACACAAGCAACTGAGCGGGGGAACTGAAACCCCCTTATATAACCTCCCAGCTGACTGATTGCAGCCAGCTGAGGGAGAACATCACAGGTGCACCCAATAGCTTCTGATTACCTGTGACCTAGATCTTGAGAAATCCCTGTTCACATCAGGACCTTGAGGAATCTCAGATCTGTCCAGAACAGGTTCAAAGTTCAAGTTGTAACGTGGAATCAGATCACCGAGTAAAGACTCGACAGACTGTGTGAAACAACGATGGGGGAAAAAATAACCAAACGTTGAAATAACCAAAGATGTATGACTGAACTCCCCAACAAGTCCCGGACCCGGAGAGACCTCTGTTTGAACAAATCACTCCTAAACAGAAGTAAATCAGACAGAATTTCCACTCTAAAATAGGAAAACCACTGTTTTTACAATGTGTAAAAAGATTCAGAAATAAAATCTCGTCTGCTCGAGTGTCTCGGTGGTTGTTGGACTTCCTGACTCTGTGCTTTTCCAGACAGTTTTCTTCGTCACCTGTTGCTCGTCAGTTCATTAGTCTTCGGTGTCATTTCCCCCTTTCGGTTGCCAGATTGATTTAGCGCCTGCTTACTAAATCCTATATCCTATTTATTCTTCTTTTTACGGTTTACAGATAACTTTTCATTTTGTTTTAAACACTCATTTGACGAGATCAGAATAAATATCAACATTTTAATAGTGTTTTCGTTAGGCCTCGTGAGTGGATGACAGGGAGATCTCGGTCTGACCTTTTCCTCTGAAGTCCAATGTTTGGACAAAGTCTCAAAGGAGGCGAGGCTTTTTGGTCCTGAGCCAGTTATTCCAGGGAAAAATCCACAAGAGTTTAATAAGACATGTTTAAGGATGTCAAGAGTGTTATACACACACACACACACACAATACACAATACAGTATCTCTGAAAGGACTAATCATATACAGTACACCAGACATCTTGTCTTGTCTTGTCTTGTCCTGCTGTGACAAAACCAAAAGAAAAAAATCACTTGGAGATTTTTTTTGAATTCATTTTATTCTTTAACAAAATGTAAAACACACCTATCCAGTGATCAAAAGTCATAAGTGCATTTTTCCTCTTTCAGATTAGTCTTGTTTTTAAATCCAAGCGGCCTCCGGAGCATGAAAGCCACCGACTGACGGTCCTGATGGAGACGTCATGTGAGCTGGCAGCAGTACAGGGCCTCTGACTGTAAAAGCTGTTCCCTGTTCAGAGTGAAAAACCTGCTTTGTGCTAAATCAAAAAGCCCTCGCTGGTTTTCCTATTCTCCTCCGGCTGCGTATCTCTCTGACAGCGGTTCCAGGAGCCAGACCCTCGCCACCACCACACTTCCCAACCTCAAAGCCCCCCTGCCCGCCTCCGCCTCTCAGTTCTGTCCATTAGCAATCCAGAGGGGGAGGATTGGCTGAAAACAAACAACAACAAACAAAAGACCAAAGTGGGGCGAGGAGTGCGGACGGGGGGTGTAGAGGGAGAACTTCTGTGTGAAATAATTGCGAGGAACAATTTCAAACAGATGTCTGTTTGGACTTGGCCCTGGGCTCGTGTCCCCGTTAAATATAGTGATTTGATTGGAAAACAAGCAGTGTGAGATGGGCTGGCAGCCAACCGGACCATTCGGGGGCTCTCTAATGACCCCCCAGGGTCGAGGGGTCGTCGGAGTAAAAGCAGATCAGAGAGGATGTGGGGCCGGCGGCCAGGACAGGGCCCATAAATCTAGCCCATTCTCAGAGGAAGCTATCTTTTTTCGCTTGCCATCAGAATTAAAATACAATCACAATCGTCACATTGTGCTCCCGCCAGCATGCAAAGGTTATAATTCAAATCTAGCAGACAGAGCTGGGAGGTTGGGTTGGGTGGTAGTGGACTTTTGGAAGGTCAACAGGGTTGTGTATTTTAGGCTCAATGAGAACTGCTGCTCAGGGGGTTGTGGGAA
Organism: Lagodon rhomboides; assembly: GCA_039737535.1. Lineage (NCBI taxonomy): Eukaryota > Metazoa > Chordata > Actinopteri > Spariformes > Sparidae > Lagodon > Lagodon rhomboides. Next base: position 30,819,365 of record CM077790.1, on the reverse strand, counting down.
AATGTCCTCCTTCAGGTCCATGTATTAGAATATTTGGTTGGCTGAGAAAGCGTGACATTATTCATAAAAGCGAGTGTGACAGCGCAATCTGTGGCCCTCAGTCATGTAAATGTTTATTCCAATCCTCGAAGTTCACAATCACAGCAATAATGTGTCATGAATGGGACGCATTATTGCAGTGGGAACATTTGTGAAAGCGAAATCTCTGATGGCGTAGCAGAGTTTTTCTTCCAATTTTCAGCCGGCTCAGCTTTTCACAGATGTGTTAATGTAGGCTGGACAGCTGCACTTTATGGCAGAATGGCGCAAGATGATCAGGATCATTTTCATCCCCGCTGACCGCTGAGGGAACACACGTGCTTTTCAGTTCGTCAAAAATAAAAAACTTCATCGGGCTGCCAAAGAAAGAGAGAGTGAAGAAGAATTTTTATTTCTTTCCCGTAACAAAGGGCTTAGTCAGACTTGACTGTGAGCTGAGAGATGAGTGTCTCGCAGCTCTGATACGCTCTCTACAGGGGAGGAAGTAATCTGTCAGAGCTACACTGACACACGCAGGCCACATTTTGTAAAGTTTTTAATTGTCTTGCTTAAATTCAAATCACCTCCTTCGTGAATATTCATCATATGAAAAGTATCTAGCAGGTAGTACTGTTTGCTTTGTCGATTATCTTAAAGATGGAACAACACAGAAAGATTTCCACACATTTAAATATTTTTTAACACTGATGGGAACGGTGCTGTTTTATGATTAAATGTAAGGCTTTCATGGACGGATGACCCTGGAAATATTTTTAGTTTTGTCACTGATTTAAATCTTTCAGACGTGACTCAGGCAGAAATGTTCACAGATGAGGTGATGTTTTAATATCTTATGTTCAATTTCACCTTATTCCTTCCTCACATCTGACTCCTGGAGGTAATTAAACCTAAAGGAAATGTACTGATTGGACATTTGATCACAAGATATTATAGCTCGTCTCAACCAATATTTACACTGAGTTTATTTTGTTTGTTCACCCACTGAAGCTTAAGTGTCCCACATCAGGCTGATACACCCAACAATACATCATATTCAAGATGATGTTACCATAAAGTTAAAGTAAACAGGAAAGATTAAATGTTACATCAGTTTAAAAGGGTTAAAAGATACGTAATCAATATTATTATAATGCTATAGTATGAGTGAATAAAAGGGTAAACTGTAATAAGCTCAAAAAGACAGCAGTTATAAAAAAAAAATGTTTTATTTTGAAGGTCTCGTAGTTGTAACAGGAAGTTTAATTGTGAATAAGAGAAATACTGATCGCTCATTGGTCGAGGAAACAGGAAGTACTGAGCTAAGTTTTGGTTGCTTTATGGAGTCGCAACGGAAAAAGTTCGTGTAAAGTTGTAAAACAAAGTGTGTAGCTGATATATCAAACCTTCTGCTCGTCAGTCTGCGTCAGGAAAATAATGCTTAACATTTTCTGTGAGCAGCTGAAGATATTTCTGCTCAAAGTTTGTCCTACAGTTGTTCACCTGTTCATCTTCGCTCATTAGCATACCGAGGGTTTGTTGCTAGCATTCATTAGCAAAGTGAACGGACTCTTAGCCGCTGTATAGCTAACTTAGCTAACATTTTTTCTGACGTGGAAACCCTGAAGATTTGTCAAAGACTGTTAGAAGCTGACACCACAGGATGAAGACAGCGCTCAGAGTTCATCAGACCACAGTGGAGAGACGTTGCTGTCGTCAGGAGCCCGTCCGCCATCTTTTTCGTCGCAGAGACCCCAGAGGCTGGTAAGTTAAACCCTGCAGACTCTGAACACCTAAACGTTGTACCATACATTTATTTTTCCTAACATCAAAAGGAGCCTTACTACTATTTCATTTTCTTTATTTTAAAATTTTAAAAAAGCATAATGACAAATTAATTATTTTAGAAATGTTTTATTCATGTTTTTGGTAGATGTTTTTGATCATAGAGTGGTGTAGTTTGTCGTCCTAAAACCTGGAAATCTATTTGCATAGTTGCATCTCCAGTTCCCTCTTCTCCGCGTGTTCTACAACATTAAAACACATAATTAGATGTCCCACAATTTAATTATAAAACGCTGTATGTGTTAACAGCGGTTGCCAACAAGTGTCTAACTGAGACTACAGAGGTTGTCGGGGACATTAAACATCATCACAGTGAACACGGACACTCATTTACTCTATTCTACCTTTAACTTTACAACTTGTACACTGATCAGTTTACAGAAAACGTGTATATTAATTGTGTATTAGATGCGTAGTGGTGGCGACCATGATGTTGTCTGTTTGTAACCTAACATTAGCTTTTTACTCCTAGCTAATTGATTTAATCTTTTAAAATCACAAAAGCTGCGTTAATCTTTGAAGATGATCTTGCTGAACAAAACTGGTAAGTATCATAAACTTGTGTTTGCCACAGAGCTTATTTTTTGGTGATATTCCAAAGTGTAATTTAAATATCCAATAAATACACATTAATAAATAGTTCTGTCAAACATCAGTCTCAAAAAGCTACAGGGTGTGACTGTTGCTCCTTACGGTTATAGATGTGTGCTTTGTGCTGATGTTACTTGGTGACAGTCTGTTGCTCCCATAATAGACAGCTGGGCTACGTCGTCAGCAAGTCTCGATAGAATTGCGTATGCGCAGAGTAGAGCTTTTTTTTTCTCCCTCAAACTCCATAACCATCCCTTGAATTCATCCATCCTTTAGTGAAGAGACATGTATCCCTATTTTCTTCCAATGCTACTTGGTTTCCACACCTCCCTTTCACTGCAGTATACTACAGGTGGGACACACTTACCACCAGAATGACCTTTGACCTCCAAAAGATGACCCTGTGAAGATTGTTTTCAGCCATGTGTTACATCGCCACATATACTCAGGGCTAACATCTGACTCAATCCATCATGACTGACAAAAACTGAAACACTGAATACTAATGATTTAATTTGAGATTTTGCTGCTGCACTAAGTACATTTGCTCAAGGACTGTTATACTTCAGAGGGTCTTGAGCTTTACTTGAGTACTTCCATTTTATGTAACTTTATACTTCTACTCCACTACAATTCATAGAGAAATATTATCACTCAACTAAATTTGATAACTTTGGCTTCTTTGCAGACTCTGATTAATTATACAAAACATAAATAACAAATAAATTATGATGTGTTAGTATAGATAAAGATAAGCATATTCACAACATACCTGTAAATAAGCCCCAACTTTTAAAGCTACATTAATGCAATGCACATTTTAATGCATGAATAATTGTTAAAACATTATTATCCAATGGGCAATTCTGCATAATGAGTACTTTTCCTTTCTGTAATTGAAGTATACTGTCATGCTAATGACAACCTGAATGTTGGACTTTTACTTTTACAACACAGTATTTCTACACTGTAGTGTTGCAACTTTCACTTAAGTAACAAATCAGAATACTTCTCCTACAACTGCCATTATGTAATCTTCCCAGATCAGGCTCACTAAGGCCTTCACTGATGAAATAGCATAAATATACTTGAGCAACTTTGTGAAATTATGGGCAGTTCTATCTGCATTGCCTCAATATTGTGTCCTGTGCTGTAGATAATGGCATTAAATGAGATCTTATTCCACTTAAACACAAAGATATTAAATCTGAAAAGATGTTTATGAACTTTTTGGTATCTGTGTGGCGTCTCTCCTCAAATCTGGACAAACAATCTCCTATGGATGTTTGTCACTTGTTGAGCCATCTGCTTCTTCAACATCAGTGTGGCACAGACTGATGAGAACCTGGGCTCTGACAGGCCAGAAAGAAACATATTCAGTATCAGGATACACACCTCCCTAATCATCATGACCTGCACATCAAACAGCATCTGCCCATGCAGGGTGGAGTGTGTGCAAGTCATATAATAGACGTGGCTAATTGAGAAGCAGAAAAAGGAGGACGCATTGAGCTGTTACAGTTTTTTTCAATTGTTTACATGCAATTTTGAAAACTGGGTTCTTTTTTTCAAAATATAATCACAATTATCCAAACACCACACTCAATTTGCACAATTCCTAGATTGTTTGCAAAATGACACACTTCAGTCAAAACATATACACATATTTGTGAAAATGCTATTAGTTTTCATTTAACCAACACAGTCCTCAATCAGACACTATTACAGCCAGTTTCACACTGCTGTGATAAATAAAAAACACATTTGTAAAAAAAAACTAATTTTAGGAAATAGCATGTGCTAGATTTTTGGCCAGACATTGTTATGTAAGGGATCATTTAGATGTCAAAAAAATAGTGACAAACCCACAACATTCTTCATGATTAGTATGAGATATAGGGAGAATGTACACAAATAGGCCTACTATAAACTTACCAAGCACTGCACAACACTGATGCTGCAGACTGAATATTTCAAGTATTTATTTCGATACTTACAGTATCTCTTACCATAATCAGTTACAGTAATCAACCAACAATGAAATCAATGAAACAAATCAAATCTGTAGACAAATAAAAATAACTGCATGAAGTACATACACATTGACTCTGAAGAAAAACTGCTGTAAAAGCAACAAGAATACCTGAGTGCTGTGTTTTCAAATTAGCACATGCGTGCTTCCACACCTGGTGGATGTGTTTATCCAGTTTGTTCATGAGTGTGGTCATTGGCAATCCGGGGCTTTGTAATGACAAGGAAGTAACCTCACAATCCTTATCTGTGTCTAAGGTGTGAAAATGTGTGTAGAGTTTTACAAATCACTGTGTGTAATGTTTTGCAAAAAGGGTGAAGCAGACATTGTGTGTAATGTTGTGCAAATCTGTGGAGGTGTTTTGCTCCTTGTAGTAGAATTTTGCAAATTGTGTGGAAATTTTTATTTTAGTGTGTAAACAATCGTAAAAAACTGTAAAAGTTCAGACCTCAGATGGCACCATGAGTCAGACTATCTGTCATCTAGGGAGGTGGAGTTCTTCTGTTGGTGACCCTGTAGTTTCTATCACCTGCAACTGGGCGCACCATCCTCCTCCACCCTTAAGTACACTTACACCCATCTGTCTATTATTATTATCTGTAATTGAGTAGATTCTAAAATGCATTTTCACCCTCTGAACTGCTTTCTGCATCTCGCGAATAGTGTCCAGTGGCTCGAAAACCAAAGAGAATTTAGGTTTGCTTGAATATGATTTTACTGAAATGTAACCAGCTTTTATTGTGTTTTTTTTCTTGGACAATGGGGCACAAAACAGAACTAAATGTTATTGCTTTAATGTTATATTATGGCCAAAGACAAAGTGGAACACAAAAGAGTTTTATAATTTCTGAGGTTGTGGCGCCCTCCAGTGTGTGATACCGCTAAAATCATCCTTACATGGACAATGTAATGTGTTTGTTTTTAAGTATATACATATCTATGGCATGTAAACAATGTGAAACTAGTCAATTCAATCTACTTTAGGGTTGGAATAGATAGTAACAGCTTGTGCACATGGTGGTAAATTCAAATAAATTCTCACATGGTCAGGTTACAGTACATCTTACATCTTTATTAGAACGTGCATAGTTCAATGTTCATCATTGTTTTTCATGGAATGCAGTAAAGATGTTTCAAGAGAATCATTCAAGTATTGTAAGACAAAATGACAAAAAATAAAAGCCATTGTGTTAAAAAAGTCATCAGTAGTAACACATAATTGGGAACAAAAAAAAGAATACATATCAAAAAGGTAAGATGTATAATAGAACATATGATGCAGATCATTTCATTTCATGGAACAATATTGTTAAACTGGTTTATATTACCTTTTATCATTCAGAGGATAATGCAACATCAAGATAAATACAAGAAATAAGAGATATAAATCACAAATAATACATAGTTGTTAAAGTGCCTGGAAATAGGTAACAGCTGAATTCATTTTCAAATGTTGGATAAGTTCATTGTGAAAACAAACAACAATTTTCATGATTAAAAATGATTAAGAGAGACATTTTTATGTTCGCAAAACATTCAGATGTTATTTAAAGCAAATCTGTATCAATGATGAAGGATCAAAGATATGTATAAAAGTAAAGATAAAATAAATCTAATTCTTACAGTTTCTACAAGTTTTTTCAAAAGTAAATGTTGTATAGAATGAACGATACTGTTCTGAATTATTGCATTCAGTTCAATCAGAACATGACAAAATGTAAAAAAAAAAAAACAGTTAAGTTCATTTTCAAATGTCACAGAAATGTAAAAAAAAAAAAGTTTAAATTTTCACTATTTAAAAATGATCAGATTTACAGACTTGTGAGCTTTCAGAACACATTTCAGTGTTACATTTTCAAGAGATTTGATTTTTAGGTTATACTTGACAAATGTTTTCCTTTCCATTACCGCAATGGTATCAATAAGGTAATGAACATAGCCAAGGGAACAGGCAAAAATGTATTGTAACAATAGAATGACATCCATTCAACTCAATCCCTTTCCAAAGTATACAGGGGTGCATAAAACAGATGGATCCACAAGGATTAGCTGAAAATACAGCATGTTCAAATAGGCTGCTTTCATAATTTAGTTAATGTCAAGAGCCAGAGGGCCTCTCATTGAGAAACCGAGAAAGAATGACACCTTTGACCCCTGGGCATGACCACGAAGCTCACTTCGAAACACTGGAGCGACTTCAACCTTCAGATCTGGGATACAAGTATCTGCCAGTATCATGTTGTCCATTACCCTGCCAGTGACCCTGCAAAGGAGCTCCTTCACCTTCTTCGCTTTCCAGATTATGCCATTTTCCCAAGTGGAGGAAAACATTTCCTGCTCAACCCTGATGCACTTTTTGATTTCTCCAAGGGGTACCAATCGTTCATAGCCCCACTTCTTCCCCAGGAAGAAATGGATTACAGGACTCTTGCCATTGTACACTTCCTTCATTGCTTCATGATAAGAGGTCCTCATCTGTGAGATGTAGTTCCCCAGACTTCTACATGCTGGACTAGCTTGGCACTGATCTGGCCACAACAGCACAACTGCAATGAAGTGCAGGGACAAACTATCACTTAATGGGATTGGCTCCTGCAGAACTTGGCAAAGGAGATGCACTAGTCTCTGATATGGCTGAAGGAAGGGTGATTCCAGTTTGAGACGACTCAACACAACATTGATATACAGGAAGTTGATTTTCTCCTTCACAGTCACGTTATGACGAGGTTCAAAAACAAAACCATACTGTCTGGAAATCCTCTCCATTATGTCAGGTGGAATGCCATTTGAGAGAAAGCTCAGAATCCCAGAATAGGTATCAGCTTTTTGCATCTCCAGCTTTTGTCTTGTTTGGTGTAGTTTAAGCATTGTCTGCATGGTTTTGTTCCTCAAAAGATCTGCAGAATCTGTCTTGCAGAAAACCTCTGCATACTGTCTAAAACATCTGAAAAGCTCATATTGGGCTACTTGATCACGAATGTCATTCATTCCAAATCTGGTGCCCAAGTTCACATAAAAACGGTCAAGGAAGTCAAAGTTAACCTTCATCCTGTATTTGAGGCTGTAAAGCAAATCCTCAAACTGTCTGAGAATGATGTAGTAGGTTCTGTGTTTGTTGCACCGATCAGATCTCTCTACATCCTGAAGTTTAACATTCCCAGAGAGAACCTGACTCATAATGTCATGGCGTACACTGTCAGAAGAAAATATTGGGATCTTTGCCAGAACCTCAATGACAAGTACTCCAACCTGAATTTCTCCCAGGCACCCTGATGTATTGAAAGGGTTGTTGTCTGATTTGATTTTTGATCGCTGAAGTGATTCCTGCTTTGCAAGGCTCTGTGTTTCCTTGAATGCATCTATTGCTGACTGAGCCATTTTGAGACAGATGCTCAATTTTTCAGGACTGATGGGCTCTTCTTTGCCATTTGCAATGGCATTTTTCAACTCATGCTTGATGACCTGTGCTGATGTGTCTGCCATATATGAGCTGTCCTTGGAAATATCTCTTGCTTTCTTTGCCCAAACCTTTGCCCCTGAGAAGTCCCTCTTTTTTAGGTAATAGTACCTGGCTAACAACTGAGAGATAATGGCATCTTTTGGAAATCTTTTTGATGCATTTTGTAGCACCGTCTCTTCAAGTCCTTGGGTTTCCTTTGCAATCTGTTGAATCAATGGAGAGAAGTCAGATTCCTCCTCTAATGAATGATATCTCTTCACCAAAATGTGGTGAACATCTTGCAGGAGTTTGTCTTTGCCTTGTGTGCTTTCATAAAGCTCATTTGTGGTCAACAGAAGGTCGGCAATGTCAGCTTTGCGCACCTTGTGTGTTGTTGTAAGTTCCTGCAAACAGTGCTTTGCAATACTTGAATGGATCATTTTCACTGCTGTGAAAACTACCTTGCCCTCCACTGAGCAAATGGAAATTAGAGTGGAAAATTTCCCGAATCCATCTTTGACTTTGTTGGTTCCACAAAATGGTTGTGGGTGAAGACCAAGAAACTCCTCACATAGAGAGACAGAGAGAGAGGCACCCTTGCAGTATATGTTCAACACAACTAAAACTGCCAGGAGTTGTGCATGTTTCTCATTGATGTCAAAGCTCTTCAGGGTCTTGCGAGCCACACCCTCAACATACTCAGTGCTAAAGTTCTTCTTCATGATCATGAATCCATAGAACGTTTTTTGAGCATTCTTGTGTGTTTTCTCTATTTCCACAAGTTTTCTATCAAACTGTTCCTGCTCCTTCTCAGAGAGATCATTTCCAATGAATACTGTGTCTTCAGTTGCCTCAGTGTCTTCAGTGGACTCTGACGTCATGCAGTTCAGGAGGATTACTTGTGCAGACTTGGACTGAATGTCTTTCTTTGCACATTCTTTGTCAATGACCTGCTGCAAGTCAAAAACTTTTTCCTTATCATCAAAGTCATCTATCATCAGCAAAACAGGGACCCGTGGTACTTGCTCCTCATGGTCATACATCAAAAGTTTGACCACTTGCTCAGCTACTTCAGTGAAGTCAGCATTGCAGTCTCTGAGGACAGCACAACGGAATCTGTCTCGAAGAGACCATAAAGTATGCATGGCCAGAGTTGTCCCACCACATCCAGGTACATGCATGAGGTTCATTAACACGCAGGCTTTTCTCAGGGAGCACAAATCAGGTATGATTGTGTTCATGATGAAGTCAAACTTGTCTCGTTTGATAAATGGTGTGGATCCAGGCTGCTCTGAGAAATAGAAATTCCACCATGATACTTTTCCTCCTTTGTAGAAGTTCTCCTCTATTTCAATTTTGTCCTCGTTTCCTCCCTCACATTGGTTCACGCACAGGACCTCTAAGGTCTTCAGGCTACGCTCAACTTTTTTTTCAAGGAGGACCTTGCTTCCTCCACCACATGGTAGGAAACGGTAGGATCTACGGTTTTCTGACAACAGGCTAAGAATAGTGCCATTGACTTCAGCAAAACTGAGCTCATAAATGCACCTTCGAGAGATGTCGATTCCGCACCGAGCATTGATTAGGTCTCTCCAGGAGGTAAATGCTCTTTCATTGTCACATACACAAAGAATTTGCTCTGTGCCTTTGAGCTCCTGAAAGAATGTACTGAATGTCTCAACAAGAGGGTCCATCTTCTCACTCACTGTTGACAAAAGTAAGAAGATGACAAGGAATCTCTTGTTTGGAAGCACATCTTTCCGACACAAGAACGAAATCACATCTCGGATGGAGGCTCCCTTGTCCATCAACCACTCGTCTATTTCTGACGGTACCTCATCCTCAATACCTCCATTGCAGAATACCCAGCTGGTATTTCGAGTTAATTCTAACTTGTTTGCAATGTCCTCAACTCCTTCTGTGATTTTATACTTTGCCGGTAAATGGACACTTACTGTACTCTGCTGTTCAAAGTGACACTGTAATCCTTGTTTAGCTGATTCTGGATCAAAGTCTAAAACAGCTGTTGGGTTGAGTTCAACAAGAAATCCCAGTGATTCAAACTGAACTGGATGTGATTTGTTAGTTACGATCACATACCGCTCAAAGTGTGACTTATCTAATGAGAGGGAACCACCAGTTATCATCTGACTTAATCTTGAGCCTTGAGTACTGCTTTTTATCACATTGAGGTGCTTCTCTTCAGATTGTTTTCGAAGTTGGGTTAATTGTGCTATACGATCAACAAACTGGCTGTATTCCACCATAGGTTTGGCACCTGTGGTTGGTGCGAGGAGATCCCTGCTGCTGCCTCCATCTCGGACAAAGAATTGTTTCTGTGGTTTTGTTTCAGGTTCTTTGCCTTTTGCTTTTTTCTTGGCTTTTTTTGTGTTCATGTTTGAAGTGTGATAGATGTTTTCTGCACAGATGGTTGAGTCAGGAACTATGTCCACTTCTATCACACATTTGTCAGATGATGTCATATTCTTATTGAGAACACCAACAAATCGAGGAGGTTTAATGCAAATTTGAGCAGTCTGTTTGTGTTTATGCTCAAAATAACCATCGATGGCAGATTTTAGTTCATTAGCATAAGTCTCTTTGTCCTCAACAACCACCCCCAACACTTGACCATGGATGTAGTCTGGCTTGTCCCCAATTCCAAAATGTATGGTGCCGTTGGTACGGCTGTTCATGCAGGCAGCTGCAAAGCGAATTACCTCATAAGTGAACTTGTTCATTTTTGTTTCATCCGTTGTATTGATGAAAGCTTTGTACTCGTGGCAGGGTTCAATGAAGTCTGAGGCACCAGATTCTGTGATATCAAGAATGCTGCTCTCCATGTATCTATATGGATCATGGTACCTACAAAATGGATATGGTTTACATGGTCTTCCAGGCTGATTTCTGCAGCTTGCTGGTTCCTCTTTCTTTAATTTTACTACCTCATCTCTGGAATGAATGATAAGTTTGGCTGGGCCAAAGGTCACACCCATTGATTTTAAGTCTGTTGCATCTAAAAGCAAAAGACTAGGCCCATTAATGTCCTGCTGAAACAGTGTTTCTGCAACACTGTCATCCACATTATCCAACTTCAGAGCCCATTGTCTCACTTGATGTTTACTCCAATCCTTGATGTCAGGTGACAGATCCTCCTCCTGACTCTAAAATAAAAAATAAAATTATTTTTCCTCATCTTCCACTCAGATCACTGCACAATTACTATTTCTTGATCATATTTAGTCTCAGATGTGGTAATATATTGTCCCGAAGTCCATTTGAATCTAATTGCAGCCTAATGGATTGTGTTATAGGAGCATCTTTCCCTAAAAGTTGTCATTTACCTTCATTTCGCCTTGATCTGCCATACCGTCATTGGCTCCCACTTTGCAAACGTCTGGATCGCTAATGCTACAAAAGTAATAAAGAGAGAAATTAATAACAGAGGACTAGATACTATACTGCTTGCACTCAATACAGAAAATGTAATTTATTTCAACTTTACCTTAATTTTTCCTGATCGTCCATGATGGCTGGCTCACTTTGCGCAACATCTTGACCAGTAATACTGCAAGATGAAATATAAATGTGAATACATTGACATATTAAAATGTCTGAGCACATAAACTAGATATTGAACCTCAATACCTCAACCAACCATCAAAAACAAAGCAATTTGCCTTAGGCCTTTGTTGTGGCAAACATTTGGACTTGTTAGTCTGAAATGTATCTGATACTTGTAATGGCAAATGAGAAAATCCTATTCTCACAACTCATCAGTGACCATTGGATCAATCGTCCTGAAACGTCATGATCTTCTATGGATATCTAAACAAAAATTTAGGATGCTTACATGTTTTGTTCAGCAAGATGACCTTCAAAAATGAACACCACATGATGAACAATACTTGATTTTTGAAGCCTAAATGCAGTTGCCAGAAGTTAAAAGCTAACGTTATGCTATAAACAAACTACACCATGTTTGCAAGACCCCAGTGTCACCACCACTAAGCTCTCTCATACACTATACTTTACACAGTTTACTTTAAATTCATCAATCAAGAATTTGGAAAGTTAGAGTAAGAATAGTTCTGCAACTAAAGACCGACATGTAAAGACACACAGTAGGCTGCTGGAAGCAGTTAGCTGATTAGCAGAGAGAAGTCTCTCTATAGAGGAAGGGTTGGAGGAATTTGCATGTGGCTGCAAACGAAATTCTTTCTGTGGAGGCCATGGTGGATAATAATTATCATCATCCCTGAAATATATTGTGTACTACATACTGTGTCTATTTGTTAACCAAATGAATGGAAACCAATGTAGAGCTCCCTGCATGGCTGTTGGCACAACATAATGATGATGGTAGGCCGGACTGAGCTGCTCCGCCCATGCGATTGAGCTTGGTCATGGCAGAGAGGAGTGGAGCTCACTTGGATTATCCTTATATCTTTTGCCTTCGTGATGGCCTGATCACATGAACATGAGAAATGTGAAAGAACCAGTATGGTTAGCCTAGACCTAAAAAAAACCTTCTGCCAGTACTGTCTGTGCCATGACAACTGTGAAACAAAGCCATCACTATAACTGGTTTTATACTCTAGCCTTGATGGCACCATAAATACTGCGGTATGTTTATGCTTTGCTTGTTATCGCGAATCATATGTCAGCCAAGAGAGACGCCTATTGTCTCACAGTATAAAGTATTGATATACAGTATTACCCAACTGTAACTGGCACTCAAATACCAAATTAAATAAAACAGATACAAACCGGCCTTAAACAGGTGTGGAACAGTAATGTAATAGATGTGTAAGAACCCGTATGGTCTAGTGTTTTTTATCTTTCTTTCTCTTAGTATTTGGAGTAGTTTCTATGATGTCACAGGCTGAATTTAATATATGTGTGTGGATGAATGCAGTTGAAACAGTTTTACAGTTTCACAACACTTATCCCCACACTGCAATTATATTCCCCATTTAATCTGTTTTTTCTGCAATAGCCATTTTTTGCAGTGAACCCAACTCTTGGTGGAGGAGAGAGAAATCTGTGTGTCTGTGTCGGTGCTATGCTGAAGATAGTCACTCCCTCAGTGGGCTGTCTGTTCAGAGGAAACGAAACCTAAGCAATGCTTTGTGTGTGTGTGTGTGTGTGTGTGTGTGTGTGTGTGTGTGTGTGTGTGTGTGTTGGTTGCTTTGTTTAAAATAAACGATACCAGAGGCTGCTGACTTTTGGCTTAAGTCAGTGGGTATGACAGGGAACGATGATGACTAGCCTGTAATATTCCAGGTACATCAATCACATCCCTTCGAGCTGCTAGGAAGAAATCTTCTTTACTAAATGAGCGTTCAGCCTTCAATACACTGAATGAGTAACATTCACTGAATACTTTAAGCTTCTTCCTTGCTTACATTTCGAAAACAAATTTCAGGAAAATATCAAAGGCCCCATCCCACAATATTACAAAAAGTTAGTAATTTTTTTGTGTAGTTCCACCTCATTTGTTTTGTCAACATCCTGCTACTAATTAACATTCAACATACAACATTTTTTAATAGATTCTGAATCGTGGGAGATAAAAATCACAATTCTTATGTGAACTGATTTTCTCTATCCACCTTGTGTTTATGTAGGAGGGAGAGAGAGCTTATGCAGACTTTTGGGAGGGCCCAGCTGTTTCCATGAGAGTGCTTGAGTGCAAAACTTTATCAGTAGCTTGAGGGAAGTTAAAATTTAAATTTATAGCCGACCACACCTCTAGCTATGGCTCTTTGAACCTTGAATTTATGAGATACGTAGGTGGACTGTCTGAGATGACTGTATACTTGAATACAAAAGAAAACAGTGCAAAATACTTTATTTTGAGCAAAATACAATCATCATACAGCCAAAGCAGTCAAAATAATCTTCCAAACTTCAACATAGTGTCTGTGTTTAAACATACAGTAGGCCTGTGTACATAAATACCTCACTTCTACCTAACTTAATGTCACACCTCATCAAGAAAATAGTCCTTTGTAGAATATGCAACAGAAAAAGTCAACATACTACATCACAGCATTTCATATTAAGGACAAGCATGAAATGGACATTTCATTACATTAAAACATCATAATACTGTTTTGTTCATTTGTCTTTTCTATTTATCTGCATGACGATGTGTGACAATTACGTTGCTTTATTATCATGAAAGTCATTCATTTGCATTTATGGGGGTTTAAGCTGAAAATGTACGCACATGTGAAGGAACAATACGACGCTGTTTGTCTCTAATTACATGGCATATCAAACATGAATCAGTAACTTCACAAAAATACAAATAAAACAGGAAGATTAATGAGAAGTAAACTACAAATCAACAGTAAACTAAAAGCCGAACAGCATTTAACTCTACTGTAAATCATAGTAAATGTCTACATACTCGAGTCTAGAAAGATTTATATACAATCTGTACAATTCCACCGATGAAACTTTGACCCTCCTGAGTACCTGTCGGTCATTTCAACACAACGTGGAAGCCTTCTGTGTTTTCATCTGGGTAACAGAAAAAAAATCCAGTGAAAGATCATTAAAAAACACCAAATAATGACAGAAACAGTGTGATGGATGCTTAAGTTTAACAGTGAATTGTCAAAGTAAAGGTTAAAGATAATTACCTCGTATAGTGCTGAGGATGAAGCTCGTTTCCTCCCTGAAGTTCTGCACCATCTGAAAGAAACATATCAACATATAAATCCTAATCCAAGCCCAGCATTCAGAAACATTTTTCAATGAGACTTCAGACATTTAGTAGCAGTTCCTGTTAACAAAAGATCATTTAACCCTAACTAAGTGGTTTTTGTGTCTAAACCTAACCAGAACTTGACCACAGCGTCTTGACGAAGTGGTTGATCAGGCCCTTTTTGTTCTCACTAGTGTGACAACGTGAACTGTGTTCGGTCGGCTTTGGCTGCTTGTGTTTTATCTGATGAGATCCCGATGCTGTTGGAGATTGTTGTGAGTGAAGACAATATGGAGCAAATGATAATCTGCCGCTTGTCGGTACGATTACACGGCAGTAGTCTCCAACTTCTGTCTTACATATCTCCCTGTAAATTAGTGGGAAAGTCTCCTCTTTCAGGCCTCACTAGTGCTTT
Organism: Lagodon rhomboides; assembly: GCA_039737535.1. NCBI lineage: Eukaryota > Metazoa > Chordata > Actinopteri > Spariformes > Sparidae > Lagodon > Lagodon rhomboides. The sequence goes on along the minus strand of CM077790.1, from coordinate 30,804,310 downwards.
CAGTATTCACACATGCAGCTACATTGACATGTAGAATGCTGAAATAGTTGGGGCAAGGGAAAGTCCGGCAGATGGTGCTCTGATTTACCTTAATATCAATCCCTACTACCTTTCACACACGACCTCATGGAGGTGTCAGGTATAAATCCCGATCAGCAGAGTTCACCTCGCCTGTGCCCTCATATAGTGCTCGTTTAAATAATTCAAAGGTATTAGAAATGAGTGGTTGGTATCAGAGATGTTAGGATACCTCGTCGGAGACTAAGACATGGATCCCGTTGGACTTCTGTCTGTAGATGTGTGTGATTTGCTGTGGAGTGATGCTGTACAGCAAAGCGATCTTTTCAGAAAGGTCCAACAGCGTCAGCTCCTCCAGGTACAGAGCGTGGTAGACTGCAGGGAACACAAAGCAGACAGCTGATGACGAATTGTGAGCTTTGGCTGTTGTATTGGTTAACGTTAGATTGTGAACGTGTATCTAATAAACTTGTAACTGAGTGAACATGCAGATAAAATAAGAATATTATACATTATGTGTACTTTGCTTACTCTCTCCACCCCCTGGCTTGATGGCAGGTTGATGTCTGGCCTGCTGCTGACACACATAGATGGTAAGACGGGGCTGAATACACCTGGAAAATGTGAGCAGACACTGTAATTTTATAACTACTAGAACATGTAGTACTAATAACTTGACTTAAATGGTTGTTTGGCCTCTTGTTCACCTAAAACCTGAATTTTAGGACTTAACATTTCAATCGTTGCTTTGAGTGTGAACAGTGTGAACAGTTTCCACAGAACAGATATTTGAGGGAAGGGAAAGCAATGGAAAATCCCAAATGACGCAAGGTATCATATTAGTCGAGTCATACCTTCCGATTTCATATAAACCAAAAGACAATATAACTTTACTTTCGCAATATCCATTTTCCATAAAAACAAAACTTGCATCACCCAACAGGAACAACTGCGTCAGAACAGATTATCACCACCTCGGCGTATTTTGCAAGGACAAAAACGAAATCGAAACACATTTCACTGTCTTGTTCTGACATGACTGAGCGCTCCGAGGTGCGTTTTATTGTCTCACCTTCCTTTCATGGTGTTAAAGAGGCGAATGCCATCCGCTGGGCCGCAGATCTGGATCAGATCCTCCCTGCTCATCCTCAACAGATCACCGCCTGCAACAACAGCAGAAAATCTACTCTGCTTCCTTTCTGCCAAGAAATATTCAGGGAATTCCTGTTTCTTTCCCTGTGATTGAGTCACCATGGATCAAAATGTGTTGTGATTTTTACCTGAGAAGCTGTTGAAGAGCCTCGAGTAAGGTGAGAACCTGTGACGGTGCAGCCACTGCTGAGTGTCCTGCGGCGAGGACGATGGCAGGAGGTGCTACATGTCAAAAAGAAGAAGAGCCCTTGAAATGAGTATAGCAGCACAGCATCCACCTGTCTCCAAATAATCGCCTAAAAGGGATGAGAGAGCAACGTTAACACTTTCACACCGCTCTGTTCCCCGTTACTTACATCAGAGCAGGTGGGCATGAGCAGATCCGCTTGCTGGTTTGGAGAACAGTCGCTACGAAATCGTGCACATGAAGGAGAAAGAAGAGATTGGGGTGATTGGTTGAGTATTTTATTTGTACTGCGCTGAAAGTACTAAAGTTTACTGATGAAAAAAAGTGTTTACAGAGCACAGATTGTGGAAGTTCACACTTCTGCAGTGTTGAATAAGCACCCATAGAGGGAGCTATCACCACTGTTTGTATTACACTGTGCAGTGTACCTGTGCAGCGGTCAACCCCCGGCCTAGAGAGATCATTTATAGCTCTCGCTATCTTTATTAATCCTGGCATAAATCAACACAAGTCCACTTGGCCTGCCAGTCTTTTCTGCAGAGCGCTGCTGAACAGGTTGGTGACATAAATGCTGACTCACCCGTCTGTGAAGCCACAGGAAGTTGGTGAGCTGTGGTAAACTGGCGATGGAGTGCTGCTGCTGCTGTGGATGGTGAGATTCAGGGCATCGGGCCAAGGGGAACACTTGAGAGAAACAGAAAAGGAAAGAGGAAGGGGATTTCCGATTATTCAAAATGCTTCAGGAGCAAAAATGTGACAAATGAACTGAGATGAGATAAGATAATGTTTTTATTGATGCCCCAGAGAGGAAGTTCTGGTGTTACAGCAGCATGAGGACAGAATAAGTAGAGAGAAATGTAACTGAGTACTCGGCTATATTTATCTGACAACTAGTTACTGATTGATAGCCACAGATTAATATTCCACATGCACGTACGATACGATCATTGTATAAAACATAATCCAGTGCTAAACTCACCAACATTACATAAAGTGGTTGGCTCCACCTCAGCCAGTTACAACAATGAACTGTTAATGAATCAATACAGATACTGATTACTGCTTAATCCAACTTAATACCTGAAGCAAGTTTTGTGTACTGGTGTTACCTTTTTAACTTTTTGGCAGAGTATGTTTGCTCGTTATCCAGATGAATGACAAACCAGATTAACACTAAAGCAGAAAACTGCTAAGTCACTTGACGTTCAAAGACATCAGAGTCCCGAATCATTGACAGAGCTCGGCACCGAAGCAAGCGCACTTTAAAAATGAAGCAGAACGAGCAAAGCCACATATTAACATTGATACTGCACGGTGCACAAGTAAGCAGAGTCAGGAGGAGGCAAATATACTGAGTGGCAGGTGAAGAACATAAAAATAAAACAGCGATTGTGTGCTTTGAGCGCCGATTAGATTAGAAGATTATCTGGATGACACAAGAGTTTACTACTGTGGGATCAATAAACATCAGTACAACACTAGTGACAAAATGAAAGCAAACAAAGGGTCCTCTCTCTCAGATCTGCTCCGTTATGTAACGCAGCCAGATAAAGACAAAGACAACCGTGTGCCTCACCTCTTTCAGCAGGGTGGTGTCGTGGGACGGCTGATACTTGTCTCGGTCTTGAAGGGTCTTTTTATCGATCTTTTCCCTGTCCGTCTTCAGTTTGCGATCAGCTCCTTTAGGCTGTAAAAGACGACATCAGAAGCGAAATATAATTTAGATATAGATGTCAGAGAAACATTTATAAAGGTGAACATACAGACAAGAACGTTTTCCTACCTTGAAGACTTTGACCTGGCAGCTGGAAGAGTGGACATGCTCCAGGTATTCCCCGTGTTCATTGCTGGTGAAAGTGTCCACCTGGATACGGAAGGGCACTCCCTTCTCCCCGCCATGCTTTCTCGGGGTGAACTCGGTACTGATGCAGTTGACCTGAGAAGAAAAGAGGGTTTGAGGAACTCCTAAGTTTGCAGTACATGTGTTTTAACGACTCCCCCCTAGACCAGAAACTGTGTGTACCTGAATGAAAACAGAGGCGTTCTTGACGGGATCCCAGAGGAACTCAATGGTGTTGAGGTGCATGGGGTGTGAACGGGGCTCCTGTATCCCCACTGACAGCGGGATATCTGCAGATAATGAGTCAGTCAGTTTACTCTCACTTCAAGTAGATACATCTTCTCAGTTAGCATCTTGTTAGGAGTGATAGAGTCAGCGGTGTTGGCGTTATACGTTCCTGCAAAACCATGAATACGTTCGATTTGTATTGGCGACTTTCTTATCAAGACAAAGACGGGATGGTGGTGGTGTAAAGTTTTGCCTTTTTCCAGCCATATTCGTGTCGACAAAACTCAGTACTTTAGGCCAAAACATAATATTTTCTGACCCCAAAATAGCTGCCAGACCACTTTGACAAACTTTGTTTTGGGAACAGTGATGCTGGCAGTCTACCAATTCAGTCGTTTAGGTTCGAGAGTATGTCGGTTAGCACAGTCGACTCACCTATATCCAGGATTCGGTCTCCAGGTCTGTTCCATCTCCATCCCTCCAGCTGCTGGTGCTCCATATACTGCAGTCGACGGTCATGAAACACCACGCGCACAATGCTCTGTAAACGAGATCAGACATTTAGGCCGGAGGACAGCTACAGCTCGAGTCGGGGCAGCTCGCACGTTGCTGAAGAGCTTGACTGTTCGGCAACGTGCGAAAAAAGGCTCCCCTCATTTATTCATCAAGACATACCGAGGCAGTTTCATTGGGCGAGGGTCAGGAGGTGGAAATTCAGTGAATTTCATCTCCATTCCTACCCGTCATACATTAGTCATACTTTAATTGATCATATCCGTGAGGAAAATGACCCACTGCCACTGAGCTACGAATGATCTGTGAGATGCAGAACCAACAGTGACTCAAAGTCAAGGCTCCCACAAAGAATTTAAAGATCCCATGAAATGAACATCCGAGCTTCCTTTTTGGAGCTTGCCGCACTCGTGGACACATTAAGGAAGGACTGACACCATTTTATGGGACCTTTAAGGACATTTTGCTGATATCCAATCACACAAGACTTCGGATACCTCTCAGACCTTCATAACAAGATCTTTTGGTTACATCTGCACATTTTCACAACCTCCATACGGATACTTTTGTTACCACCAACTTCACAAACTTCGGATGATTTTGTGTTCATGTGGGAACCTTGAACAAAGGCAGTCCACGACAAGTCGCAGTTGTTACTCGCTTATTGACCCGCTTTGTGTTGTCCCAATATTAAACAAAAAACAAATGATAGTGTCATAGATTGGGAAATTACAAGAAGACCCCTGATGATTTAGAGCAAACGACCTTGATGGTGTCATCGGGGTTATCTTCAGCTTTATGGTATGTGTCCACAGGGGCATTTTTGGATGCAAGATACACCCTCCATCAACCAACGAATGCCACTGGTTTCAGACTTGACCAAGATGGCGACCTGTTTAGACACTTTCTCTTAAATTACGAAGATAGTTCACCTATATTCTGAAGACATTTTAGGTGTTGGACGCCCCTGATTTGCTTTAAGTAGTCTGGACCTCGACTGTATGCAAATGAAGAGCAGACAACCTCTCTTGAAATGCAACGCAGCACTACCACAATGCACTGCATGTGCTGGAAAGCGTAGAAACAATGCATCCTGTGGACACATACCATTAGACCTGGACTTTTTAAATAGGAAAGTTAAAAACCAAGGATGTTGGGTTTTCGGCATTTAACAGGCATTGATGCTATCAATTTATGGGACATTTGGGATCCTGTACTTTCACCAAATTGAATTAACAACCTGTAAAAACATGTACCGCTGGGATATTTCTGGAGGGAGGCTCACGCATGACTGAGCGCCAGAACTCAGAGAGCCCTGCACGCAGCACGTCATGTGTTTGCATAGACGCCACCTGTCGCATTCTTGTGTTTCTGGGATGCCGCCGCTAACGTTACGGTCTCAGGTGACGGCAGCCTGACGACAGAGACATGTCGAGTGGATGCGCTTAAACAGAAGTGAAATAAAATGACCTCTCCTTAACTCTCAGATGAGTGTGTTGACAAACGTCTCTGCAATAAACGGAGTCACTTTCGACTCTGAAATTTAGTCACACAAGTAGCGTGATGGGCTGCTAATGGGGTTTATTCAGAAAGCCATCGCATCAGGATGATACCACTTTATTTTAAAGATCACAGTTAAAAAACAGCGATGTTGTAATGTAAAGATGCTCAGGTGTTTCTGAAAAAACTCCAATGCAGAATAAAAAATTGATTGGCATCTTCAAATGAATCATACAGTGTGTGTGTTGTAAACATGTGGAGGTGGGATGAGTTGTGTGTTTTGCAAGGGTTATTTGTGAAAATCAGAAAAGAAGAAGGGTAAGTTTGGGTGATAGTACCAAGCTCTCCGAGATCGACACCCCACCCCCGAAGTGGAAGGGAGGGTTGAGGCCCCTGTGACAAACCAAATGTGTACATAAAAACAGATAAGGGAAGAAAGAGAGAGGTCACATGAAGAGTCAAAAAACAGACAGCAAAAACAACAGAGAACACAATACCTTACACCTACCTTTACATATTTGCTGCTTATATCTGTATACTCCACTAGTTTTCTGTTAAGCATACGGATTTCGTAGGACTGACCTACATTTTAAAACATTAAAAAAAAAAACCTGATTAAAATTGAAAAATGGGAAATCAGTCAATCAGAAAAGAGGGGCAGTGGAGATAGAAATTGAATTAAATTAGAAACCTTTTAAGCCAGATATCAAGGCCAGCCACTAGGAAACGTTTATGTATCTCCATCCTGATCAAATATGATGCATTAACTTTAATATCACAAGAAAATGTAATTAAAATAGCCAGTAAGGCAAACTATGAGACTATCAGTGCTTTTTTTTTAAGGCATAAAAATAAAGCCAAGCTGTGGCGCTGATGTCGATTAACTTATCAATACAGTGTCATTGTTGGCCAAGAGTTGCATGTTAAAGCAAGCTTGTGTTTTTTTTTTTTTTACTCCCAACCAAATTACTGTACAGCAGATAAGCAGGGCAAACTTGTAAAATAATGCACAAATAAAAAATGTCACTTTTCAACAAGAGAAACAATCAGAAGGTTTAAATAGAGGAGAGCGATGTGAATAAGAAGAGGAAAGGAGAAAAGAAGAAGAATAAAGGAGGGTGGATAGATCGGAAAACAGAAGTTAAGACAGATTTACACACATGTAGGAGCTCATGTTGCACAGATGAAATAATGCGTGGTTTATAATTTTATAATCATGATGTCTTTTGAATCTAACCGCTGTGATTCCAGTAAATCTACATTTTGTTGGTGCTTCTGTCATCATTCCCACTCTTTTCCCCAAACGCCTGCCAACTTGGGGGGGTGGGAGCGATCTTCCACGATTGTGAAAGTAACCGCTAACTGCTGCGACCCATGGATCTAACAAATAATATCGGGAGCCACTTATTTCATGATATAATCCTGCAAGAAAAAGTATTTTTGGGGGCTGCAGTGGATCACGTGACCGTGTAATTACACAGTTTGGCCACTAGAAAAGTTGGCTTCAAAGCCTGGTGCTCTTCCTGTGAACTGTAGGTGGCATAAGCTAGTTAGCCCAATTAGCAGTGCAGTTAGCTGCCTCTGCAGGACTACACTGGGAGCTTGTAGCTTTGTTTTGTACGTCTTGTGTTGTTGCACTTGCTTGATGTTTGTTATGATTATATTACTCATGATCAGAAACTAAAACAGCCGAATGTCAATTTCAAAATTGCACATAAATCCAGAGACGCTCTTTAAAGTAAAAACGTTTCAGTGCTGTACTTTTAAAATGTTTTATATTAAGTAGAGTGGTCACAGGTTAAATTTAACCAAGGAGCAATAAATTAATCGTCAATGTCTAATATCTTCTGGTTGCAGCTTCTTAAATAGGAGAACTTTTTGTTGTTGTGTTGCTGTTTTTCTTTGTCGTATATGAGCTAAAATTTAATATCTTAATTTTTAGGCTGTCAGTCAGACAAAACAAGCAAATTGGAGAAACTGCAATGGCTCATTAATTGATCATTTTAGTGTATATCGCTCATAGAAATTAGAATTATTAGGGCTTTTCTCTGCTTCCATAGAACCAGATGATTTAGATTTGAAGTTGTGATGTCATCACAGCATGAAATCCACATAACTATCAAATCATCTGGTGATGAAACTGTATTTCTGTGTTTATATCAGCTGCAGGATCCCAAACTGAAGGCGTGTACATTTAATTGAATTCAACTAAACAACTTACAAATGCATTTTAAAATTCCACATCAGCGATGATCTAGGATTGCATCTGACAACATGAGCTCCGGTCCATTCAGTCAGCGTGGACATTACACTCGCAGGACAGATAGCTACCTTGGTTGAGATAAGTGAGACTCTCCTCCTGCTGTTTCACAGCCGGCGAGGTGGCTGCACACAGGATATACTGGAATGGGCTCCTGCTGGCACCATTTTCAGCCATAAGCCTCGCTTCTTCGTTTTTCAAGAAAGGTGCCAAGGCCTCTCTGAAAGAGAGCAGAAGGAGAGAAGAGGGGCTGAGTGTGGGCTCGTCAATCTGATCCTTTAATCACAGGAACAACACAGTGTTACTCATTCAGCTCAATGCATTTGTAGCGTTAGTAGTTAGAAAAGGAGAAAAGAAGTCAGTCTAAATGTGACATTTGAGTGCAATGCTCCTTTAAAAATTAGCCACTGGAATGTATTTTACAATTTGAATTGTCACATGGCAGAAAATAACCACTTGAATGTGCTCCCAGAGGCAGAATTACTGCAAATCTGCACATTTACAAACTACATTTTACGTCATACAAGCCCTTCTTCCCTCCACATATCACTGCTTTGCACTGACACTCTGATTTAAGCCGTCACAGATTAAACTCTTCCCCCGGATGCAAGCGTCTGCAGCTCCTGAGCGTGGTTTGTGCTTTACCTAATGTAACTAGCAGAGTGCTGGTGGTAGGATTCAGGCTGGGAGTGGCAGAACAGCATATTTTCCAGTGCGGTGTCTTCTCGTATCCCGGGACCACAGCGGGGAGGACGTGGAGACAGACGGAGCTAGCTTTTGCGCCTGCTGGTTTTTCCTCAGATTTCAGCTCAGGGGAGGTTTGCGGCCAAACCTCGCTGCGTGCCTCTTATATTGTCCCGGTGATGTCATCAGGACTCCCATTAGCATACCTTGGATGACCTTTGATAGGCGGAGTGTGCAGGCAGGCACACCTCCCACTGCCACTGTCTCGCTGGGCTGATGCATTAATAGCAGCTTCACTTGACCAGTTGTTGACACTGCCAACAGTCGGGCCCTAAAGCTGCGACTTTAAACTCACTTAGGGTAACGATGTTTGGAGACACGTTTTGGAAACAAACATGAGAACGACCTCAGGTATTAGAGAACAAACATAAACATAATGAGAGGATCCTCAGCACGGCTCTACAATTCAAACCAATCAACTTTTAGAGCAGCAACGGTAATAACAGTGATGGAGGGAGACAATCTCGCTCCACACGAGACAGTTTAATCCCAACATGCATGTTTAACTTCAGTGTATGAGTTGAAACTCCTGCAGCTGTCCGGTCTCTTCTCAGTATCCTCAAAAGGACCCGAGATTAGGAGCAGGTCATCTGACAGTCGGCTCAGGTTAATGTTTATACAGAGCGGCTAAGCACACCTCAGCCTTAGGTGCATGTGCTCGTAAATGGATGAACAACTGGACAGCACCGCTGCCAGGACCCCCGGTGGAAAGTCACGGAACAAGGTCCAACCTGCGAGGGGAGGAAAACTGGGAAGACATACGAGCTTCGATTAACTCCTGAGATCTAACACAACATTAACCCTTTCATGCACGATGTCCACCAATATTTGGAGGCCATTTTTAATGATTTAAGTTGGAGTAGCATGTCACAACAACAAAGTGGCCGATCCCCAAAACCTCGACTGTTATCCTTCATCTCGTCATACAAAAGATTACATAACAACACCAAACAGGCCAAATATTTTTCTTGTACGTTTTTTCACGAGACTGAAAATACGTCAGATGCACCGAAGGTCAAATTCTGCATATTTAGATTCCACCTTTTTTTGCATGTTTTAATTAAAGTGATAATATAATTTACACTTGAATAGTTTTTCTTTTTAAAGGGGCACTGTGTCGTTTTGGAGAAGAAAATCAAACTCATCATTTTCAATATTTACAGTATAAATTAAGATATATTTATTTTTCCTCACACTGTTTGAAGCTAGAAAGGTGGCAGGGTCCGCCACATATGAACAAAGCAAAGCTGTGATGGCGTTTAATGTCCCCGACGACCTCTGTAGTCTCAGTTAGACACTTGTCAGCAACTGAGCGTTTTGCAATTAAACTGTGGGACATTTAATGATTTAACTCTCAAATGAATACAATAAGCACAATAACATTTGACATATACGTGCAACAGAGGATAAAATGATGTATTTTGTATCCAAAGGTTCAGAGGTTAAAAACACTGTGACGTCACAATATTCTGGAATATATTGCAGTAATTTGAGTTATTGTGTTGATTGTTTGTGGTTGTAACAGTCGTCACAATCCTTCTCTTTTCCCTTTTTAACCCTTTATCCTCCTGTAAATCACTTTTCATACCAGTGCTGCTTGGTTTCCTCTGCAGGGGACATTCACATAAATACTTTTATTACACAAACATTCAATATTTCATGCTCATCAACGAAAAAACGAAGACACCGAGCTCAGTTCTTATTCCGTTTATTTCTAGAGCAAACAATTTCTTTACATTGTTGCGAGTCTATCACGGGTGGAAGTTAACAAAAAAGAAAACCTTCTGTACACTTTATCATGAGAGAAACAAAATAAAATAAAATAAAATATATAAATACAGGCTTGAATATTACATGACCGATTGAGACAAAAGAAAGACAGTGTACTGTAGAACATGCATAGTGAACAGTTTGCGAGGAATACCATCTTTGTTTGTTTGTTTGTTTCTAGGACCAGTGACGTGGTGACGGATGCGAGCGACCGGCAGTTTGATTGGTGGAAGGCCCGATTAAAACCCAAACGAGGAAGTGAAAATGAAGGTAGAGTGCAGACAGGCATATTACAGAGTGTACAGGGCTGCATGTCGCTGAAGTCAGTCTCAGTACCAATACTTAAAAAGCTACTTATAACACATGTAAAGTCTGTACATTCATTTACTTAAATAACCACAATTGGCCCGTTTTCAGTGGATTCCATAAATGAAAAAAAAAAAACACTCAAATAAAAAAAAAACCCAAACTGTCCCTCCGAGGACAATAAATCATGAATACTTATATTATTTTTACTATGATTAATTTGCTAGAAGACAGCAAATGAGATAATTTAAAGGCATAATGAGTCTGGTCCGTGTGAACTGTGAACCAAATCGTATCAGATAATAATAAAAATCAACGTTTTAAAGCTTCTTGATACCTCAAACTCAACACTGAAATAAAATAAACACAGCCGTGATCAGAGGAACGATCCCTCTGCACCCTGCCTGGGTTCTTCCACCAGCTCACAGAAACCAAACGCTTGGTTTTGGCTCCGTTTTTTGTACCTTTTTGTTTCTTAATGACTAACGTGACTACCTCCCTCTACTGAAACATTAAATCAGAGATGAGTAATCTGATGATGTTACAAGTGCACTTTAACAGCCAGAAAACCCCCCCGGGCCCTTTCACGACAGCACTTTAGTTGACGTGTGCTGCAGGTTACATGCAAGCTAATTTTTGCTAACGTGCAAAAAAGTTAGATAGTAAACCTGTTCACCTCTTTTTTTTTGTTTGTTTGTTTTCCCATTGACATGTAAAATTTTGCGAAGCAGTGGTCAAAAAGTGTATGTACAAAATACCTTGACTTGTGGATTTGCGGTTATTGCAGAAAGCTGTGGTTACGTGAGGAGGAAAACTGAACGACTAATACTGTTGTCATCGCAGGTTAAGAGCGCCGTCGCGGCTCCGTCTTCCTGCAGATTCACATTTTTTTTGTGTGGTTTTTTTTGAGAGTTGCAGTGCTGTACATCCCGTTCACTCTCTGCAGTCCCAGTCGACAAACGTGTGTGAGTGCGTGTAAAGTGAATAAGGCCTGGTAACGTCTTTTTTCCGACTGTCTCGCATCATCGCCGGATCTCTCTCCACACTCCGAGCAGGGGGCGGGGGGAGAAACATCTGCAGTATTTACAAAAAAGGGGCTTCTTCCTCCTCTTCAGAGTCTCTCGACCGAGCAGCAGCCTCAGACATTTACAGGTTAAGATGCGACAAGCACGTCGAACAAGAAGCACTTTTTCTGAACGTTTAGGGTGAAAACACAGGCGGCGTTTTCATCGGCTCAACTTCTGTCCGCTGATTGTGAGTTTTGAGACAAATTCAGACAGTTGTAAGTGTGCAGTTTAACAGCGATTTCATCTCCTGTGCCTTTTATGAATAAAGATCTGCACCGAATTTTAAGGATTGTCAATTCTGTAGCTTTTTTGAAAAGGGGAATTCAATTGATGGAGCCACTCTTAATTAGAAATCAGCGTAAAAAAGGCTACACGTCTATGAGCCATGATCAAAATCAATAAACTTAAAACATTAACTTAAAATGCTCATACAGTACTTTCTTTTTTTATGTCACATTGTTCTTTAACATTTCCTTTTTCTTTTTTCTTTTTTTTTTGGTTTTTATGCTCCCCAAACCAGAATTCATCCCAAAAACCATCACTGGGCCAGCCAAATGACATCTCATCCCAAAAACTGTAGTCGATTTGACGTTAATTTCTCTGGCACGATAACATCTCCTCCGCTTCACGGCATCATGTACGAACTCCTTAATTCTACCAAATCTGGAGGAGAAACTCTCTGCGTGGAGGTTGTGCGGGAGCCGAGGAGGAAGAGAACGAAAGTGAATTTCTTACATCCAAAAACCTCCCAAATGTTTTGACTCCCCTCCCCACCGGTCGAAAAAAACCAATCCACAGGTACATTCAAAAGTTTCTAGAGCAGAGGCGGGGAGGAGGAACTGAATGACGGACAGGTTGCTGTGAGGATCTCCCTCGAAACGGGAGGGAAAAGCGGAGTGGAGCTCGAGTTGTGATGAGAAGGAGGGGGAAGCTCAGAGACGGGGGGAGTCTGAAGGAAGTGAGGCTTTGACTTGGAAAACCATCCACGAGGTTTCCGACTGAACCCTCCCTCAGTTAACTGTGAGAGGAGACGTCAGAGGAGCTGCTGCTATTGCTGTTGGTCGTCTGGGCTCGCTTGATGTACAGGTTCAGTAGCTTCATCTGCAGCGGAGCAGAGACAACAGATATTACATGTTTTACTGTCAGAAGTGACTTCCTGATCAGTTTTAAGCAAGAAACGAGTGGTTCCTCAACATTTTGTCACTTTAGACGCACATCGTGTATTTTATGTCGCTACGAGTCTTAATCAAAACAACGAGAACAAACCAAAAATCGTGAAGTAGCGTGGGATCATGGGAGTTGTTGTCTTCATTGTTAAATTAAATAAACCTAAATTTAGCCTTTTTTATGTAATTAGAACAGCTGTGATTAGTTACTTCCACCCCTGTAAATCAACTCCAGTGATGTCACTCAGTGGCTAAGTTGCATTGTGGGTAATGTAGTCACCAGGTTTTGAAAAGGGAGAAGAACAAGTGAAAAAAAAAAGGTGATATCTTCTTTATTGATCATGATTTAAACTGCCCATAATGAGTCCAACAGTGTTACAGGACTGGACTGCTTCTTAAAACCTAGAGCCTACATTACCCACAATGCAGCTCAGCCACATGGAAGCAATCTCTCAGATGCCTACATGCAGATGTTGCATGTAGTAGCACTCCGCAGGCCCTGTGAACACACTTTCATGTGTAAAAATGGTGGAGTATCCCTTTAAGACAAAGGTTCATTCTTAGCAATAGTGAAATAATTCTTATGTTTGAGATCACGAACAAACAGGACAGCAGTCGTAAAAAGGAAAACACGGGTCGGTGTAACTGTAACTGCCACAAAATGAATGAAAATGGATTAAAACTATTTCCTGCTGTCGTAAGTCATAACGAAATGAAGAAGAAAGCCTTAAACGCTGCTTTCTAAAGCACCTGCTCTACAGAACGTCATCATGGATGGTTTTAACCTGAGGAAGGACTGAAAGTGACAGTCTGAAGTCATCACAGGAGCTTTCTGACGGAATTTCCGTCCTCATATCAACAGGCTGGAAAACACCACACCAAAGAGCATTTCTTTGAAAGTAGAGGAGATATCGCTGTGATGTCCGACCACTCAGGAACACACGTTTTATCTCGTGTTATCTTAAGTGGTTGGCGGAGGGTCCTTCCATTCAGGTGAACATGACCCTCAGACATCAGCCCTTATATAACTCAAGGACACATGTCGAGAAAGTAGGGCAAATATGACCCCGAGCTTTCTAATTGGACAACCGGTTGGAACCTGCTTCGAAATAACAACATGGGAATATGATAAGGCTGTGCGTCTGTTGGAGACGTGTGTGTGTGTGTGTGTGTGTGTGTGTGTGAATGCATAGACTGGACGCCCTCCGTACCTTGCTGCCCGTGAGCTGTGCCAGGTGGGGTTTGAGATCCTCGCCAATCACGGAGTAGATAGCCACGAGACAGAACACGCTGGCCTTGCGAACGCTGCTCTCTGTGTTGTCATAGCCCTGCGGGGAGACGAGGCAGCATCAGGCACCGCGCGCACGCCGCCGTGCACGCACGCACACACACACCAGGGGTCAGCAGGAACGTGGGAGGAGCCGCAGACAGTGCAGAGTACACGCAAACATTTCCAGGGACAAATAAGGCAAATAATTCCCCAGTGTCCAAATATGAACATTGTCCAAATATGCCTCTTTGGAGTTGACAGGGAGGTTTCTGCTCTCTCCGTCGCCTCCAACCTCCGCTGTCGAGGTTATTTAATACATAACAATACGGGGAAAGAAGTTTAAAAAGCTTAAAATCTTTGTTCAGATTAATTAAAAGTGTTTTAGTTTGCAGGTTTTTATATATTTAAGTCCAGTCAGAACTAAAAAAATAAATAAATAAAGAGGTTATCTGAGCTAAACTTTTAGAGACAAATTAATCTAAATCATCCTGAAAAACGTGTAAATCGTGTTTACGGCTCAGACCTGCAGGAGTCCGGGGATGATGTCGGGCAGCAGCTGCAGTAAGGAGTCCTTGGCGATGCGTTCGATGACTTTGGTTTGCATCTTGATGGCGGCCAGGTTGATGGGGTAGTCGGCCGTCTGCACGATCGGGCACAGCACCTTGATGCACTGCTCGGGGTGGATGGAGCCGGCCAGGGTGGACGCCGCCTCCTCGGCCGCACGCACCACCTGAAAGCACACGAACACATTAAGGTCTATAACGTAATGTGGAAACATAAATTCTTGAATATCTAAAGCAATTTCTCTGCAGGGAAAATGACTAATACAGAGAATATATAGAAAAAAATGTGCTTTTCAGATCAAACGTTTCTTATTTAAACAGCCTAAAGGTCTTTTTTTGTCTCAGCTCACCTGCTGAAGACTCAAAACACTGAAAAACCCCTTTGAAGAACAGTATCCTGCTCTGACTGCTGCATTATTAAACCTTTGATTCTTGGTCCCAACATGTGGATTAATATTGATCTGGAAGCCTCATCAAAGGGCTGCCTCCCTGTGTACCCGCTCTGTGTACCAGCTGCACACCTGACTGGAAGCCTTTCTCTCAGAGTAACCCCGAGTGTGTTTCTCAGTCGAGGTCGAAGGTAGAAGTCATTAATATTGTTCTCGTAACGATCAGATTGTCTCGATGAGCCGACAGTTGTTAACCCTTTGAACTCTGAGCTTTCTATATATATCTATTTATTATATGTCATTCCATGCCAACTGGAAGGAAGCCGGCTAACTTCCCATTTAGCGCTAACTTGAATGGGGATTAAAAATGTAAGTGTGTTGCTCTTATTGGACCGAATGGCTCAAATTCTGACTGCGAAACGAGTCATTTCATGGAGGTTGTGACGCTCAAAATAATTTATCTCCATGTTTACAGACTCTTCTTTCACAGTGGGTTGTTTGCTCCTCTGTTACCTCTGTTTCCGGCACATTCGTGAAGTGAAACGTGAAAAAACTGTGAATTAATTTACTCCAAAAATACTTCTCCACAAGCATCACTTTTAAGGAGATAAAGTGACACCACGTACCAAAATGGATGTTGTATTAGGCACCGTTAAAGGAAGAGTTAACCCAAGAAAGGAAATTCTGTCACAAGCTGGTTGAAGTTTCATAGTCCACAAAACATTTCTGGACAAAACAACTGAATAGTTAAAGGAAAAAAGCATCGTAAGGCCTAATTCAAGTCCCCAGAAGCCGCTAGATCCCAAATTGATTTGAGAAGTTGTTTACAGACGCTTCTTTCACAGTGGGTTGTTTTCTCCTCTGTTACAACCGTTTCCGGCACATTCGTGAAGTGAAACGTGAGAGTAATCTCAGTTCTTCAGCTCAATAAACAGATATTATTTCACCATTTCAAACCCTCCTGAACTCATGTTGTGTGATTTAATTTCGTACCTCCTTGTGAGAGTCTTTGTGAGCCTCCAGGGTCTTCATGATGGTGAGCTCGGCGTAGTTTTTGAAGCGGGCCGGCTGGTTCCTCAGGATTTCCTTCAGCACGCGCAGGGCCAGAGCTCGGATGGTGTGCTGGGGGAGGCAGAGATACAGGCGATCAGATAACAGTGGACATATCCTGCAGTTTCACAGATTCGCTGTATCTCCACTGTTTACAGTCACTCAGCTTCTGGAGATTATCAGCGGACAGATTCCCTCATTGTATGCTAATGAGCCTCTCAGAGTCGTTAGATAACGTACGTCTTTATCGCCCAGCGTCTCCAGCAGGAGCAGGAGGATGGTTTTAAAGTGTTCGTCCCACACGGCCATGTTGTCTTCTCGCGTGATCTTCAGCAGATCCACCAGGGCGCCCTTACGCTCCTCGGAGCGCTCGTTGTGATTGGACAGTTCCTTCAGCAGGTCGGCGACCATGTCCGAGTGGTCCTGACCGACTGGTCGCCGAGAGAGGACGAGAGGAAAGTGTTACACGTCGGAAACACAGCGGCTGACAACTTACTGAGGCTGCAAACTTAGTGTCATCCATCAGTCATTTTTAGTTGAATTTTACTTTTACTTCTTGGTTACAACTTTACAATGATGTGAGGAGATTTCACTTGTTTCTACTGTGAATCAATTTCCTCCTAAAATACTTCCCTGCATGTCAGATTGTAAAACCACTCCACAAGCATCACTTTTAAGGAGATAAAGTGACACCACGTACCAAAATGGATGTTGTATTAGGCACCGTTAAAGGAACAGTTAACCCAAGAAAGGAAATTCAGTCACAAGCTGGTTGAAGTTTCGTAGTTCACAAAACATTTCTGGACAAAACAATCGAATAATTAAAGGAAAAAAGCATCGTAAGGCCTAATTCAAGTCTCCAGAAGCCCCTAGATCCCAAATTGATTTGAAAAGACGTTATTTAATTCGTTCTGTGAGCTGAAATCTTCACTGGAGCTGCTAAAGTCTGAAGCACGAGCTCAACGTCTTTTCAACTCACTTCTGTATCTCGGGGGTTCAGTTGTTTAAGAGAGAACATGGAGGTGAGGAGATGACGACTGAATTTTCATATTTTTGGGTGAAGTGTTCCTTTAACAGCTCGGTACTCAATGATGGCTTTAAGTCATGACACTACAGGCTTAAATGGTTCAAATTTAATTGATTATTAAGGGCTAAAATCTTCTACATATAAACTGACAAGTTTGCTGCTACCTTGAACTAATATGTGATGTGTATCCTGTATCTATTTTTCTAATGTTTGTCCGAGTCAGGCTGGATAAAACGTACTTTACTGTGCTGTAGGTGTTATTAAGTGTTAAGCTAGATCACTAAAGCTGTATTAGACGTACGAATAAACACCCAAACATTAGGTTTATTAAAGAAAACACCACACAGACGTTAGTAGCTAGGTCAGCACTAAAAGCAGGACTGGTCGGAGTTAGTGAACGTAGTTGCTGGGTGAGAGTTAAGTTAGAGGATCATGAAGAAATGGGGGATGAGATTTGAGAGAGCTGAGTGAATAATGCAAACAAAGAGTGAGCGGAGTGAGGGTGCAGTCAGTAAATCAGTCAGTAAATCAGTCAGTCAGTGAGCCAGGCGGGGGAGGCACCTTTACTAGGACCAAAGATCTTGGGGAGCGTCATCTTGTTTTCACCACTTTCCTGACGTCGGCCTGGAGAGGAGGGAGGTGGAGGAGGGATGGAGGTGGAGGTGGGGAGGTGAGGGACAGAGGGGAGGGGATGCAGAGCAGAGGATGTGATGACGACAACAACAACCGACACACACACACACTGAATCTGCAGACTCACACACACCACACGTCTGTGGTGAACACACTGCAGATCTCTGCTCTGTATGTTGTGTCAACACGTCGGCCTGTTTAAACACAACGATCCACCAGCTAACCCAGTGAAAGGAACGTAACATAACCACGTTTGTGGTTGATCTCTTGTTGTTTAACTCTCAACATCAGCAGCCTGTCAGAGCGTCTCTTCCTTCACGTTGTCACATTACACGCTGGATGACAGATTGGCAGAATGATAACAGAGACGTCAAGACTGTAAGTAAAGGCATATTTGCACTCGCTCCATGTAACATCAATGTTCAGAAGACGATCAGTATGTGTGAAGGAACTCGTCATGGGCAGATATCCAGCAGACGTCCATCTATCGAATCAATTAACTTGCTTTTTATTGTCATAATTAATGGATTCATTGTAAATCTGAAAGAAACGTCGTAATAGTTTCTTCAAATTGCTTCTTTTGTCCAACCAACAGTCCAAAACCCAAAGAAACACAGCAAATCCTCACATATAAGAATCGATTATCAAAATTAACCTGACTCTCGCCAGATGCATTTCGTTCCGCCTAGCTCCACTCACATCCATCTGGGATCGCGGCACCAGATTTTATGGTAGAGCCAATCAGGACCGCCGGGCGGGAGTTTCATAGATGTGACGTAGCGGAGAAGCGACTGTTTTGATTCAGACAACAATGGCGGCTCGCATCGAGGAAGCAAGCGTCAACATTGATGCTGCTGTTTCATCCGTGTCGTCCAATCTACCCAATATTTGTTCGTTAAAAGAACATCAGAGAACGGCTCTGAAGGCTTTTGTTGGTGGAAACGATGTTTTTGCCCTTCTCCTGACCGGATTTGGCGAGAGCTTGATCTACCAAATGACTCCGACAGACAAGTGGTTTATCCAATCATATGCAAGGATTTTTGATAAGGCCCAGCCTTCTGAAACACATCTCCAATGGAGCGATCCCAGATGGATGAGTGGAGCGAGGCGGAACGAAATTCATCTGGCGAGAGTCAGGTTATATCAAAATAGCTTAAGTAAAATACTTTAAGTGGCTTCAGTGACATTTAAGAAGCTCTGGAACAAAGTAGTTTTAATCTTGTGTTTGATTTAAAGACAGAAAACCACCGTCCACTAATAGATTAACTCACAGTCGCGGAACTGCTCCACGTCATCGTCGAACACGGCCTCCTTCAGGGCGCTCTTGTCGTACGTGCAGATGGTTTCTCCGTAGCCGTACGGAGCGAACTCTCGGCCTCGCGGCCCGGAGAACGAGCGAGGCGACGGCGTGTTGAGTAGTGACGTCTTGTTGTCTAAGGCGGTGCGACCTCCTTCCACCACGTCTAAACCCAGACGGGCGTCGGAGCCGGGAGAGGACGCCACGCCTTCTCTTCCTGCCTGTCACACAGAAGGGAGGATTAATGTTGTTCGATGAAAAGTCTACGTGACCAGGAACATTTGAGAAACCGTTCTGACTTACTGCGTCGTCCCTCTTGCCCTCCTGCCTGATGGGCTCGTTCAGGTCCTCCTGGCTCCGGTAGCTGAAGCTCTGGATGGCCTCGGTGACGCCACGCAGCGAGCTGTAGATCTCCTCCGAGTTCATGTTCTCCGTGTCGTACTCCATCATGCTGCCAGACACACAAACACGGAGAGAAATACACGCCAGATGTACATGACACTCATTTCTGGAGAAGATACACAAGCATGAATGTGTCTTTGGTGTTGCTTTTCACAAACGGATTAGTTTTTAGAAAGGGAGAGCTGTGAGAACATCTGATTGTCATTAGCCACACTTTAGCGATGTGAGTTGATTATTCGGTCCGATTAGAGATGAATATTCACTCACACAGAAGAAAACTGAAAGATTTGCTCAGCTGGGTTTTAAACAAAAGAAGATGTGTAACGGGGGACATGGATCGGGGGTCTGGCTGCCTGGACGGAATAATCTCCTTTGTGTCTCGGCCCACCTCATTACCTGGGTGAATATGCTCTGCGCAGGACCCTGAGGGAGGGGGCGGCAGGGGTGGAGTGGGGCGGAGGAGGAGGAGGAGGGGCGGGGGTCTGCTTTGACAGTCCGTCGACACCCCAACCCCATAACCGACTGTTGCCACAGCGCAGCCGGGAGGGAAGGATGCGCAGACGAGGAGGGAGAAGGGGAAGGAGGGTGGAAATGAACGACGAGTGGAGACACGGAGATGAGACGAGAGGAGGGAGGAGGAAGAGGAAAAACAACAGGTGTGCAGAAAGAGAAAAGAGACAAAAAAGAAACCAGTCTGAGCTTTAAGGTTGAGGGAAAGTGTTAATTAAGAGGAATGCATTGGAAAGAAGCAGAATCCCACAAAGTCAGCGTCGCGTAAAAGAAAATAAAAGAATTTCCACAGCGTGAGACATTTTCAACACGTCTCCAAGTGAACTTCAGGGTCAAATAAGGTCGTTACAACCAGAAAGCTCCAGAATCTGTGTTTATGGGTTTCTGCTTACACAGAAAAGGACTGTAGAGTGAATGAGCTGCTCAGATTTATACTGTATTTAAAGGAGCAGTTCACCCAAAAGGGAAATTTCAGTCATTCTCACAATCATAACGATGGAAAGTCACGTGAAGTTTCATAGCAAAACCGCAAAACAAGCAGCTGAAGACTTGTTTTAAGTGCAAATTTTCTTTTTTTGCGTTTTAAAACAAGTCTCCAGCTTCTTCTTCATGGACTACAAAACCTCACCCGACTTTTCCATCAGCACGAGGGCGAGTAAAAAACATTACAGAATTTTGATATTGGGTGAACTTCTCCTTTAAAAGAACTGTAGCTATTATAAGCCACCGTCCACATTTCTTTGGCACAGAAGCAGTAAAAACGGAAGAAACAGCCTGATACGACGACATCAAAGAGTCTGGTTATCAAACGATTTACAGCACCGATTACATCCGAGGCTGTAAAAACTTTATCAGGAGGTGTTCTGTAGGTAAAGATCTCTCTGAGCAGCTCACTCAGGTATCATGCTCCCACTAACACGCCTGTCCGTTAGTTCAACTACACATCATAGCAGCAGCAGTAGTGTCAACACGGTTAAACCACAGCCAAGCATTTAGACGGAACAGGAAACGTGTAGTAGAAGACAGTTTGATAACAGATTGGTGATTAGCTACCTCGGAGACAGTCCTCCGTGGGAACAGTTTGTCGGAGAGGTGAGAGGGCTGGTTCTGCTGGGGGTGTGGCGTTGAGGCGTCCGACCGATGGTGTTGCTCGGAGATCCCTGGAAGGGAAGAAACCAATGTGGTGATGGAGTTCACGACCAGTTGAGGATTGTGTCTCAAACCAATGATGCTTGTCTCGATCTCGGTACTATCGAAGAATCCCAGCTCCGCTTTTTCAGTTACAAGTTACTAGCTTTTATTATGAAGAAGCATTACAGTCGTAAGAGAATTAAGTTGGTCACGATGATCCCGCCCCCAGTCTCTAATGCCGTTTTTCCACCGACAGTACCAGCTCGCCTCGCCTCGACTTAGCTCGCCTTTTTTGCGTTCCCATTACTGAAATCTGGTACCTGGTACCTGCTAAAGTGGAGCTTTTTTAGTATCACCTCCGTATAAGTTCCAACCGAGCTGAGCTGATACTTCTGTGTGACGTAAGCTGGCAGCCGGCCACTGATTGGACAGAGAGCGACGCCACTTGACGACTCATGACGAGCGCGACGTCCGAGCCTGACGCCCGCTACCTTTAAAAACTAGCATCTGCGTTCAGTCAACATAGCGATTACATGGAAGGAACAACGCGCAGGAACACGGCGTGGACCGTGGCAGAGGTGGAGACGCTCCTGAGTGTTGTCGCTGAAGACGCATCCAGAACGAGCTCGATGGTGCGACAGGAAATGAAAAGGTGTACGTGTTTTGCGTAGCCCACAGCTAGCCCTGTTTATGTGTCGCGTGGATAAGTACGTCACTGATGACGACCCGCCCACGTCTGATGACGACCGCCCGCGTTGATGACGACCCGCCCACGTTGATGACGACCCGCCCACGTTGAAGACGACCCGCCCACGTTGATGACGACCCGTCCACGTCGATGACGACCCGCCCACGTTGATGACGACCCGCCCACGTCTGATGACGATCCGCCCACGTTGAAGAGATACTAATTCTAGATGGAACAACACGTCTGAAACCAAACCAAGTAGAGCCACGCTAAGCCGAGGCGAAGCGAGCTGGTACTGTCGGTGGAGAAACGGCATTACAAAATCTGTGGTGCTGCTCTGGAATCAGTTCTTTGGCTTTCGAAACACAAAGAATCGGTTCAGGCGCTGGCTCCAAACCAGCGCCTGAACCACTGTTTCCTTTGACTTACCACGCTGCCGCTGCTGGTGTTGCTGGAGTTCTTCAGGTGGTTGTGCAGCAGCTTGGTGGCTCCGTCCTGGAACGTTTTGGGCAGCGCTCCCAGCAGCATGGTGAACTCGGGGGTGTTGAGCTCAAACAGAGCGATCAGCACCACCTGGGCCGCCTGGAGGTGCGAGCGGCAGGTTAGGATGGAGGACACGACGGCTTAGAAAGAGTAAAAGGCTCCCTGGTTTCAGAAGTACTTTGACCAACAGCTTCAAAATATAAGGATTTAAGGACCAATCCAGTTATTAACGGTGAACTTTAATAAAAGGTCAAAACAATTCTGAAACAACATTTCACCTCCACAGTGCACTTCTCGGTAGAACAACGATGCATTAAGCCTGTAGAAAGAAACTGTTAAAAGGTGAGTGTTGGAAGCTGCATTCAGTGGAAGAACTAATGAAGTTCACAACTCTTCACGGACACTGTTGTACATCAGTGCTGCAACATGCAAGTGAGTAAAGATCAAACTCAAAGGGGGCTGCAGACGGAACTACTGCAGAACAGAGACTGATAGATATATAGGTGGCATCAAGGTGGTGATTTGGTTTATCAGAAGGAATTAAACTGGACTAAAGACAGAGACTAGTCTTCTTCTTTAGCTACGAGCAGATCTTGATTCCTGTAATCATACTGACAACTATCATCTTGATTTACTTTTATACTAAAGAAAAAGTCAATTTAATGATTATGAAGCAAACTTTGAGGTTAAAAACATCTGTTTTATGTTGCTTTGAACAAAAGGAAATTAAACAGAGATGTTAATGATTAATAATTCATTGATAAATCCCTGTTAAGAATTTAACTGATTTAAAATTGTATTAACCGACAACCAGCGATGGGCACGATACATCAAGAAGTATCTTGGTACAAATACCGGTTTATCAAGTAGATCAGAGTAAAATCGAGTAGTTTGTGATTTTAAAAATGTAAAAAAGACCTCCGAGGGTCATTATTTTGTTTTATTCTGTTTATTATTCAAGTAACTTGGTGTTTACTTTATGTTCTTGTAGCCCATTTTTTACATAATATCAATAATCATTTGTTAAATCAGCCAACTATCGATTAAAGACATTGCTTAAGATTTGCTTCCCTAGAATAAACGTAACATAAACTTTACTATAAATACAGTAATAACACTATTTTACAGGCCTGAGCTAAACGACTTATTGAATCTGTCTTCTGGTACGGTAACACATGTTAACAGCATGCAGGTATGCAGGTGGATGAGAGGTTGTTAGGGTGAGTCAGACAAACACGATGTGTTAGGCACTCAGTAGTAACACAACAGCATTCGTATCGATGTTGAGCAATTAAGACCGACTCAGAGGTCCATTCAAACAAAGCGACAAGCATTTCCTGCCATCTGTAAAATAAACACAAGGATTGAACCGAAGTCATTTCTGGTTGCACAACAAGCTTCGTCTAAACTGGTGAGTCGTCGACTTGCAAGGCACAGACTGATTTTTTAGGGTTGTTACAGCAAAACAGCGTAAGATGGTAGAGGTGAGTGTGAGATGCCACGCTTGAGTTTTCTCTGTCTCGGAGGTGTTGGTTAGGCACCGGGCAGGCGGGGCATTGCGTGCTCATCGTGTCGTGTTGTGATTGGCTGTCGGAGCGGGCTCTACCTGCTTGCACCTTTCTTCCTGGTTGCCCTCAGCGGACAGTAAGGCTGCGGTGCTGGACCTGCCAGCTAGCTCCTCGCTCACCCAGTTATGAAGCGTCTGGGGCACAGTGGCAAGGCAGAATGGGCGTTACATCATGACACACAGCTCCTCCACCGTTACACATGGAGGAACTTTCACAACAACCAGCACAAATCTTCCCAGATAACCGACATTTATGGGTCATTCCATGAAATCGGTGCCTTTTGTGTCCCCAAGAAATTATCAGTCATAAAATTACAGTAACAACAAACAAAGATGTAATTTGAAAATATAACATTACCATGTCTTCTCTCCTCAATAAAACATCAAATTAAAATCAATTAAATATTAAATAATAAAAATGATTGTTAAGCTGATGAGGGTGAGGTTTTTGGCCTGTCCCTCACTGTTGTTGTTGTACGTCAGCAGGACTTTTCATTTGTAAAATGTTGGCAAAATGTTAAAATGTTCACATTTACATATTGTTTTAAGTATGATCTTATTGTGAAACAGTGTTTTTGGTAAAAATATATATCATTGTAATAAATATTTACCAATTTATCGGTGTCCCTAATTTTATGTCAACCCTGTTACCCTAACCAAAAAACCCTATCAAAATAACGGTACATTCTAGATTTGACATGATTTACAGGAGGTTGCATCATCTCTGAACCAGGATGCTAACAGCTCAGTGACAAGTAAGTTTTGCTCATCTCTGATGTGCTATTTTTGATGTTTTTTCAAGGTTGAACCAGGGGGACAAGCATACAACGTCAACCCTGTTACCATTTTTTAACATATAAATCCAAACAATTATTTATTTCTCATAATATAATCAATATGTACATGTGATTTCCTTTCAAAGTACATAGCATGTGCTTTAGCTAACATTTGTTTTAGCTAGCAATGGGCAAATTAGCTTGAAATGGTCAACCCTGTTACTGTCAACCCTGTTACCTTTCCAGTAACAGGACTTGACTAAAACAGTTATAAAATATGAAATTCCATAGCTGAGATGGCACAATATAATTTCTTGTCATTTTAAACTGTCTTTAATTCCTGGCTACTGAAAAAATAGCAATTAAATATAATTTAAATTTTAACTTTTCAAAGTTGAAAAGGCACCGATTTCATGGAATGACCCTTATAATCATGAAACAAACTGAAGTGACAATCGCTTCGAATCTGTCCTCGTGGATTTATCACCGGCGTGTCTGGAGATCAGGCCCTGATTTGAAAACTGAGTGATTTTTTTGAAGAACAGCAGTGGAAAAACAAACAGAAGGGGACACAGAGGCAGAACATGTGACGGGGGGAGGATAATGGACCGCTGACCCAAGGCCATCCACACACGGAGAGTGCCTGTTATCAAAGTTTACAACTGCTGCTGAACAAACACTGACGGCTGAAGAATTCAGAGGAGAAAAAAAAGTGTCGAGGAGTACAAGATGCCGAGCGTTTCCTCCGGTTAACTGTCCAGCAGGAATGTTATAATATATAATCTGACAATCTGCTGATAACCTACATCTGAATCCTCACGACTCGTTAAATAAGTGTCGTAGCAGTTAGCTCTGCAGGGAGCTCGCTCGCAAGATTGTTATGCAATTATAATAGTTTAGTGTAGAAATAAATTCCTATGCAGATGATATGTAACTGCTGTAAATACATATGTTGTGCACATTCATGTGCACTCGGGCACACATGTGCTGTTGCAGACAGGAAGCGGACTGTTTACTCTGGTTGGTTACTTAGTTACAGAAAATACTATGAACGAGGCAGAGAAACATCGCCGCTCCTCGCAGAGTCTTCATGGATAACTTGTTAGCAAAACACTGGAGGAAGCAGTTTCTGTCCTCGTTTTCCATCTTTCCATTATCAATGTCTGTTAAACAATATAACATTACTGTACAAACTCAAA
Source organism: Lagodon rhomboides (assembly GCA_039737535.1). Classification (NCBI taxonomy): domain Eukaryota; kingdom Metazoa; phylum Chordata; class Actinopteri; order Spariformes; family Sparidae; genus Lagodon; species Lagodon rhomboides. The sequence continues at coordinate 30,778,574 of CM077790.1, read as the reverse complement.
TACTCCAATATCAGAACACAAACTCTGAGTTACATTTGTCAAGAACACGACGTTATGGAAAAAGACTTTGTTTTGAAACAGAAAAGTCACGAAAAAGTGTGATTATTACATGTTAACCAGGTAACTAGTAATCTCTAACCTATTACAGTACAAGAAGTCACCTCTCCCAACACGACCAATCAGGGCCTACCTTCCTGACGTCAGAACTTTTGGGCTCAGTGGTCCAGGTGATGATGCGAGACACGGCCAGACGCGTCTCGCTGGAGTTGACGAAGTCCGTCGGGTCCATCTGCCGAGCCAGACACTCGATGTACTTTAAGATGGCCACCTTCACCTTAAAGAGAGGACGACAGACGTTCAGCTACACGTTCTCTGAAGACATCGACCAATCAAAATCAGTCTCTCATCTTACGTACCTTGAGGTTGGGCGTCTGAGTCTGATCGACGATGAACCTCATCAGGATGTTGAACTGTTGGTCGAACGGGAACGAATCCCTGAAAAACAAAGAAATGACACATTTGAACCGTTTCACTGATATCTGACTGCCACGCTGGAGGAAGCTTCCATAGATACTGTTTATGTGTCTTTCAAACAGATGCTAGCTGATACCAGTTTATCTGTGAGCCAAACAGCTGATAAGATGAGCCACCCGATTATCGGTCGGGCTCCACTTTATTAATCTCTTTTGATTGATTTATGTGATCATGATGTAGCTTTACTTTGACTTTATAGAGATTATAGTTTTTGCAGCGTGAAAAAGGGTCACATCTAGAGGAATCACATGTGGATATACAGGTACAGAACATCGTACGTTTTTTAAAACATAACACAACAAAAACTGAAAATGTATTTAAATAAAAAGGAAAAGGAAAAAACAAGAAAATTGAACAGCTTGCTGTTTCTGTCGCTGCTCGGTCATCCTGTGTCGTCCACAATCTAATAATGGCACTTATACTTCAAATCATGACATTTATACACAGATTCATTCAGAAAAAATAAAATCAAACCGTCCAAAATAAATTAACTACATTTGAAGATGAACTTAAACAATCTTTAAAAAATAAAAAAGCACCAGATGCTGCAAACTCATGTAGATGGAATAATCAGAAAATGAGTTCCTGTTAAAGGTTAAAGGAACTGTTCGCCCAAAAATGAAAATTCAATTGCTGCATCATTCTACCTTCAATAACTGAAGTAGATATAAAAAAAACAACCGAAAAAATCAGGAAATGTCTCCATACAGCTCATCCGACCTAATCAGAGTCTCCAGAAGCCCCAAGATCCCAAACTGATGTGAAAAGACTTTACTCACACCCTCTTTTTCAGCTCAAAGCGTTTGGCTGCCCCCTGTATGAAGTGTGTAAATACAGTTTTGGGATCTCAGGGCTTCCAGAGACTTGAATTACGTCTGATGAGCTTTATGGAGCCATTTTATGTTATTTTCGGTTGTTTATATACATTTTAAAACAAGTCTCCAGCCACTTCAGTTTTTCAGGAAAATGCTGCAACGTTTCTACTGTGAAGCTCCAGAGATAAAACTTCACCTGATTTTTTGCTGGCATAAACTGTTTTAATCTATATAGAAATATTACATAAGGACTGTGAGTGTGTTGCTAACTGAGACTCAGAAGGACAAAGGTTACTGAGGTTTACATTCTACACTAATTAAACACATAGATTAATCTAGAGTCTAATCTCTGCCCTCCCCGCCCTGTGACCTGGACGGCCTCGCCTGGATTGCTGCTCTCACCTTGTGATATCCAGGGCCTTCTGGACTTTGGCCTGGACGGAGCCCAGCAGGTCTGCGCCCATCTTCTTCAGCAGCTGGGTGAGCAGGACGAAGAGCCAGTCCTGCAGGTCCTCCCTGTGCACCGTGATGAAGTCCACCAGAGTCTCCAGGAACATGCTGAACACCTGAGACGGTTCACACGATTACTACAAAACACTGCTTTCATTTATCTTCAATAGTTCTTCAACAGTATCTTCATTTATCTAGTAATAAATGAAAAAAACACACTTACTCTCTGTTGTTAAATCCACAGCAAGGCAGACCATGCAACAAGAGACGCCGTTAGTTTCAAGTCAACTTCATAGAACATGCTTTTAAACTCATCATTAGTGGTGGTGCTTCAGTTTAATACAGGTCATCTTCTTTACCTTGCTGTGTGGATCTGCAAACATCCTCGTGAAGATCTCGCAGAGTCTCTTCAGCTCCACTCGGCTGCAGCGAAACAAGGAAACAGGAAGTGAGTAAACAGTGTGAACACCAGTATCCAAGAGTTGCTGGACGTCTTGTTTACACCGGCTAGTTGGACTAGTCTCAGCCTAGTCAGCGAGCAGGAACTGATGAAGCCTCTCGGATGAGAGGTGAAACGTCTTCAAAGACAAAAACCAAATCCAGTTGCATTCGATTTAATTTCCTTGAGATAACTTTGAAAAACCATCTCTAAACAGAGGAGGGGGTCTGCGACACCACCTATCTCCAATTTACAATGCTGCCCTTTCATGTCTTCCCAGGAGATTCAACAACTTAGCCTCTAAGAGCAACGGCTGTGCACAAAGGGCCTCATGTGACTCCAGCGACTGTCGTTACAACACAATAGAGCAATAACGAAGTCGAAACCAACTTTCCACCATCCCCAACGACCGTACTAACGACTGTCGTTGGCAATAATGGAGCACATACGACCCATAGGCCTCAGTGGCCTTGTGACCGCCTCCTGAGAGGTTAAATAGCTGGACCTCCACACCGGCTAGTTGGACTAGTCCCAGCCTAGTCAAGCGAGCAGGAACTGATGAAGCCTCTCGGATGAGAGGTGAAACGTCTTCAAGACAAAAACCAAATCCAGTTGCATTCGATTCAATTTCCTTGAGATGACGTCTTGTTTTCATCAAGAGCGATAGTGACAACACAGCGGACCAGAGCTCTCATCTCCACTCATTCTTACCTCAGTATTCTTTGGCTCTTGAGGAGGTTCTGCAGGCCCAGCAGACCCTCCTTCCTCTCCGACCAGTTGGAGCTGGCGCAGTGGTTCAGGATCTCCGCCACGTCCTCCGTCTGCCGCAGGTAGTGGGGGATGCCGCCGTTCCTGGAGCCGTACGAGCGCTCCGAGCAGGCGCTGGACGCGTCGCTGTTGGCGTCGTCGTCGGAGTACATCCCCGGGGATTCGTACCTCCGCCTCATCGGCTTCCTCTGCGGGAGGAGGATGAGGGAGACGTAAGACTCACGGTATGAAACCTAAATGTATTTCTGAAGCTCTGCAGGAAAAGTGGCTAAACTCAGGTGGAGGCCGGTTGCATCAGGCAGCCATGCAGATCTCTCAACTAATGTGTATTCAGATTTAATTCTGTTGCATATTTCAGTTCTTCAGTTACAGACTAAACACACTTTCTTTGAAAAGCCAGTCGAGCAGCGCCACATGTAAGCAAAGGTCTTGACTACGAATGCGATGCACTTCAAACACTAGAGCCGATTAAATCTCATGATGAACACACGTGAATAATAATGAGGTTCAACACATTAATATCACAATGTGGAAAAAAAAAAAAAGCTTTGCCGGGGGACCATAGATGCACACAACTGGGATGCGATGGACGTAAAACATTCAAGGTTAAATTAATCAATCAACATAAATAAATCAAATCAAAATAAAAGGCGTTGGGGTGGAGGGGCGTCACGAGCCAATATAATGAGGCAAAGCTGCATTATAGCTCTCTGAACTTGATTAGTGCGTGATGGCGTGGAGATACGAAACAGTAAAAGGACCAACTACCTTATTCCTGGAGTCTCCTAAAAGCTGAAATGGTACCAAAACAACCAAGAGGGGAAAGAGGAGAGAGGGAAGGTTTAAAGTGGGAACAAAGAACAAAGTCTGCAAGAGAGGACACAACTACACAATTCACATTTTAACTGAGGTGTGTGTGAGATAGTCTCGATAAAAGGTCAGAATAAAGGAACACGTGAACTAGGGCTGGGCGATTTTTCGGACTACATACACATGCGTTGCACGTGTATGTCTGATTGATTGACGTGATTGTCGGCCAACCACACGACATTTGGGTGGTCACGTGGTTTAAAAAAACCCAACAAGACCCACCTCATGCCTCAAGCCAGAGGCAGTAGACAGGCTTGTCTTCCTCGCGAAAAACCTGTAGACAACTTCCTAGAAAGTTAAAGGGATGTTACTTTGTTTGAGAGTATTTTTTTATTATAAATTTTATTATCATTATTCATTATTTGTTGTAAGTTTTTTCAGGGACGGCCTACAAGAGAATTTTTTATTTTTTTGATTTAAAAAAAATCTTTGCACAATAATGACAGCCAAGTGGTGCTGATTTTATTTTATTTCTATTTATTTTTTTATTCTTGAACAACTGATTTGTTCACATCGGCCTGGATTACTTGGTAATCTCATTTATTTTTATTGTGTTAATAAAGAAAATATGTATTTAAATTTGCCTTGGTCTTTTTAGTTTGTTTAGAGAAAAACAGAAAAAAATCGAGGTTTAAATCGAAAATTGTCCATTAGTTAGAAAAAAATCGAGATTTTATTTTTCGGCCAAATCGCCCAGCCCTGAACGTGAACGTCCTGATTCAAGATGTTATAATCGAGGAAGTAAGACTGTAATCCTACTGAAGCTGACTATGTTTTACTCACTCAGCTTCCTGAAAAGAAATTAAAAGTCTGAAAAACACCGACTCAGAACAATAATACAAATTGTGAGGGATGGTTAGATTGAGTGAAATCTTGAAATGTCATCTGAGATCTAACAGATGTGACGACTCTGGACCTCCGTCAGCTCTCAATCTTTTATTGAGACCCTCCTGTGTTTTTCATTTACCTGCTGGCTTCACAGAAACAATCTAGAAACTGCTTTTGGTAGATATTGTAATAATGGGAATAACTGACAACATTTCCAGAACAGCTGCCTTGTTTTTCCATGTTTAAAGATTCAAGCAGGAAGGATTGATCGAAGACTTTTAGTAAAGTCAAGAAGTCTCAGTGGTGTGTTCACCAAATCACATTTAAGATGTTCAGAGCTCTTTTGTTACTGGTGTTTCCCACATATAGTCTTGGGCGCCATCTGCAATCGATTATATTGGACTGAATCTGCCGTCGTTCTGCCCTCTCTGATTACATCCCTCCTGTAAACACACCAGTTGTGAAATCATTCTGCGCCGACTCACCAGAGCATCAGCCACCGCCGCCTCCACCTCTGTGCCGGTGTTCAGGACCCTCATGGCGTTGACCGACGCAGAGATCCTCGCTTGGTGAATCAAACCGTATCGATCTAGACAGGAAGTGGGGAAAAGAAAAAAGGTAAAAGAAGACGGTGAGTGAAGAACAGCGATAAGCTGAAAGTGTCCAGTGTAACTCACCTGATCGGACAGAAGCAAAGGATGCTTGTCTTACTTTTGGACACATTTAAATATAAAACCAAAAAGATCACAAGAGGGGAACAGTCGCAAGTCTCCAACCACCAAAAGCAAAATGAAAAAGATGAAACAGGAGAAAAACCCAAATAGTTGTTGATGACCAAGCTCTTACAGAAAAGCACAGGCATGAACTGAAACCATTTCCTTCAGAGATGATGGAGATAAAACAGCAACGATGCACCAAGAATACAAAATAAAACAACTGAGGCACAATTTCACAAAATTCTACGGATGACAAGTGGAAAAAAATAAGTAAAAGTTATTCCATGAACAATAAAATGAACAACTGTAAACGCAAAGTGATGACAACCAGGTGACAAAACGTTTCTCTTCACATGCTGAACTTCCTTCTTACCTTTCCTGTTCGCTAAGACACTGAATAAAAAGCTCAAAAACACTCTAAAGTCATGGAAAGATGGATTCTGCCTGCAGTCACATCACTAAACACAACCACTGACGCATGCTGGTTCAGTTCTGCCTCTAACAGGGTGGGAGTCTGACGGAGAGGACGGGAGGGCGGCGGGGTGAACCGAGAGGGACCGGGGAGGTCTGGATGCATGCAGGTCACCTGACTGGCCGTGGGGGTCGGCTGTGGACAGAGCGCTGGTTGAACGGGAGTGACGTCGGGAGGCTGCAGGGGACAGTAGAGGTGGGCCACATCCGGACCGGGGTGTTAGTGACACACAGGACAGCTGGTAGGACTTTTTCACACCGCGGCACCGACCGTCAGATATCAACCGTCTCATTTTGTGTGGAGTGATATTCACACAAACGTCTGACTTGCAGGAATAGATGGCTCTGACTGTATCAATATCACTGCATGTTTTAATATGGACTGATCCGATATCCAAAATTTTGGAGCTGATACAGAGTAAGAAATGTTGACATATCAGCTGATCCCTCACATGTGGTATGAAACATCTTGTTATTTAAAAACACATTTTAAATCAGCTGGTATCAACATTTACACCGATACCAGTTTATCTGTCAGCCAATATCAGCTGATAAGACGGGCTCCACTTTATTAATCTCTTTTGACAGATTTATGTGATCATGATGCAAGCTTGTGAATATTCTCATTCATCCAGGTCATAGTTATCTCAAGGAAATTGAATCGAACGCAACTGGATTTGGTTTTTGTCTTGAAGACGTTTCACCTCTCATCCGAGAGGCTTCATCGATCATGATGAGAGGTGAAACGTCTTCAAGACAAAAACCAAATCCAGTTGCATTCGATTCAATTTCCTTGAGATGATCATGATGTAGCTTTACTTTGACTTTATAGAGATTATATTTTTTGCAGCGTGAAAAAGGGTCACATCTAGAGGAATCACATGTGGATATACAGGTACAGAACACAGTACAGTCCCAAACAAAAACTGAAAATGTATTTAAATAAAAAGGAAAAGGAAAAAACAAGAAAATTAAACTTGTCGTCCTCTGTGTCGTCCACAATCTAACAATGGCACTTATACTTCAAATCATGACATTTATACACAGATTCATTCAGAAAAAAAAAAATCAAACCGTCCAAAATAAATTAACTACATTTGAAGATGAACTTAAACAATCTTTAAAAAATAAAAAAGCACCAAAGAAAATTGAAAAACAACAAAAACCCAGACGAGGAGAAGTTGTGTCAGAGTCAGTGCATGCACAGAGAGAGAGAGACGGGCAGACGCAGCATCAACACCAACAACAGGAGGGAGGCTCGTGTTAGCATCAGGTAAAGACTTTCTGTTCAGGACACTCTCGGAGGAGGAGGTCCAGACGGGTTTCAGCTCAGCGGTACTCACCGAGAGGAGCGAAGCCCCGAGCGGGGCTGGTGTCGCGGCTGCTCTCGCGACTGGTGTCGCGACTGCAGCCCTGACTCATGCTGGGACGGGGGATGCGGCTCCGGGCTAGCGTGCGGTAGGGAAGAGCAGCAGGAAGAAGAGCTTTACCACACAGGCTGGCTGTCAGGACAACAAGTTAGGTGGGAATGTCAGTGGGCATTCATGGGAGCGAACGTGGGTCAGACATGAGGCAAAGAAGAGGAGCCGAGGTTATGAAGGAGGAGACGGGAGAGTGTCGGAAGAAACGAACATCAGACTGGTGACTTTCTTTAAATGTTTCTTATGGTGGCGCTAAAATGAAGTTGGTATTTAGGAGAAAACACATCAAAAGGCTTTATTGCCTTGAACACACACATTTGTTTAACAGGTCATGAGACATTGTGTGTATCAGGAAGCATCATGTCGGGTTTCATTTAGGGCGCAAAATGTGCTCAGTAAATTTCACAGTTTGATCATTTTTGTGAACAAACGCCCAAAACAAATTACAAAAAGCACTTGTTCAGAACTTGATCTGGACAAAAATGTGAAAAAGACATACAGACAGATCGACTGTTTAAACTAGGGCCGAAATATAAAGGGGAAAAAAGATGATAAGTAGATGAAGAAGAGATGAAAAAGAAGAGGAAAGAAGCAGCAGCAAAACGCTGTGTGAGTGAGTCGGTCAAACAGCAAACTGCTAGTAAAGGTTAGTCTGGAGCAACTCGAGCTTCTGTTAACGTGTGAAACCCCTAAAATACTTTAAAAAAACAGGATTACAAGGAGAATTAAATACTTAGATATTAAGAAAGTAGCACAACAGGAACTTATCAAAAGAAACCTGCAATTAACAGAATTATTCAACATTTCTTCTCTTCAGTGACAGTAAAAGACACAAAAAGCAGCCAGTAAAACCAGAAAACCATCAGTCAAACTCTGACGAAAGAGCGAATCAGGAGAGAGCGACTCTGCCTCACATCTATATCAATCTACAGATCAGATTTCTGTCGTTTGCAACCGCGATATTTAACGCTAATGGTGATGACTAACAAACAGGAACAATTTAAGTAGTTTCAACCTCAGTTTCATGTAAGAAAAAAAGTATTTTAACTGTCGGCTACAGATGTTTTCATGCCAACAAGCACAACACCAATAACCAGGTGAAGACAGAAACTATCCCTGAAGAGTCAAAGGTTTCATCATGATGAAGATATAAATAGCAGCAGTGAAAACCGTCCTAAATACAGACTCTGTTATCTTTATCACCTGCGCTGTTTCAAAGAAACAGGAACATGAAGGTTATCTCTGTATCAGGAGGTGAAGATAGAAGAGTGTGTGATAACGCTCCATCACTAATCAGCACACAGCACACAGACTGAAGTCCTGCAGGACTCCAGGAGCTGGTTACTAAAGATCGGAGCTCCGGTCTTACCGAGGCCCAGGCGGCTGGGGCTGGTCTCGCGGCTGCAGCCCTGGCTGCGAGGGATCCTGCTGCGCTTGTCTGCCGGCGTGGTGGAGGCCGACACCGTGGCTCGAGGGATCCGGCCGTAGCTGCTGTGGCCGAGCAGCTTCCCCGGAGAGCTGGAGCGACTGCCGGCTGTCGGGAGAGAGAAGAGAAGCAAACAGGTGCACCGAGGTTAGACGTCACTCAGAGAGGCTGAGACGCTGGCTGGGATCAGGGCTGCAGACTCTAAAGGTCCCATATTCTGTCTGGTTTGGATGTCTACTTAATGCTGCACTCCTGTTCACCCTCTGTATGAACACTCACAGTTTCTGAATACAGACTGTGCACAAGTCTCTGTTTTCAGACTTTCACGGTGCAGGATGCTGCAGGGACGATGTGTTTTTGTAGCATCACTGTGGTTCCCTCGACAAAAAGCCTGTGGGATTTTTCCGATTTTGGATTATTGCATGACTTCAACGTCACCACCACTAAGCTTCTTACTTCACTACAGTTTACATACTTCACTTTAACTAAAGTCGGACTAGTGAGTCGATGAACGTCCGTGTTCGGCGTGGAGATTTCAAAAACTCATCGACTTCAAGACGAGGGAACAGGAGGTGCAAAGATGCTGACTGATTTCTGGGTTTCAGGACTCATTCTTACAGAGCACCTACACCTAACCTGACTCTCGCCAGATGCATTTCGTTCCGCCTAGCTCCACTCACATCCATCTGGGATCGCTCCCGTTGGGAGGGATTTCGGCACCAGATTTTCAGGTAGAGCCAATCAGGACCGCCGGGCGGGAGTTTCATAGATGTGACGTAGCGGAGAAGCGACTGTTTTGATTCAGACAACAATGGCGGCTCGCATCGAGGAAGCAAGCGTCAACATTGATGCTGCTGTTTCATCCGTGTTGTCCAATCTACCCAATATTTGTTCGTTAAAAGAACATCAGAGAACGGCTCTGAAGGCTTTTGTTGGTGGAAACGATGTTTTCTGCCCTTCTCCCGACCGGATTTGGCAAGAGCTTGATCTACCAAATGGCTCCGACAGACAAGTGGTTTATCCAATCATATGCAAGGATTTTTGATAAGGCCCAGCCTTCTGAAACACATCTCCAATGGAGCGATCCCAGATGGATGAGTGGAGCGAGGCGGAACCAAATTCATCTGGCAAGAGTCAGGTTACCTACACCTGCTTTATAATCAAAAAAGAAAAAGGAAATCTCACTTTCTACAATATGAGACCTTTACTAACATGCTCTAAAACAAGCCTTGTGTCTAAAGACTCAGTGCAGCAACATAAAAGGCAACACAGCACATTAGTTTTATTCTATTTCTGTTAATCTCAGTGTGGAGGTTAAACCTTTCTTCTATGAATATATATCTGAAGGTGGAGCTCGGTGATAACACACAGGTGGAGGCAAACAGAACTTCACAGGAAATTAAATTAGATTCTGAATGAACAAATACAGATGTGACAGCAGTGACACACACACAGGGTGAAGGGACCCACAATCTAACTGGGGAAGACATTTACTGTTGCACCGGTCACCAATGGGAACAAACAAGTCTTAAAACAGTGGAAACAAACACTACAAGAGACAACAGAATGGCCGACAGTAAACATCTCCGACTCCAACAGCTTCTCAAATAAAAATATGAAGGTGACGAGTGGATGCATGCTGCTGAACAGACGTGGAAGGCTAAAAGAAAGACGTGCAAAGCTGTGTGTGCTACGGGGGGACGGTGCTGAGGGGTGAGGCGTCTGCCCCGTGATTGGATGAAGCTGAGGCCTTACCACTGATGGGATTGGCTGATCTGGATCCTGGGTGATGGAAGCAAGAGGCAGGACAGGGTGGAGATCGAGAACGGTCAAAATGAGACAGAAGGGGGGTTATGTTTGTATTGAGTTTACCCAGCATGCACTCTTGGACAGCTGTTATCTCAGGAATATACAGAAACAGACACACACACGCTCGTATACTTAAAACACATGCATGTCATTTGCACAAATACACAAGATTTGTGAGAGACTGGAGGTTGTTGTCAGGGAGCTGCAGCGTATGAGAAACATCACACACACACAGAGAAGAACGAGTCGAGTATGATCTCAAAGCCGATGCAGACAAAGATCATACTGAAACATGAGCGTGACAGATCGATGCTGAAACGTGTGAGGAGATTCTGATTGTGTTCAGAGTCGAGGTGTGTGTACATACGCTGGGACTGGGAGACAACTTTGGCACGACTGCGCCCCCTACTGTCCACCACCGAGGTGCTGGCGCCGCCCACGCTGCCCGAGCTCTGCCTCCTGGTGCGAATGCGACCTGGATGACAAGGAGAGAGAGGCAGCGGGAGTTTAATCCACATGGACAGAGATGCTGGAGGAGAAACAAAGTCTGGGGAGACAGAATGAAGAAGACCTGGACGAGGGGAAGGAGAAACAGACGAACCTGGGTCCGTTAGAATTTGCAAATAATTCTACTGCTTGAAGTTCAAAACGGTGTGGCTGAGACATAAACCACAGAGAAGACGTTTTTGTGCCTTAATGTGCTAAAACAAACCATCAGAAGTATTGGCAAACTGTCCGACCCAGGTCTGAAGAGAGACAAACAGACGTTGAACATCACGGAATAGATGCTACGCTTCGAGAGAGAAAGGACCTGCAAACGTAAAAAAAAACACTGACAGCTTCATCTTTAAAACAAAACTGTTAGCCTTCCTGATTCAAAACAATGGGCACTGCTAGCATCAAGCTAAAAGGCTAGTTTTAAGCTAGAGGTGCCTGAACACCAGTCATTTGTTTAGTTTAGTTATGATTATGATTTGTTATCAAAGTAGCATTTTCATTTTTATTAAAGGGTATTGGGTGATATCCACAATTTTATATCATGAGATGTCTCGCTCCTTACAAACTTCAGTGATCAGCTCCGGAAAAAAACAATATGTCTAATTCAGAATAATATTGACTTTTTAAGTTGAAAGTCTTCTGGTTTTAGTCTCACAGTGTATTCGATCTGTTGCTTTTCACCGTTCCCTGTTTTTCTGGCTCGTTCGTGACGACAAAGGAAAATAAAAAGCAGAAGGTCAAACTCATCTTCTGACTATGTGAGAGGAGTTAAAACCTGTCGCTAAGAACACACTAATTTTATTCTGGTATAACAAGAAAAAAGGTATCTGTACAAAACGCGACATCACAAAACAGATGGTGTGGTTATACTTCATGCTACATTGGATACACAACACAACGGTCCACGTTGGTGCATCAATTTCTGTGAAGCGAGAAGGGAAGAAGCAAACGACCTTCTCTCAACGCGATCCTACGGTACGAAAACTTGTGTAAGTAACAGAGACGAGGGACACGGTTGTTAGGGTTACAGTCAGGAGGAGGAAGTCCATGCAGACAGTCCATGCAGAGATCCACATACGTGACGACCACTTGGGGGGGAGAAAGAGAGGAAGAAGAGGGCACAGATGAAGAGAGGGAGGATGTAAAACGTGTAGCCCGTCACAGCTGACAAAGAAAGACACACTCGTACACTTTCTTTCTTTCTTCACACACACACACAGACAGACACACAAGTCTTACCATCACTTTTACCAGGAGTGCCATCTGTTTGGGCATTTAAGAAAGGCGGAGCAGCAGCGAGTGGGAGGAGAGGTATAGAGGAAGACATTAGTAGCAATTGAAGCAGGAACAGGAGCGAGTGGATAAGCAAGGGGCCTCATCATCATTAGTAACGGCCGTTATCGAGCCGTGGGGACTCATCGGAGAAGATCAGGGGAGGGAGAGGAGCTTCTGCGTGGCCAGAAGATGACAGTAAATATCTATCGGCGGCGTTTGGGCTTAAACTTTCCCCCATTAGCTCGAGTGAAAACGTCTTTAGGAAAGTGTCGGGGAGGCTGCTCAGCCTCATCACATCCATTCGTCAAAAATGTCATCGAAGGATTTAAACAGTTCCTGCTGGCAGAACAGTCTAATGACGACCTCAGCGGTCGTTAATTACACCAGTCAGGCCCTTAAAAGCCAGCGACTACAGGAGAAAACGTCTGATCCGGCTGAGTGAGCCTCTGGAAAAGGAGTTTGATAACTAAGTTTTGAGTAAATCTAGGTTAGCCTGACTGGATTTGTTTGCATTTATATATTTTCATGCGATGCAGAGGTTTGTTTCTCTGCATTTTGAGGGTTAGAGGACCGATGGATTACCTAATGAGGCGTAGGATCCTGGGGGCAGAGCAGCCGCCGAGCTGAACGGCGAGGAGGCGGGGACGGTGGACAGACGTGACTTGGCGCTGGAGGCGGCGTTTACGTCGATGTCACTACGGGAGCGCTGCAGAGAACCAGGCGTGGTGTGAACCCTGGAGCCCACCAGCTTACCTTCAGCGGTGCAGAGACGAAGAGGAGATAGTTACTTGAGGTCGTTTATTCTGAGTTCAAGGTGAATGAACGTCTAACGAATGATTATCTTCATTATTTCATTATTTTCATATTGAAATAAACAGCCCCAAACCAAACATTATGACACATAAGACAAGATATATAATAATTATATTATTAGACAATTTATTTATCTGACAAGAATAATAACAAGAATGACAATTAATATAATGTGTATTCAAATATTTGATATTTTGTTAAATAAATGACCCAAAAGCATATTTGTTTTTCCCTGACCGACTGAATAAAAATGTTAACAACTAAACTAAACATAAAATGGAAACAGACAAGTCACAAGTCTTTAACTTCAATTTAGTTTCATCTATTTTCTGTCATGCAAAACGTCAAAGCAGTGATAGAGAGCGACTTACGAAGCGACTTACTTCTTGTTATACTCCCTCCGATGACGCTCTTCACAGACAGTGGCCGGCTGGAAAAGAAAAACACGAATAGCAAGAAACTTTTTAGACTTTGTTGGACAATATATTTTCCCAGAAACAATTGCAATAAAAGATATAATGGTCATTTAAAAAACATTTACATTTATGACACTGATATAATGAACTATAATACAAGTCAAAGCACAATAATCTTTTTCTTATAATATCCAGGAAATTAAATGTGATTGATTTTTATTTATTTTTTTATCTCATAACTAATTAAACCAAATAAAATAAATCCACATAACCAAAACAATAAATAAAATGGACTCTCAGGCTCTGTTAACGTACAATTGTAACAATTAAAATGAAATTACATATATTTGTGAAATGTACGAGCACTTTGAAAAAAAAATAGTGATTACAGATGGACCGTGTGCAGTCGATTTCCTCGAGCTCCATTTATTTAGCTGCTGGTTAAGACGTGATTAGCATCAGATTGGAAAACATGGCTTCCTGTGAGACATTAAAAAATGAGCTCACCCCCTAAAACACAGAAACACACCCCTCCCACACACACACACACACACACACACACACACACACACACACACACACCACGACAGCTGCAGCCCTGATGGATTCAGTATGAGGTCATTAGCCAACACGCTCCACAGGGAATCTATAAACTGGCTGAATCATGTCAATCGATCTGAGCGCGTGCGTGAGCGAGCGCTCGGCCGTCTGCTGCCCAGCTGATTCTAATCACCACTGTGTTTTTACAATCATATTCAACGAGACAGATGCATTAGTGGTTTCCTCCAATCAATTACTGCGCACAGATGTGAGAAAAGAACGAGATGAAGACGGAGCAGAAGGAGAAGTGATGGAGAACGGAGGGATCGTACTTGAGACTCTCCTGGGAGGACGACGAGGATCGGTCCGACTGTGGCAGAGACACGATGCTGTCAGAGCTCCTCAGGTGAGACTGGAGCGCCTTCTGATAGGTGGACTCCAGCGCCTGGAACAGGTGCTCCGCCTCGCGGCTGTAGTGACCGTGGAAACCCCAGTAGCACCTGTAGGTGAGGGCGAGGACAGTCAGAAGGTGAGATGATTCACCACAGAGATAAAAAAAAAAAAGAAGTGTGTTGGGGCGACACTTACTTTCTGGCGATGGATCTGGCCTCAGAGTCCGCGTCGTGGATGCCTTTCTTGATGGTCTCGGTCAGAACGGCCACGTGTCTGGGGTAGTAAGGGAACATGGTGAGGAGGTAACCAGGAAGTTAAATCAGACGACTCCTGTGAGCTTAAAGAAAAAACTCCTGCGGTGTATCTTTCTTCTTCCTCTCTGCCTGCCTCTTCCAGTTTCATTCCCCCTGTGGTCCACGGGGAAATGTGGCCGCACACGGGGGTTTCACGCACGCCTTTTAAAGTGTCTGCCGCCACGGTTGTCATGGTTACGGAGACGGAAAGTCGCCTCGTAGCCGGGGGACTTCGCGATGATGACGGCTCTCGCAGGAACTCATCAATTTAATGGGCCTCATCAGCGGCGCATCCAGTCAACACTTCTGCTAACTCAAATGTTAGCGAGCTCAAATGCCATCATGTGAGAGGAGGAGGAGGAGGAGGAAGACGACCACCACAACACAGATACTGCACATTATATCGCTTTAACCATCTCACACACACACAAGTGAAGGAAACAGCAGATTTGTTTCTACTCAAACTCACCTTTCCAGTGTATTAGTGTGCCACTCTTGTAACATGAGGTCCAGGAACTCGTAACAGCGTCTGGAAAGTAAAAACACTTCTTAAGTACGCAACAACTTGTGTAACGTTTGGATGAGATGCTCTGCAGGTAGAGTCCAGACCTTCTGGAGGAAGCCATTCACCGATGAGAGGAGAGCTCAGAGATCACTTTTTTACTTTTGGCATTAAAAAGTGGATTTATCTTCACTCCTGTTTATCAGCCTGACTGCAGCAGCGACACACGGAGGAGCCATCCAGCCATCCATCCATCCATCTAACCATCCATCCATTCATCTAACAATCCATCCATCCATCTAACAATCCATCCATCCATCCATCCAACAAGCCATCCATCC
Source organism: Lagodon rhomboides (assembly GCA_039737535.1). NCBI lineage: Eukaryota > Metazoa > Chordata > Actinopteri > Spariformes > Sparidae > Lagodon > Lagodon rhomboides. The sequence continues at coordinate 30,762,956 of CM077790.1, read as the reverse complement.
ATCCATCTAACCATCCATCCATTCATCTAACAATCCATCCATCCATCTAACAATCCATCCATCCATCTAACAATCCATCCATCCATCCATCCATCCATCCATCCATCCATCCATCCATCTAACAATCCATCCATTCATCTAACCATCCATCCATCCATCTAACAATCCATCCATCCATCATCCATCCATCTAACCATCCATCCATTCATCTAACAATCCATCTAACCATCCATCCATTCATCTAACAATCCATCCATCCATCCATCCATCTAAAAAGTCATCTATCCATTCATCCATCCATCCATCTAACCATCCATCCATTCATCTAACAATCCATCCATCCATCTAACCATCCATCCATCCATCCATCCAACAAGCCATCCATCCATCCATCTAACCATCCATCCATTCATCTAACAATCCATCCATCCATCTAACAATCCATCCATCCATCTAACAATCCATCCATCCATCCATCCATCCATCCATCCATCTAACAATCCATCCATTCATCTAACCATCCATCCATCCATCTAACATCCATCCATCCATCATCCATCCATCTAACCATCCATCCATTCATCTAACAATCCATCTAACCATCCATCCATTCATCTAACAATCCATCCATCCATCCATCCATCTAAAAAGTCATCTATCCATTCATCCATCCATCCATCCATCCATCCATCCATCCATCCAACAAGCCATCCATCCATCTAACCATCCATCCATTCATCTAACAATCCATCCATCCATCCATCCATCCATCCATCCATCTAACAAGTCATCCATCCATTCATCTAACAATCCATCCATTCATCTAACAATCCATCCATCCATCTAACCATCCATCCATCCATCTAACCATCCATCCATCCATCTAACCATCCATCCATCCATCTAACAATCCATCCATTCATCTAACAATCCATCCATCCATCTAACCATCCATCCATCCATCTAACCATCCATCCATTCATCTAACAATCCATCCATCCATCCATCTAACCATCCATCCATCCATCTAACAATCCATCCATCCATCCATCAAGCCATCCATCCATCTAACAATCCATCCATCCATCTAACCATCCATCCATTCATCTAACAATCCATCCATCCATCTAACCATCCATCCATTCATCTAACAATCCATCCATCTAACCATCCATCCATTCATCTAACAATCCATCCATCCATCTAACCATCCATCCATCCATCTAACAATCCATCCATCCATCTAACAACCAATCCATCCATGTGTTTTTGGTCCATCCATCCTATTGTCGGTTGTTTACGTTCAGTAATGTGCAAGTGTTGTGTAAGTGAAGGTATTAAAATAACGATACAAACAGCCGTATAAACGTCCTCTTACCGTCTGACTGCCACTGATTTGGACGTGCAGTTACTGGTGATGATGGGGATGAGACGTGGGTAGTGTGTGTGCTGGAAGAGAAAGAGGAAAGTCCAGAAGTTAGTTTTCATTATTTCGTCGTCAAATGAAGAGGACTTTGTGGTCGACGTCTCACCCTGAGGATGATGCGGATGGCGGCCATTCCAGACGTGGCCATGACTTTGGCACTGTTGGGCACGAGGTTCAGCAGCGTGGGCATGATGCTCTCCGCTCCGTGGTCGAACTTGGTACCCAGCAACGATGACAAATGTCTGACGGAGGGGAAGGACACGCAAAGAGCGATGTTACTCCTCAAGTAATCTTCTCAAAGGGAGGTGAAAAGCCTCATATTTCTTCATTGTCTGAAGAAATTGTAAAAAATGTTCCAATAAAGATGGAACATCTGGTCCACCTCAGCGGGGGTTTGTCTGAGCGGCGGTGACATTACAGGGGCTGACAGGATCCACATCTATTCATCAACCCTCTGCTCTTTCAGTGCATCTCTGCTCTGTTCCACCTCATCAGGGTTGGATTAAAGTTTAGATGACGGATGGGTTTTTTCTTTGGCGTGGAGCGCCGGAGCAGGGCTCACGTTCATTAGCTCAAGTATGTGGAAAGAAAAAAATATTTAGCAGGCTGGTTTTCTGGCGTAACTTTAATCAGTTGAAGGTTCGAGTTAATGTCAGCGCTGCCAATCAAAGAGGATCCTGGAAAAGGGCGACTGATCCATTAAGTGATCCTCAAATTCAAACTGACAACAACTGACAACCACTTTATTTCCCCAGTTTTTCATGATATTAACCTGTGTATTTACAAAACGTCTCACCCCAGTGTGATGCAGGTCTCTCGGACCACCTGCGAGCGCAGATCTTTGGCCGACAGTTTTAAAGGAGCCTCCAGGAGACGAAGCTGCTGAGGGAAACCTTCGTAATCAGCCGCTCCGGCCAGCATGAGAGAGCGGACCTTCTTCATCTGGAGAGCGACAAGAAAAGACACAACACATGAGTATCTCATCGCTGGAATCGTGCACGTCAACCCTGCGAGCGTGTGCACGTGAGTCTCACCGCCACCACCCGGTGCTCCCAGTCATGTTTGTCATCAGACAACATCTCCCGGATCTTTGACATCTGATCCTCCATCTCTCTGTTGGAGTAGATCTGGACACAGAAACACAGGAGAGATCATGTTATCAGCATTATAATCAGTTATTTCAGATTACTGCAACACTTTAAAGGTGGAAATCTGGAGGCCAGCGGTTAATAATACAATAATATACACACAAAAGCAAATGTTCCGAGTCCGTAGATCCTCTTAAATGCACAGATTTAGTGTCAAGTACTCGTGTTAAACAGGCAAGAGGCTGTGTGTTCAATAACTGCTGCACATATTTGTGAATGCACCATATAAACGTTCAGAAAATGCTCCTAAAACAAGAATAATATGAAGAATGACCTGTATCAAATTCTCAATATTGTCTTATTCGTATTAATAGTGGAAAATTAGTGTGCATGTAAATGTTTCCATCGTCTCTCTGTCATCTTCCCTCCTGTGCTGGACTAAACACATTATAACAAAACAAATTGCTAGTTAGCTTAGCTCACCCCGACTGTGGGCACATCTTCAAACGCTTTGATGAAATCCTCTTCATCGACAGCACCAGCACCTGCTTCTTTACCTGTGGAGAAAGAAAAAGGATCGTACCTGTAGTTCAAACAGCACCTCAACATGTCTATAAAATGATCTGAGCTCAGTTATTTATTGATTAACTGCTTTGAGTTCCAGCTTCTTCAATGTGAAAATGTTCCGTTTCTTTACTTCCCTCTGACAGTAAACTGAAAATACATATGGTTTGTTGACAAAACAAGACATTTGAAGACGTCATCTTTGTCTTTGGGAACCATGTTCGACATTTTCTAACCATTTTCTGACCCAACAACTAATCAATTCATCAGGAAATACAAGCAGCAGGGAAGCTGGTGTCTCACCTGAGGCCTTCGGTGTGGTGGCTGAGCTGGGTCTCCTCACAGAGCTCACTACAGTCCTCCTGCCACTGGGGGGCGCTTTGGATGATGATGAGGAGGTGGACCGGCCTCCATCCACAGAGTCTTCATCCTCAAAGTTCTTATCTGGAACCACAGAGGCAGAGGAAGGATAAATACACCATGTGACCGGGAAAACGTTACCGATCACTCGATGACTGAGAGATATTTCCTGTAAGGATCAATAAATCATTATTGTCTCATCGTTCGGAGACGCGTCTCTTCCCTCAGGGCCCACACAGTGATCTTCCTGAAACGCATCATCATCCTCTTCTCATTAATCTGCCCGCAGAGTCATCTTTTGCATTGTGTGACCTCAATGCAGAGTGCAGCGCCGTCGATCCGTCAGGTCGTGTGCGTGCGTCCATTCAACCTTTATCTACCCGTCCATCTGACTTTAATCTGGTCTGGCAGCCGAGCGCAGATACACGACGGCCCCCTGTCACCTGCCCAACGTGACCATTCACAGGAGGGATTAGCCCCCCGGCAGATACGACGGCGCTGGGTGGCTGCTGTCAGCTGAGGCACGGCCGCTAACGGGAATGTTTGCAGCTGAGGTCATTGTTCGATTTAAAAACAACCTGGTTTATCAGAGAGAATGTGCTCCTATAGCTTAGCTGCATGTAAACACTGCATCTGAGTCAAAAATGGAAAGAAAATCAGCACAGAATGATGATCAGGCTCACACACGAGAGTATCTAACCATGACACTGCATCCACCAGACAGACAGAAACACAGAGTGGAGGACAGAAGCAGAAGGCAACAGGTTGATGAAAGGACGGAGACGTCTCGCCGGAGGAAGCAGACAGAAAGACGAGACAGAACACAGAGAAATACGAGAGCGAGGAGGAGAACGGAGAGATAGGAAAAAGGCATCGTTCTTACGAGCGCAGATTTTCTTGCACACCAGCTTCCTCAGCATGTCTCTGCTGCACCGCTAACACGCTCTCCCTCCTCCGTCAGGCATCCCTGTCCACAGGATGTGTGTGTGTGTGTGTGTGTGTGATGCACGCTGGGCTCTGACAGAGTGCCAGACTAACCTCCCCTCAAGCCTTCGGGTTCAGCAGTGTGTGTGCTGATGTATGTGTGTGTGTGTGTGTGTGTGTGTGTGTGTGTCAGTGATGATGGTGGTGAAAAGAGGGAGGGGTCTTTTGTTGTGAGATCACCTTTTTTTTCTTTCTGCCCAGCGAGTAAACACACTCATTCAACAACAAACAGAACATAATGAGTGCGTTTGGACCTCGTGTTGGTACTGAGCTCAGAATGAGGTCACTGCTGCAGACCTGACGGAGCAACGTACAGTCGGCTCGAGACAATATATCCTCTTATATTTTGGTTATCCTGACAGAAATGTCGTCTTTTCCTGGTTTTAAAAGCTGACTCACAGTTAAGTGAACCCACTTAGTCATTATATCCACATTACTAATGATTATTTATCTGTTTAATATGATTTCTTATCAATTATATTGTATTAATACTTTGTTTACGTACAAATACTCACCCTACAATCTCAAAAGGGTCATTATGTAGTTTTCAAACTCAGATTTTTAATATTTACGATATTAATGAGGTTAGAAACAAACTCAGAATTATTTATTTTTTTCCATACGTGAATAAACGAGCTGTTCTCAGAGGAAAATAAGGTCAGAGAACACTGTTTGAAGCTAGAGAGGTGGCTGGGTCCGCCACATATAAACAAAGTAGAACAGAATAAATCGTGTCGTCCTTTAAGGTCAGTTTGTTTATTCAGTTTATTCAGTCATGAAAACAAATAGAGTTTGTTTAAGGATATCCTCTATATGTCTCTCTCTATATATACACATACATATATATATATAATTTTAAAAAATACAATAATTAAACAGGCTGATAATCTGTTTATCCCTTATATAAGTGTAATTTATGGTGCAGGCTGACTGCTGCCTGACCGCCTCGTTAGTCCAGGCGTGACTTGCAGTAAAATATATTGTGAGATAGAAACATTTTCCAACAACTTTGGATGCTCTGGAGTTATTGGAAATGTTTAGTTAAATCTTTATCAGCAACTGACAGCAAGACAAAAAAACTGTGTTGATTTAGAATGTGAATGTCGGCACTGTTCCATTTCTTTTAAGGCGAAACTACAACATAAAGAAAAGCAGCCCAACACTCCACAAGAGAAAGAGAGAGAAGAACAGCAGCCTCCGTCACGTAGAAGAGTATTGATCAGAGCTGTTCTCACCGATGCCGACACACATGTGGAGGTGATTAATCTGTGTGTCAGAGGAGCCATTAGAGCTTCATGCAACATGCAAAGAGCTGTTCGAACGCAGATTCTCACACAGGACTGCGTGACATCAACACGACTGATAACCGCTCAGCATGGAGGGCTGGTGTGAAGTCAGCAGCTTGTGTGAGATGCTACATGTTGTTTTCATGACAATATAACAAGATATTACAACATCCTCTGAGGGGGGAAGAGCTCATGAACAGCATCAATATCCTGCCACAGAGACAATAATTCACTGTTAAAAGTCAATAAAGTCTCAGTTTGTCGTAAATAAAGTAAAATATCAGGTAGTTTTGTGTTGAACCGCTCAGTGAACGCTCAACACACGTCGCCAACACTAACATGGCCGCCAGTTTAGCTCAGAAAAGGTGCTAAAAGGGATAAAAATAACACAGTAAACAATAAATCTGCTCATATTGACGACTGCAGTTCTGTGAAAGGAGAGCTGGTCAGTTCTGTGAGCTGCTGATAAACAGGAGCAGCTCTACGATGTTAAAGTTACGGGTTTTGGTGAGCGTTCAACGAGACGACGTCACTAACGAGACTGTTGACTCAGAAGTCTTTATAATGACGTATTTTCATTAGTTTGATGACAAAATGAGACTTTATTGACCTGGAAAATTATCTTTTAAATCAGACAAACATCATATGTGTGAATCAGGACACAATTCAAACCAGATCAATAAATTATTTGTCTCTCTTCATTCAGGTTTTCTGAAATAAGGTCCCATGAGGGAAACCTGAAGAGGCGTCACCTCGGCTCTCTGTGGTCATTTAATACTGTATATGTCCAATAAATGATGATATTTATTGCCAGAAAGTGAATTTAAAACTAAAGCTAAACTACCAAATTAAACACCTGACAAATAAAGGTACTTAATGCAAAGATGCAAAAATAATAACAGTTTTTAGTCAGAGAAAATAACGTAACAGCTATCCACTGTTCATACTGCAGAAAACTGATGTTAGTGTTATTAAATCAGTGTGAATTAACTCTTAAGAAGCTCACACAACGTTTACTGTCAGGTCTGTTTGAGGCATTAAGGGTGTGATGCCTTAAACGTCCACTAGGTGTCAGGAGACGCCGTGAACTGCGACACTTCGACACACTGAAGCCCTCAAAGTTGCTGAAGCTGCACTGGCATCAGCAGAGTCGCCAGTAATCTGTCTCTCAACCGCAGATTTATATAATAGGGAGGACTTTCTCTCCCCTCTCTGCGCTCTTTAGAGAGAAGAATAAAAGGCCCAAAGGCACGAGGGATTTAGAGAAAGTTCTGGAAAAGTAAAGTTCAGGGAGACGATTAAAAATGTTCTGGTGATCTCATCCTTTCACTTCTGCCTCTCCGACCTCTCCGACCCCTGAAACTCTCAGTTACTCTGACTATGCGTCTCGTTATTTACTCTCTCGTTGTCTTTTCTTCTGTCCTCGGACCTCACAGGGACGCTGGCGGGGTTTCCACCGGGCTCCGGGCCTTGTCCGTCACACAGGCAGCCTGAGAGGTTACGTAACGCGGCAGAAGACTGGTGCTGATCAGCGTTATGTCGTAACAGAGACGTCTCGTTTTGCTGACACACCAGAGAGGCTGCTGGCAGAAAGTTAACCTTCTGGCTTAAAGTTTGGGTTTTTCTGGAAATCAAATATTTACCAGCCTCTGAGCTCGCTGCTTTCTGTATTCTCTCTCACACAAACACTTCATGTGAGTTTTGCTCCCTCAGAAAATGACATATTATTTTACTTTTCCTGTGATATAAGTTAAATTTTAGTTGTTTTCTCAAGATCGTGAGTTATTTACGTCATTATCACAGAGTAACAAATGTTTTTTACCTACAAGATAACGTGCACACTACTCTGTGGGTGGATTTTTAATAAAGGTAATCATCGATCTGACATTTTCAGCTTTAATCAGTTGCTAAACTTGTCAGGAGGCTGCTGATCTAAAAAACACAAAACTTATTATACTTTTGGCCGTAATAAAGCATATTCAGTTCACTGTCAGGACAGTGGTTTTACTAGTTTATGGAGGAATTAAGAGCCTGTATTTGGCTCCTCAGAGATAACTTTACAGACAAGACAAAACGTGCTATCAAACCGATTCATTATCAAAATACTTGACAACTTGATTGGCTTAAAATACCTTTATTGCTCTTGTCGTTGGCTTAATGTTGTCGTTTTCTGATGCACTTTTGCTTAACCTCATTCGACAAGAGTCAAAAAAGTTTGTCTTCAACACACAGAAAGTCCTAAAAAACAGGAAGCTACCAAAGTCAGCCTTTGATTTGTACGTCTGAGTCAGAAAAGGCCCTAAAGTTGAAGCTCCACCTGTTCTGACAGGCTCGGCTCTGATGCCTCCGAGGCCCTGATCTTTAAAACCACCTGCTGGGATCAAAACGAGGCGCAAGTGAGAACAGATTTTACAAGAATGTAGTGAACGTCACGAGTGAGATGTGTAATTATTTAGCACCTTCAGCAGCTGAGCTTCCTACGATGATGAGGAGAGATCGAGACGAAAAGGACAGTTTTATCTTCCTGTTCATCTAAAACTAAACTGAACCGACATGTATAGTATGTAATATCTAAAAAAAAACTTGTTCACTCAATATTCACTCAATAATCAGTCAAAAACTCAATAATATTCAACAACAACAACAAATAAATCAGCACATCCTCACATTTGAGAAGCTGAACCCAGAGAATATTTAGCATTTTCACCTGAAAAACAACTTTTAATTGTTCCAGCACTAAATTAAAAAAACTAAATAATCCGTTCTGTGTTTTTCAGCAGCAGACAACAGTGTGAAAATACCAACATCTGCTTCCCGACGTCTTATCACGCAGCGTCAGGCTGCAGGAAAACTGCAAGAACGATCAACAGAATGACTTCTTTCAGATACACAAGTGAAAAAACAAAGTCTATTCAGTGTGGGAGAGACGTTTGCACAGCAGACAGACACAACAGAGACGCGTTGTTGTGGTCCGACTCGCTGCGAGGACAATGAGCTGCCGTCCCGCTCAGACTTTATAATCAGCTGGAGAGACGAGGGACAGAAGCCGGGAAGTGGCCTGTTGATTTCTCCAGAAGCGCCGGACGACCACCAGGCTCTTATTCTGACAAGCTAACGACGCTTCCTGCACCACATGTGGATGAACGGTCGGCCTTCCTCAGCGAATGATTCCTCTGAAATCTAAAATCTAGGTCTCGAACAGGCCTAAAGCGCCCGCTGCTGCTGCTGCTGCTGCTGCCAATATTCAGGATTATCTTCTCAGCGCGTCCTAAAAGAGGAAATATTACTGTGCTCTTTATTTTGAGTGTGAAAAACTGAAAATAACCGAAATAAATCACTGAGGGAGCAGAGCGAGATCTGCCTCGGTCACATTATGTTCACTGAAAACAAGGCACTCTGTTATTATTTACATCCGTCTGATGAAAATCTGTCATTTCGCCGACAAACACGACGGCCTGAGGGCGTCTACAGGTTGTTCTGATTCAGCTGAAAGATATGTATTTGTGCTAAACACTCACTCAGAGACAAACGCTGCACATCAACATCCTCTTTCTGCATCGTTATTAGGATCTAATGACACCTGATGGATGTGGGAGCACAGCAGAGTCGACACGCTCGTAAGAGAGGGGGAGGAAAATGTGTTTTTTTTAGTGGATGCATATGATTGGTTGCATTTTTTTCTGCTTCGTACCTGTTTAAATATTCCTTGTGACAGCCCAGTCGCCAGGATATAATGTCAGCAGTTAACATTTCTGCAAACCACAGATACGTCTAAGACATTTGTACCAAACGTGACACATTATGTGCTTATTAACCACCTGTCACTGCAGGAGGTGGAGAGGAAGGTGGTGGCGTTATTACAGCCAATAAAGCTGACAATAGTTTGAGTCGCACCACTGGATATCTTTAAGGACACCTGGAAACATTTGTAGTTTTAGGGGCGACAAAAAGGGAGTTTTTGAAGGACACCTCGGACATTTCCAGGCTATATTTCACGGACGTTGGACCATCTTCATCCATGATTGTGGCGACCAAAACAGTTATTTTAACCCAAACCGTGATGCTTTCCGAACCCTAACAAAGAGATTTGTGTGCTAAAACTCAAGCACAGTGTTGTGACACAGGAGAAACAGAAAATTCAACCTAAAAAAAGGGAAAGTTGGGACATAAAGAAACATTTTTATCAGTGGTTTTGCAGAAACACACTGGTCAATAAGATTTTTCCTTTATAGTAAAGTGTTGCTGGAGTTTTGACCTCTGCAGAGAGAATCTATCAGCCAAGAGTCTCACAATTCATCCCTTCAGCGCTCGGTGCTGCTGAAAGCCGAGCTGAGAGAGACGAGAAGAGATGAGATGAGATGAGAAGAGAAGAGAAGAGAAGAGAAGAGAAGAGAAGAGAAGAGAAGAGAAGAGAAGAGAAGAGAAGAGAAGAGAAGAGACGAGAAGAGAAGAGAAGAGAAGAAGAAGAGACAGCCAGGTAGCAGTGAGACGAGAAACACTCAAATGTAGAGACAGGAAGTAGAGAGAGGCAGAGAGACGGACCAGAAAGAGAGAGAAGCTCGAGTAACAGCTATATAATAAGTCTGCACATGTAGACCTGTTGAGACCGACTCTACGTCACTGAGTTTGTTTCATTCAGCACAGTCGGTGTAGATGACCTCGGCTCGGTCCTGGCAGAGAGGACGGCGGCTGCAGCGCCCTCAAAGACTCCCTTTAATCGTCAGACTCGGGCTCGTTCTCCCTTTTCACTTGGCAGCGAGCAGAAGGAAGACAATCACATCATTCAGGAGGCTGGACACAGTTCATACTCGTGTGTGTCTCTCTGGCTCTTTAAACCATCCTCAATACACTCTCACTTTCACCAGCTCTCTCAGAGCTCAATACAACTACTACTACGACTACTACTTTATATGATTATTTTAGGGAAATTTACTGCTTAGGTTGCACGAATGGCTTCAGATTACGGAGCTATTTGACCTTTTCTTGGGTATATCCAACTTTTCATCTCAATATAACTCTCATGTGTGGAGGTGGATGTAAACTGAGGCGAGAGGTGAACAAACCAGGAGACAAAACGGGGAGATTTCTTTGCCGTTTGCCGTCTAAAATGCCATCTGTGATGTTTCTCCGTGGACGAGGCCGAGGAATTGTTTGGTCTCCTCATCAGACCACATGTGCAGACTGCTGACAGACACTCAACACGATCTGACTGGTTGCATGTGACAAGTTATATCAACACTCAATAATATGAAACTGCAAATTAACTCGTAACTGAAGTCATTAAATTAATGTAGAGGAATGGAAGTATACTGGATATTCTACATTTAGAGACCAAGATTTGTATTTTTTGTGCACATCTTGGTCTCCTTGATCACTAATAATCAATCGATCCGCGAACACGTACAGATAACAAATGAGAAAACAGTTAAAATATCTATTTAAACCCTCTTTTTCCCCTCAAGTGTTGGGGGGAACTCTTAAAAATAAAATCAGGATGCATCACAAACAAAAACACACACAACAGACACCAAATGTGAAAAAGCTCTTTCTTCAGCGCTTTAAATCTGAAGCCTCCTCCACACTGATGCTCGAGCTGAAGCACGCACACACCCACACACACACAAAATAATATGCTAATCTCTTTGAAAAGCAGTGTGTTCGCTCTATGTGTGTGTGTGTGTGTGTGTGTGTGTGTGTGAGATGACGATCAAAGGAAGCGCATCCTCTCCTTCAGCATCAGCCCTCCTTTCTCCGGCTCACCCACTGATTTAACTACTTCCCACACAGTGCAACACACACACACACACACATTTGCATGCACACACACACACACGCGCTGCTCATTCACCTACTTGTGTCATCCCAGATCCAGGAGACTAGCGAGGCCTCGCTGACGCAGGAATCAGGTTCTGACAGTCTGATAATCCTGCGAGCTGATTTTCACCTTCGCAGCTCGAAATCGGGTTTTTTTACAGACGGATCCGAATCAGCAGGAAGGTTAAAAATTACAGTTAAAGAAGGAATTCAGCGCTGGAAAACTGGCCCGTTGCATAAAACTGGGCTGTTAATGCAGCAGATAGATGTTAATATGTTTGAGATCGGTGCAACATGATCACTGCTTGGTTTTCTTTGAAACAGGGAGCAGTAAATAATTGCAATTCACGATATTATCCCCATAATCATCCTAATTAAACTTAGTATTTACACACCGAGTTTGACTCGTTTAACTTGTTTAACTTGTTTTTTAGGGGAATACAACATGCGAGACGAGCCTCCAGCCACCGTTTCAGGTTAGACGGCTTTTTTCAAGTCATTCATGTCAGAATTATCTCAATTCATGATTATCCCGACTGTGAAAATTCACCACAATCAACTTATTGTGTGTATTTTTTATTGCGATACGCTATAAAATCTTAATCATCACCTCCCTAATTACAGATAAACAGTTACTAAAACATGTTGTGTTAGAAACAGACAGTACAGGACAACAGCATCAGGGTTCATATTTGATCAGCACTGTTTTGTTTTACAGTTTGATCTGAGTCTTTGTTTTCACAAGACACAAATGATATTGTGGAAACTTCCAGTTCACAACTCTTTGTGTTTTTGAAAATGCTGACGGCCCAAAATAAACTGTGTGGTAACAGAATTTTGGTTTGTAGTTTATCAGCACTGCCTGGTTTAGATCCAAGAGTAAGAGACTGGATTTATATTGTTTAACTTCATCTTAAGCCATTTTTGTACTTATTTGTAAATAAACACATATTTATAAGATCAAAACCAGGTTTCTTCTGTTTAATGTTATTTTTTGTGGTTTTTATTTCACATTTTGGCGATGAACATGTGTGTTATTAGGGCCTGAGCCCCGAACTGTGTGAGGAATTCTTTCTTTCTTTGTTTCTTTCCCTGAAATAACTTTTTTGAGGGGCAAAGAAACTCCTGAAGCTTTGTACGGGCGCCACATGTGGTGAAAATGTCAGTGTTTTACCTTGATGTATAAAATGTGATACTTGTGTATCATGCATAGGTGTTGTTATTGTTTTTTTCACTTGCTTTGTCAATGTAAAATGTAAATAACTGATATTGAGAGGAGGGCTCTCTGTCTTCCTCTAGATCCGACTATACTCTTTGTGTCCGAGGATGTGCACGTAAAAATATAAAGAACAATCTGTGATCACTACAACAGTTCTGAAATCGTCTAGATGACTCAAGGAAATTGCAACTGGATTTTGGTTTTTGTCTTTGAAGACGTTTCACCTCTCATCCTCTCATCATCGGACTAGTCTCAGCCTAGTCAAGCGAGCAGGAACTGATGAAGCCTCTTGGATGAGAGGTGAAACGTCTTCAAGACAAAAACCAAATCCAGTTGCGTTCGATTCAATTTCCTTGAGATAACTATGACCTGGATGAGTGAGAATATTCACAGGCTCGTCTAGATGACGTGTTTTGCATCATTTGGACAAAATGTAGAGACGTTTACCTCTGTATGCATCGTAGTGATATAATACTGGTTAAAAACCTGCACAGTTCCTGTTTTAGTTCATTCAGCAGGATTCTATCTGAATTAAATATTAACCAGTTACGTGACTGAAGGTGACCCTGCTCTCCGTTTACTGCTCATCACAGCAGAACGCTGGGAAACAAAACAGCCTCGCAGTGTTACAGCGAAGCACTGGGATGGAGGCAGCTCACACACACACACACACACACACACACACACACACACACACACACACACACAAACCCAGTGGGATTAATCCGGCTACAAAGGCGTCCAGTGATGGTGCTGAGGAAACTGAGAACTCATTGGCTGATGTAGCTGCGACGATCTACGTGCTCGCTGTTCCAAGACGAGGCTGCAGGCCGACCGTCTCCTCTGAGGTTATAAATACCGACTCTATTTGGGGCTTGACTTTGCATTATGCATTGATCTGCTCCTGAATGTTCCCGATACAGAGTCGGACAGACCCACAGACAATCTGACAGCACTTAAAGAAGAGGTCGGTTACAGTCGTCATGTCTGGTGTTTAAAGAGCCGACTGTCTCTACAAACTGTTCAATATCCATGTGAGATCTGTTGTCTCTGCACACACAGCTGTGACCGTCCACTTGTCGGAGTACAGAGCTGCAACTAATGATCACTTCCATCGTCCATTAATCCGTCGATGACTTCCTGATTAACAGATCAGTGTTTTGGTCGTGTCAAAGGCGACGTCCTCAAATGTCTTGTTTTGTCCACAACCCGAAAGATTTTCAGTCCTTTCATTCCTGCTTTACGAGTTCATAAACAAATAGACGAAGCTTGTTTACTTACTCAGAATCTATTTGAGGGAAAGAAGTCGACATAACTAAAGTTGGCAGATATTTCTACCATTAAATCCAAGATTTGATTTGACTTTCAGCACTGACGACGATGCCATTGTTAGACTTACATCTGGATTTGTGAAGATTTTATACCTTGACAAGTGTCGTTCACATTTTCTTTAAATGATTGGGGCATTTTACAGAAACAGCTCGACTTTATCCTGGTGGCTTTTTGCAGGTTTAAATAACATTCACCAATAAAGATTCCAGAGTTCAACTAAAAACACCAGCCTTCAAGGTTTCAACTATACAAAACAAAAGACAGACATTCAGTTTGTAACAGTGTTGGTTCAGTTTCTTAAAACTGTCCCGAGTAAGCCATCTTTCTCTGGCAATGTCATCAGTTCAGTTCAGTTCAGTTCCTTCAGAAGTTTCTAAAATGGCTGGAGGCTAAAAGAGAATTGGTTTTAATTACGTGCTGCGTTTTGTTCCAGGAGTCAGAGGCACTAAAATTAAAAGCATTTTCTAAATTACGACCTGAAACATGGAGCGTGAGACACAGAAACCAATAAAAGATCTCTGAAACAATAAGAACGTAATTCAAAGCTAATTACGATCGATTTCTGGATTTTTGGAGGCAGTAGAACTGAACGAAAACGTAATCTGAAATTAAACAGATTACATAAATGAAGGGGGATTATTGGATTACATAACAAATGTCTAACACTTCAGATATTGACAGTTACTCTCCTCACGTCGGTCAGAGCTGCACCGAGGTGACACAGGTGTCGGGATGCTTCAGGGAAGCTGCAGCTCGTTTCCACAGCCAACACAAACAATTCATGAACTGACTGACAGAAAGTCTGCTGCTGCTGCGACACAGCAAAAAATACAACAACACTATCCAGTGGATTCACTGGGGAGAGTCTCCTCTGACTGGAGATGTGAATGAGAACAGGGCGTGCAGCAGAAAAACAGAAACAAAGATTACATAAGAGAGCTCAAACTGCTGTTTTCTCCCCGTCCGACGCACACAAAGCCACCGGAGAGACGGATAATCTGCGTGTGATTCAGCTCGGAATCAAACATGTGCGATGTGACCTTAGCGAAGAGAAAAGCTCCGTCTATTTCCAGTCTTACCTTCTCCAGCTGTCATGGTGCAAAGACGCCCTCAGCAGAGAAGCCGGAGAGGAATGCTGCTGCACAGCTGATCGCTCAGCTCGCTCTCTCTCTCTCTATAGCCTCTGCCCTATATCGCTCGCCCACTGTTTACCTCCCAGTCCTGCTACAGCAATGGCTGCTTTGTTTTGCTCTCCATCCCTCGACTCTTCTTCCTCTCCCCCTCCCCTCCCCTCCCCCGGTGACAGCGCCACAGCAGAGCAAAGCCTCCCCCTCCGCCTCCATCGCTCTCATAAGTAGATCACATACATCGTACAAGTACGAAGACAAGACGAGTCAGAGTTCGGGAATTTTGTCGTCTACATGATTAAAGCCTCTTTCCTGATAGCAGGGTTTCCTTCCAATTATAAAGCTGTTTCAGGCACCTCCACCTCAGCTGGATGAATGTCAAATCATCATGAAGAAAATAAACGACTTTTCCAAGTTCTAGTCTGTATTTATTATATTTATTCCTCTCGACACAATGCTGTGCAAAACACTTCGTTAGGGTTAGTAAAGCATCATGGTTTGGTCGACTTCCTGTCAAAAGAAGCTTCCACTGGAAATGCTGCTGCTTTTCAAACTGTTTGTACGTGGTTACGGTAAAAATATTGGTCCAAAATGAAGTGATATTGCACATTATTTTAAGTTATCTTGTCATTCTCAAGTCTGCATGTGTCTCTGTCCAAAAAGCACCTCTAACAAACAACCAATACAATCAATAACATCCATTCCATCTATGTACAAACTCATATACACAATACAATAATGCTAGAGACACTGATAAACCTGTGTGTCTGCGTCAAAGTTTCAAATAATCTCAGTTTCTGTCCATCCAGATGTAAAAATTCTGAATATCGTCACCAGAGTTTTCAGTGACCTAAAATGCCGTTTACGTGAGTACAAAAGGATAAAATGTAGAGGAAAAGCTTTGTTTTCAGAGATTAACTCTGGGTAAAACCCTGTGATAGCCAGTCAATATACAGTAAACATCCACATATATAGACATAAAACCAGCAGACAGGAGAAGGTTGAAGAGTTAGGGTTAGTAAAGCATCATGGTTTGGCCGACTTCCTGTCAAAACAAGCTTCCACTGGAAATGCTGCTGCTTTTCAAACTGTTTGTACGTGGTTACGGTAAAAATATTGGTCCAAAATGAAGTGAAATTGCACATTTTTTTAACGACCTAATCACGAGTTCTCTCGTCATTTTCAAGTCTACATGTATCTCCGTCCAAAAAGCCCCTCTAACAAACTGAATTTGAGTCCAGGAGGCACTCCTACCCTTTCAATATGTTATTTTTTTGCATATTTTATACTTTTTGGGGAGGTGCCACACATCCCCCAGCAAATACATGCACCTAGACCTGGTCAACAGGTACATATTTTGGGAAACTCCATCCAGACTAGCACCGTTTACGGGAATTTACATACACTGGGCATGCACATGCTTTTGTAAACAGGAAGTTTTCTCTGTGGTTCATTCATTAGTCACAGAAAACACTATGAACGAGGGAGAGAAAGAATAATTTGTCTGCAGCCAGTTTTGTCTCTCTTTTTGTATTATCAATGTCCGTTCGTGTCTTTCTAAATACAATCAATAACATCCATTCCATCTATGTACAAACTCATATACACAATACAATAATGCTAGAGACACTGATAAACATGTGTGTCTGTGTCAAAGTTTCCAATAATCTCAGTTTCTGTCCATCCAGACGATCTGAATATCGTCACCAGAGTTTTCAGTGACCTAAAATGCCGTTTACGTGAGTACAAAAGGATAAAATGTAGAGGAAAAGCTTTGTTTTCAGAGATTAAGTCTGGGTGAAACCCTGTGATAGCCAGTCAGTGAATGTACAGTAAACATCCACATATATCTAGCCATAAAACCAGCAGACAGGAGAAGGTTGAGAAGTAACTTTAATTTGCAGCCGTTAGCACAACTGTCAAACTGAAGCTGAAGGCTCGTTGAACAGCTCAGCTCGTCCTCCGTCCACACGGACACCAGACATTCTTCTCAGCTCTGAGGCAAGTGGATTTAAATTCAAACGAGTCGTCATCCGCGGCCACAAAGTCAATTTCAGTGCAGCCGTGAAAGAGAAGAGTCGAGGCTGCGAGGAGCCGAGAAGCTGACGATGATGAATATGATGCTACGATGAGTCATGTTTGCATATTCATCTTAACTTTCCACCGACGGTTATAAGCGTTGTAAGCAAGACGGTTATATTTTTTATTATTATTATAACTGTTGGGGTTTGTGGTGCGAAGTCCCAGAGGACATGAGGAGCACTTCATGTGGGGCGACCTCGAAACAGTCAGTCGTACAGTTTATTATCAGATCAAAATGAGATGCTAAAAATAAGATACAGGCAAAAATAGTCTTTTTATAATAATAATAGACTCGAAAACTGACATTTGTTTGGCTCAGTTACATAAATAAAGCTCATTATTATTAATATTCTGTAACGATGGCGCCATGAGCTCACTGGAGGGTCAGCAAGCTCTGCAGGATGACGTGGTTCATTTAAGCTGTCGCAGCGCTGAGCTCCACGTGTGAAATGTTGTGGAGTCGTAGCTGGACGGAGATGTTGCAGACTGATGTTGAAATGCTGAACCCTGTCTGACTGACGGTTTTCTCCTTCGCTCAGCTGTTGTTCCTGTAAACACACAGCGGCTGGAGTCAGCTGTAACGAGACACAGTCAGCAAGTCGAGGTGTCAGAGCGATTCACCTGCACAGAGGTCGAAACTCCTCAAACACACAACACACTGTGAAGATGTATCCCAAGTACAGATACTTAGTTACTGTACTTGAGAATATTTTTCAGGTATCTGTACTTTACTTGAGTATTTGTTTTCCTGACAACTTTTGACTTCTCCTCTCTACATCTGAACACAAATATCTGAACTTTCTCCTCCTCACAGCTTCAAAACAGGTTCGTTACTTTAGTTTGATGCATTTGTGGGGAATTATGGATTATTTTTATTCCCCAACATCACAAGACTGAGTTCAACCTATCAGTGCACATCAAACAAAGACGTAAGAAGCCGTGAACAGACAGAGAGGGAGGCTGGAATGTGGAGAAAAGGCGTGTTAGTGTCTCGTATCTGCAGAGAGTTTCTGATTTTCTCTCTTTGTTGCTGCTCGTGACGCTTTACAACCCAACATGTGTCTATGTGACGTCCTGGGAATGAGACTCAACAATCAGCTGTCTTTGTGGTGCGTTCAGGAACAGCTGGGACAAAATCCTGCTGATTCTACCTTTAACTTTAACAGTCTTTGAGTTATATTAATATGACGTGAGCTTCAGTTAGCTTTGACCACAGACTTTTTACTCTGAGAACATTTCAGAGCCTGTACTTTGAATGTGTGTACTTTTGCCAAGTCTGGCCTTTTCCCTTTTGTCTTGTTCTGATATATTTGTACAGTTTCTGGAGGAGCCTCAGGAAGTCTGTTTTGGCTCCACTGAGGGACATCCGAAAGCTCCAGCGGATGCCCACCTCCCGTGGAGAAAACTCATCGCCTCCAGCCCCAGGCTGCCCGTCTGGCCTGCTTTCCCTCCTCTTCCTCCACTCTCACAGCAACACACACACACACACACACTCGGATAATATGGAAAACAAAGTATAAAAGGAGCCAACACACTCGGATGCAGCGTGTCAGAAAGACGAGGCTGAAAAACACTGAAGATATTTCTTCTATTTCTCTCTGCACCACAGCCACAGAGCTGTTCCACATCCACAGACAGTCCTCAGTTCTCACTATAAAAGCCCTGATATTCACGGAGCATCTGCCCGTCCTCCCGCCCCGCTGGGCCGCCGAGGAAAACAACAACAACAACAACAACAACAATGACGACGTGAGTAATCAGAGGCCAGCTACGCAGCAACATGCCACATTCTGACAACCTAACGACACGAGATCAACAGCGATGCTCGACATGTTTTGTTGATGGATGCACAGAAAAAAAGTCACAGAGTCGACTTCAACAGTTAAAGGCAATAAAAACAGGAGCTGAACTCACCTGAGCCAGAGGACGAGATCATGTTCCCGGATCTTTGGACTTCATCAAATTTGCTGAAGATTACATTCAACCTGTGAAACAGACGGAAAGAAACAGGTGATGATGAACGTGTTGAGAGGAAACTAAATAAAAAGGAGAAAAGTCTCACGAAGCGGAGAGAATAACGACGGACAGTAAAAAGGAAGCCTGGAGCTGCCGACTGCACCATCCATCAGCTCGGAGGTGAGAAGCTCTCCCTCCTGAGCTCTGAGCGGCGCAGACGGCCAAGACCAAAAATAGACGGCATCCAAAACTGCCACACGGATGACAAACTGGCATCAGGGCCAGAGAGAGAGAGAGAGAGAGAGGGAGGCGAGACATAAGGTCCAGTGTGAGAAGGACGAAGAGGGCAGAAAGATAAAGGAAACAGTCTGAACATGTGACGTGAAAACAAAAAGAAATACAGCACGCTGAAACTTGAGCTATGAGATTCTGGCAGCCTGATCGAAGGGCTTGTTCAGCGGCTGATTACAAGAGAGAGACGACGATAAATCAGATTTAGTGGCTGGAAAATCATCTGGAGAGTCTGTCGGGAGCTAATGTCAAATAAATGAAATACAAGGGAAGAAAAAAGGCATAAACGGGGTTCGTAGAGCCGCTTCGGAGTCAAATTGAAGCACTTTCAAGTTCAAGTTTCAGATTCTTTAACCCTTTATCATCATCGAAAGACAAACGTTACAGGATTCATTTATACTCACAGTAAATAATGTATATTATCACATTATTTGATTGTTCTGATCATGATTATTTGAATTTTGCTCACTTCGACATCAGGAGCTGAGCAAATATGACCGGGGGATTGTTTCATTTCAAATATTCTTGGTTTAAACACGAGTGACTCTGTAGATAAAACACCAGATTATGTTGAAAATTAGGCATTTTTCAAGGATTATATTGAAATTCAAGAGAGAGTGGACAGAATCTAAAGGATTGTTTTATACCTAGTATCTTAAAACTGGTGGAAAAACAAGACGCAGGTTTTAAAAATGATTTTAAGTGACGTATATGTTGTATGTTGATTGAGGGTAAATTGAGTTTATTTGTTTTATATGTGGTATAAATTCTTGGTGTTGTCGTTGACTGTCTTCACTCTGTTGTTAGGATTGTGGGTCTTTTGTTGTGTTGATGTTGAAGTGCACGTTGTTTATCCAGAAAACTAAATAAAATCTCACAAAAAAAAAGAGCATTTTCCAGACTTTCAAGACTTTGTGCGAACCCTGAGAAAGTTTTTACTCACAGATAACTTTCAGCTTGTAAAGTCAGTCCTGATATTGTGTTGAAATGTTACTTTGGAAAAAATTGAGAATCGTAGAAGAGTAAAAGTCTTAAAATATCTGATAAGATATGAGAGTTTATACTGTCGGTGGACCAATTAACAGATCTAATTTCAGCATCTTGTTATTAAAATCAGTGTTTTGAAAGTGTCACTTTGGCTCTGATGCAGCCTGCGAAGTAACGAGTAACTGAAGTTATCATAGAAATGTAGTGAAGTAAAAAGCCAAATTTTAGCCCCCAAAATGTAGTGGAAGCAGCTTTTATGAAGATTATAATGTGAGAGGTCGACCTGTATGATTTTATTCAGGGCCGATACTGATTATTAGAAATCAAGGAGACTGATAACCAATAATTGGAACAATTTACAGTAAGAAAACCGATCGTATGAGAAGTCTTGATTCGACTGTTTGATCATTTTAGAAGATGCAGTTTGTGCTGCTGTTATAATAAGTCTTTCTATTATTTACTCTGCCTGTGGTTAATAAAAACAGGTTGGACATGACATCAGAAACACCTCATTATATGATGCAACTTAATGTAACAGCTCAACAAACCACTTTCTCCAAACTGATCCGGCGGCTGACTCAACCGCCTCTCTGAAGCAGGTCCAGACAGAAGCTGAACTTTATAACCATCATGCAGGGAGGATTCACTTCAGGGCCGCGGTGTTTAGGCTGCATTAGTTTGAGATTAAATGTACCGAATAAAACTGGCAACCGAGTGTGAATCTCTCGAGGTCAGCCAGTGCTGCAGTGTGTGAACTCTGCCACCAGGGGGAGGAGTTCACTGTCGTAGCCTGCTGCCTCTTTGTGTCTGGACGTGGAGAAAACCCTCCTCTCTCCACTGTCACAGCACCTGACCTACTGTACGAGCTCTGTGTTTATTTGTGTGTGAGAGAGTGAAATGATGCCAAAACAGACGAGAAGGAAGAAACAGAAGACGGTGGACAAATGAGAAGACGGACAGCGACAGGTTGGCAGCTTCCTGTTGACGTACCGCGACTGTGGAAGGCCCTTTTTGCTGAGATCCATCCTCACCCTCTCACCCACGTGTCTGTAGATCTCCACCAGGGAGCTCATAGCCCCGTCACGAACCTGAGGACCACAGCGACACGTGACATCAGAGACAGCTTCAGTAGATGTTGTTCCTTCTTAATGTCTATTCTTTACTCATTTCTGGGATTTTTCCTTATTTAATGTATATTTATTAGGTCTGATGCATCAATCTAACATAGCAGGTTTTAGTGCACTACTTAATGCTGCCACTAGAGGAGGAACTGTGTCTGGACTGTTGCAGCCTGCAGCTCAGATATTCAATTTACAGCAATATATAATCAAGGAAAGCCTCTGAGAGGTTAATCAGCAGGTTGTTTTACTTGATAAATGTCTAAAATAATTACCTATTGTATTGTATTGTAATTAATTTACCAAAAAAGAGACTAAAATCACAATAAATAAGGATAAAGATGAATTTGATGGAGCTTATATTCCTTCAAATGATCTATAGATATCATCATTATCAGTACCAGCCGTCTTCTGTGTGACATGATTTCCCAAACATTTCCTGCAACATTAGTGAAAAAAAAGAGATGAGACAAAGCATCAAAGCGTGACGGGGCGTACCTGACTTGTGGGGTCCCCCAGGAGGTTACATATGTGGGGGACAATTTTACTGAGGGTCAGGCCTTGAGCTCCGTATCTGGAAGACAAGAACAAAAACCAATGAGTCCAGTGAGCAGATCAACTGGAGGAGACATACAAGGAGACATTATGGACTGCTTAAAAAGAAAAGACACGTGTTCTTCTTCCTTTAAAAAACCTGGTGCCTACGTTACCCACAATGCAACATCACTGGAGGCAATTTATCAGAACAGAGAGGTGCAGCAATGACGTATTTTTGTAGGCTAACCAGTTAGCATCAAACACAAGATTATTCAGCAAGACAGTCTTCACAGATGAACCTCTAGAAGTAAAAAGCTAATGTTAGGCGATAAACAGATGACATCACGGTTACATGACGACCTGTAAAGACGGACAAGTGGAAAACTGGTGGAGTTTCCCTTTAACTGAAGAACCTGTAACTCTCTTACAGACTGAATCCTTCATATTTTTACAAGAATTTGACGAGAGTTTTATTGTGAAATCATGAATAAAATATGTTTTCCTTCTCTCTCTCACTCCTCACTCTTCACACTTACCTGTCCAGGATCACTGCCTCTCATACAAACACACACACATATCATACCTAATCTTATTTAATCTCTCCTCCAGGATCTATTTTATGTATTTATTTTTTTTTAAATGAACAGGCGGCGTCTGACTCACGTGCTCAGCGTGGCGATGAGACAAAGGCACACTCCTTCTCTGGTCCTGTTGTTCTTGTGTTTGAAGCCTCCCAGCATTCGGTCCCACACATACTGCAGCGACAACACACACAAGAACATCACGCAACATGTGCTTTATTGTTTATTTATGGGTTAGTGCAATGACAAACAGTACAGGACGGGAAATAGATAGCAGTTGTGGGACTAATAAAGAATAATCTTATCTTATCTGACTTGAACTACTGTTACTTGTTATTGTCAACGTACCAATAAGTAAATAAATTAATTGTTCTGTTCCTGTGGATGCTAACAGCTAACAGCTAACAGGGGAGGTCTGAGATTTAGATCAATCGCAGCAGCTCACTCAGTAATGAGCTTTATCGAGCTGCGATCTCACTGAGGCAGTTTCACTCTCCGTTCTTCAGGAGAACGGAAACATAAAAAGAAGAAAAACAATATTGGCAGGAAAATCGACATTAATCGTCTCGAGAATTAATCCAAGCTGTGTGCTGAGATCCTCAACTCACGGAAAAAATGACCTCTCTCGCAAAAGCATGTAAGTGTGTGTGTGTGTGTGTGTTTACCTGCGGGGTTGTGGCTTGTTCCATGATCTTTAGCAGCAGTGTTTGGTCTTGCTCTCGCACCTGGTCTTTCGAATCTCCCAATCGATCAATAAGGCTGGGCAGAACTGAGGGGAAGAGACACAGAGGGAAACACTGAAGTGTCGCCTCGACACAGTGAACTGAAAAATAGCCGACGGGCGGGAATTAATGGATGAAAGGCTTCGTGTTACCAAAATGTTTCTTGTTAAATGTATTTACTCCTATTGATTAAAGGTACACTATGTAGTTTTAGGGAAGAAATGTTAATGAGAAGAGAAAGATCCTCATTGGTTGATTTTATTTATCTCTAAACAAACTAAATAAGCAAACTTTCATGACTGAATGAACTGAATAAACAAACCGACCTTAAAGGACGACACAGTTTCATACTGTTTTACTCTGTTTATATGTGGCGGACCCTGCCACCTTTCTAGCTTCAAACAGGGTTCTGGGACCTTATTTCCTCTGAGAACTGCTTGTTTATTCAGTTATGGATGTATTTATTATTACCTGATAAATATTGTAAATATTACAATATCAATGCATTTCAAATTTAACAAGAAACTCAGAAAGGCAACTTTTATTTCTGGACTTGGCCAGAACTTCAGTCAGACGAGGAGGAGGAATCAGAATTGTAAATTAATTGATTGTTATTTAAACTTAAGTGTGAAAAGGTTGAAAGAACAAAGAGTGGTCGGCAGTCAAGGTGATCGTGAGGAGACAAAGAAACACAACCGGGACAAGAACAGTTATTTAAATGTATAGAGAAGAAGGTCAGCTGTCAGGGGAGGGAACTGAATGATGATGTGAATCTGACCTCACAAAAAAAAGTGTCTTTAAACTTCTTTAGATCTCACAAAGAAAGAGGAACACGTAAATCACAATATGTGACGGGAAACTGGTAATTAAGGATGAACAGCACTTGAACCTGAAGCAAGAGGCTTTTAGCTAGAGATGGAATGTAACTAAGTACATTTACTTACTAAGTACTTTTACATTTCCTTGATATGCTCCTTTCTCCTTCTACTCGACTGGATTTTGGAGGCAAATCATGCAAAGTAACTTGTAACATAAGTGTTAAAATATATGTAGTGGAGTAAAAAGATCTCACTTGTCTAGTTGTATTTTAAAGCCTGAGTTACTAGTTGCTTTGTAGATTTAATTTTAACTAACAGTGTTGTATAAAGTCACCCATAGAAAGATTACTGTAGTGAAGAAGTCTAAAGTATACAGATGTCACCCATAGAACCTGAGTATCAAAATTATAAGTAAAAGTAGTATTTCAGACTTACCTGTTCCTACATGGGCCCTGAATCTCTCCTGTAACCTCGTCACTAAGGCAGATAAGAGGTCCAAACCGAGCAGAGCCACCTGGTGGAGACACAGTAAAACAATAAATTCATCTGAATGCAATTTTAAAGTAACATTTCTCCAAAATAAACCTTATAAATCTCCTTACATGTCACAGATATTACTCAGGATCACAAATAAAAGGAATAATCATTGGACAAGCCCATCTTGATGGCTGTATTCAAACTGTGCTGCAAAGCATCATGGGTAAACACAACATTTTTATATTTGCAAGCCTCTGTTTAGCTTTTGAGCAACACTAACTTCCTATAAACCTTCACAACATTAAATAAAACACATCTGGGACTGGATTAGAAGAACGTACAGGACATCATGACCGCTGCACCGTGAATAAACACCCACAGACCAAACATTGATATAAAACCTCAGGCTCCTCCCCCAACATCTTTCCTTGTCATGGGGTGAGTGAGCTGCTCAGTGAACGTGTAGTGAGAGCAGCCCTGCTGACAACATAACAACACTTACGCATCACCTGGACTCTGGTCCGGAACATGGTGCAATTTTTGGAAACCTTTATCATGTTAATATAAAGTTTATATGATGGTATAGTTGCACTGCCATCTGGTGGCTCCAATGCAAACTAGCAGAACTTGAACACAATATAATCACAGCTTGCAAAAGATTTTACAAGTCAGTTTTCTGCATCAGGTGACACAAAAAGCACATTTCCATTCTTCTCATGCATCTTATTCTCCCCATCCTCCAACTTTCTACTCTGGAGCTGCATGTTTGTACTGAGGCAGTTCATATCTGGCAATAACATGTGACCGCTACTGACCTGCTCGCTCTCTTGCACAGACGAAGACAGAACTTCATGTATAACATTTGCCGAATTTACAAGAAGGCCTAAATAATTAAGGATTCGTCAGAGACAGAGTTTCACAAACTTTGCAAAGTTTCTCCTGACTCAGCAACACACAAAATTGCGCAATTTTTTAAGGGAGTCTGGGAAACTTTCCCAACAGATGTCAACAAAGTATTGGTTAGTGTTTGTGAGTTGTTGCATTATAAGAAACTTTATGAACTTGTAAAACGCTGTCTACAACACATTCCTAGGTATTTTGGCAAAGGTTAAGACCGATGTTAATGCTAGGTGTGACTTGACGGGCTTAAAGCTGCCCACTGTGATGGGATTGCTCAGGGTGGATGGTAAAACCAAATGTGATAAGCCTATGAGTGATTGGATCTCAAATCCGTCTTCAGTGCGTCTGTGGGGACGTCTTTAACTGTATTTAGAGCCGTCCACTTGTTACTGGATCGCTCGTGTTGATACCAACAGCGTCTCTATCACACGCTGTATTTTGCAGAAGAGGTAGTGAGCATCCATGCAGGCAGAGATCCCAGTGTCTATGGACCTAATCCTCAGATCAGATCTCTTTGTTCTCCAACTGGAGGGAATTACAGTAATTAGACTGATGACAGGGCCCGAACAAAGAGTCGATGAGAGCTTCGGAGAGGGATCAGCAGAGTTTAACCACGGGGTTTAAAACCTCCACAGAAACTCCACTTCCCGGTCTGAAAAAAGGTCATCTCACATCCAGGTTCAGCTCCCCTTTCTGAGTAAGATCGATGCAGGAGGTCCTCCTAACCTTTCTTAGAACAACTGGAGGTAAACACTCGGTGGGAAGCTGAGTCACAGAAGGACCACGGCAACAGCTGCCGCCTGTGTTTGAGTAAAAGTTGGACAGAATAACAGCACCGTCCTGTCCAGCGCAGTGCGAATGAGGACAGACGGGCTCCTCCTGTCTGCAGACAGATGGCTAACTCCCTTTTGCTGTCACCCCCAAAATACAAATGCACGCACATGACCCCCCTCAAGGCTCCAGACCCAAATCTCACAGACATCATCCCTTCACAAATCCTCCTAACCGACATGCCATGTTCTCATTTCTCCTCCTCCTCCAGTGTTTTTGTTCACTGCAGTGGAAATCATAACTCTGTAACCCCAATCCTGACCTGGATATCCATACGTTCACCTTTAATCTGTGAGAACACGGTTATCAACAGATCATTTCAGAGTCGATTCAGGTTTATTTCAAATGCTACCGGTCTCTTTTGTTTTGAAATGCGGAAAAAACCTTCCAACTCACAGCCCGAGGCCGTCCACGACCCGACCTTTTAAAAACATGTGAGGCTCTGGCACCGGGTTCGTCTGTGTTTTCTACGAACCAGCACATTTTGGAAAAACATCATTAAAAAGAAAACAGTGGAACAGACTTTTATTATTTTTATGTACAAGTCTGAGTACTGAAAGTGGAAAAAACACCACTGACTGAATGTCATTGATTATCTAAAAGCGATACCAGAGGAAAGGAGATGGAAAACCTTCAGAAAGTAAACTGACGGATCGACTGTGCAGCAGAAAGATTCTCTGATACCTTCAACAAATTGTCTACATTACAAATGATGCAAACTCTCCCCATTAAAGGAATTTAGTCCAGTATACTTATAATATTCCCGCGTTACAATGACCTTTTATTTGTGATGTTCAATCCATAATAAGACCTGAAGATGTGAGTTTCTGTATAGCTCAGCATGTTAAACATGAATCAGCGTCCTGATGTAACAGTGTAATTTGTGGGAAATGGACAGAATTAAAAAAGGTAGCTCCAAAACTATGGACTGAGCTGCTGCTCACTATAGAGTTCAGCAGGAGTGACGTGTTTTTAGGCTCGTTCAGCTGGAAAGTGGATGAGATCAGGAGGCAGCAGGGGGCACAGACAAACATCTCCAATCAGGTCGGACAGTTTTCCAGCAACCTCATCATCAGACTCGTATATTAGTTTGCATCCAGTCTTCAGCTGTTGTTAGTTACGACAGGGTAGCCTGGTATGCTTCGTATCAGTTCACTGCTGTATATAAATCGTCCAGAACAGCTTTTATTATGCCGTTTTTCCACCGACAGTACCAGCTCGCCTCGCCTCGACTCAGCTCGCCTTTTTTGCGTTCCCATTACTGAAATCTGGTACCTGGTACCTGCTAAAGTGGTGCTTTTTTAGTATCACCTCCGTGTAAGTTCCAACCGAGCTGAGCTGATACTTCTGTGTGACGTAAGCTGGCAGCCGGCCACTGATTGGACAGAGAGCGACGCCACTCGACGACTCATGACGAGCGCGACGTCCGAGCCTGACACCCGCTACCTTTAAAAACTAGCATCTGCGTTCAGTCAACATAGCGATTACATGGAAGGAACAACGCGCAGGAACACGGCGTGGACCGTGGCAGAGGTGGAGACGCTCCTGAGTGTTGTCGCTGAAGACGCATCCAGAACGAGCTCGATGGTGCGACAAGAATGAAAAGGTGGACGTGTTTTGCGTAGCCCACAGCTAGCACTGTTTATGTGTCGCGTGGATAAGTACGTCACTGATGACGACCCGCCCACGTTGATGACGACCCGCCCACGTTGATGACGACCCGCCCACGTTGATGACGACCCGCCCACGTTGAAGAGATACTAATTCTAGATGGAAACGCAACGCGTCTGAAACCAAACCAAGTAGAGCCACGCTGAGCCGAGGCGAGCTGGTACTGTCGGTGGAGAAACGGCGTGAGTGATCTGTGAGATAATTAGACAGTCAGAGCTTCACATCTGTACAAACTCACATCCCACCTACCAGATGTTTTTGTGTCGCTAAATACCACTTCAATATGATGAGCAATGACACATCATGTGCTGTTAATAATATGGATGTATGCAGCTTTCCTGACTTCTTAAAGTCAATGTCAACCACACAGCATGTACAGAAGTTTCTATAAAACGTTGTATCGTTGAGTTAAAACCAGTCAGCTGTTCTGCAGCACCTGGCTCCAAAAATCTTCAGCCGCCTCGATCTCATGAGATTATCGTTGTCCAGGTGTGCATGACGTCAGAGCAAGTCGGGATCGAGTCGACACAAATCTGACAGACAAAGTTTTGGAACAACCAGCGAGGCATCTCCGGGAGCTTGCTTACTTTCTTGACTGACTGTTGTTTTTTTTACATATTTGTCAAGCTTGTTCAAGTAACATCATGTGGGAGACCTCTGTTTCAAGGTTTTAAATGTTAAAGGTCACATCATCTCACACTCGGATCCAATCAGAGTCTAACCACTATGAAAACACAGACGTTCAGTCCTGAAACTTCATCGTGTGTTCAAACAAACTCATGCAAAGAGGCAGGTTGTCTCTTGCCTTTGACTCAATCTGTAGCTGTTGGGTATGTATGTACTCACATCCAGCTCTGGTCGGACAATTGGGCACCGAGTTACGCAAGAATCTGTTTCATCTGAACTTTTCTTCACATATTCAGACGTCTGACACCGAAGCGTCCTTTATTGAAAAAGACTGACATCCTGCAGCTACATGTCTGAACACACCATCAATCATCAGAATTAGACAGCGAGAAAAAGTTAATGTGCCTGTCAACCAATCATTATCAGTTCTACCACCTGTCGAGGTTCTCTGTCTTGTTTGCATGGTAAAAAGGAAGATTTAAGGAACTTGCAAAGGGGAATGCTTGCTGCAAAAACTGATTGCTCGACGTCTGATTGAACTAACCCACTAACATCAATCCGCACATGTCTGTTCATCCTGAGAACTGCTGGAAAAACCCGCCGACCACGACCCCGCTCCTCAACCCGCCTGTGATGTGGAGGAGCCTTTAAATTAAATCAAGAAGTTCTCTCTCTGACTCGTCTCCACGCTCACGACCAAGCCTGTCATCTCATTTACCAGTGGAAACATTACACACACTCAGACGAGGACATAAAAAGGGGAGAGGCAGAAGACACACACACAGACGATTATGTGCCATCTTTTTTCTTTGCGGTGATTCATCATATATCAAGAGAACAGCTGGGTCTTCTGCTGCACACACAGACACACTATCGGCTCAATCACAGGCACAAAAAAGCCTCAGTTTCCCAAATTATGCTCGCAAGAAGACAGCGGAGCGCTTTAGATGTTTAAAAGAAGCAAATCTAACAGGGCAGACTGGAAAAGACAGCTCCAAAATTACATCATGACAGACGAACACAGGAGGCTGCAGTTTTATTACAGAGTGCTTTATGATTACACAGCGTACCTGGCCCTCCCTCCCCTCCCTGCCTGCCTCCTGCATCCTGCTGCAGAATACCGACTGGATTCTGATGTTTGGGACGTTTACATCAAGCCTAGTTTCACTGTCAATCTGAAATTATACCAACTCATAAACAAGAATCTTGTTTGCAGAAATAAGCCCCCAATCATCCAGCAACACTGAACTGAGCTGACAGATGTTGACATCTGTAGATACACTTTCATGCAATTTTAACCCACACATTTTTGAATATGTCTGATTTTGCCTTCATGCACCACATTAGAAAATGTTTACCACACCAATGTTTGGTGTCTTTTTCACTCTGACATACTTTGTTAGCACACTGGACCCATAAACACAAAAACACAACATCTGCAACATCTTGAAAAAACACAGCTCAACTCACCCTCTCCTCCAGCAGCCTGCCTGTGTGGGGAAGCCCTGACGAGTCGATTACCGAGTGCAGCAGATTTCTGCAGCTCAAGGATGAAAATGTCTGATTATTACTCCATGGAACGCTCAGTTCTTATTATCGAGAGCTGACAGGGAAAATAACGGAAGTAATGGAGTAATAATCATGACATTTTCATCCTTGAGCTGCAGAAATCTACTGCACTCGGTAATCGACTCGTCAGGGCTTCCCCACACAGGCAGGCTGCTGGAGGAGAGGGTGAGTTGTGCTGTGTTTTTAATACAAATCCAGCAAAGCTAGCAGATGTTTGATGCTTCGTACTGTGTGCTGGGACTGTACATGTACTGTTGCTGAAGTTTGCTGCTGTTCTCACCATTAATTGTGGCTTTTTGATGGCGGTTTCTAGTTGGAGACATAAGCTGCAGTGTGTTGTTATCGTGCGGTCTTTTCTGAGGTTGCTAAAACTAGCTAAGCTAGCGGTCAGCTAACTTGACCTCTCGAGGGGGAGTCTTACTCGGTGTCAAGGTGTGTTAGACCATGGATTAAACTTACACCGGAATATCCCTTTAATAAATAAACTTAATATTGCCATATCTCTATTTTTACTTGTGCATTTGGGAGTTTGAAACCAGCCCTTCCAACAGAAGAGACTCGAGGTGCTCTACTTTTCATGCTGCCATGTCTGGATCCAGTCACGTGATCCGACCACACTGTCTGTCTAGCTTCCAACCGAACAAAAGAGGTGCACCTTTCCCTGATTTGTTGGTGTTTTGTTCCCTAAACCTCCACACAAGATGGGACATGTGCTGATTATTGTAGATAAAGAAGCTGGAGAGCTAATGTGCTGCAGATCACAGCCCGTCTCCGTCTCTTTTGTGTCTGCAGTTGCAGGCTGCTGTCGGATCTTGTTACCGTCACGGCACTGATTGAAACATGACTGTCACTGCTTTATGCAAATGTGAAATCAAATGTTTGGATTGCCTGCATGCAAATGGTTTCTCTGTCTAGGTAGATAAGAGTTACAGGCAGAGCGCAGAGGTCATTTAACTACACAAACTGTACATTTTCAAGTTTTTTCCGTCCTGATTTCACACAGGAAATCAAATATTATGTGCATCATTTTTACTTGAACGTAGAACAAATTGCATGAGCACATGTCAGAGTCGCCCAGTCATTGAACAGACACATGATTATTCAGAGTTTGCTCGAGGATAAGCTGAAAATACACTAAACGTTCCACGAGGGAAGAGTCTTGACATGCTTCCACTGCAGCTAACATACTGTAGATGTCTGCTGACTGAATCATTCCCTATGGAGGCGGCGGGGTGGGGATTCCTCGTGTTATGTCGGCATTTAGAGGGTGTTATCATATTCCCGAGGTGTGATTAGCCACCAGTGACCGCACAGTGACTCAGCGGCGTTCAGCGGCGCTGCGACCCCGGGCACGGTGGCAACGAGACGGAGGAATGTACGGTAAACACTCATTATGGAAGGAAAAGCCGACAGCGCAGACCACACAGAGCACACACACACACACACACACAGAAAACATCCCTCTTTTCCAGTTGACTTCCTCCGGAGACGACACTTCATGCTTGACTTCCCGCGGTGAAAACGAGAGCGTCCTCCCTTCAGACATACTGCTACTGATACTGATGCATCTCTCTGCCTCCCTCTCCGTCTCTCTCAGTCGTTAAAGTTCAAATACATCGTATTTAGATGGAAGTGTTTAGCCACCTCCAGCCAAAACCAAACTTTGTGATTATTTTAGATTGTTTGTTCTCTTTAAAAGGTGCATTATGTCGTTTCGTAGAGTAATAAACGGTGTATCTGTGATGCAACAGAAAATCCAAGAAACTGGGACGATGCATTTGCACCGACGAGGCGTCCCAACAGAATTGAAGTAAAAAATGACGAGATGTTTTTGTCTTTTCTGGATTAACGGTTTCAAACAGCACATTGGGATTCTTACATCGGCCACAACATGTGATTCTCATCATCTTCTAGCTCAAACCGTTCAGTGAAACCTCCTCCTCTGCACATGTGCGTCTGCATTTCATGTATTCAGGATCCTCCTCTAATTTGTCACCCGTAAATATGAACCATAAACACATATACAGCCCCGTAACATCTGTCGATGCGGTGAGGAGAATCCTCCGTGCCTTTTCGGTGAGTCGACAAATAGACTCAGTGTAAAGAGGCAGCTGTGTTAAAGTAAGGACAAACTCTATAAAAATAAACTTTGTGCATGATTTACTTGGAGAGCCATTGTGGGATTTAAGAACTCTTTTGCATGAGTATAACACAATAAGACTACAAAGCACAACACAACACAGCTGCAGGGAACGTCGCTCAGGCTGCGTAATGATTGGTAGAGAAGAATCAGCACAATCACGGCCCTATCATTAGCTCAATCTGATAACAGCAGTAAACAAATACATGAGCTACAGCACAAGACAAGAGGAGGAGGTGAGACGACACTGTTGTACATGAAGAGAATAACAATAAATTCAACTTTGGACTTTGAAAAACTCAGTTTCCTCCAAAAAGGGGGCTGGAAGAGAAGTCCACAGACTTCCTCAAGCTGCCAGAAATGTCTGGCAAACCTTTGTGTGGTCATTCAGAGAAGATTTAGAGGCTGAGTTACTTCAATTTCAATCACTAGCATACATTTTACATATAGGAGATTTCAAACAGGAAGAGAAGCAAACAGTAACTGTTCAGAAACACATCTGTGTGTCTGTTTTATGTGACTGTTAAAAGACAAACGGTCTGGTAGAAACTTACGTAAAAAATGTGCCATGTCTTTGTTGATTCTCTGGCTAAGTGCAGGACTTAATGATGGCAGATTAAGCTAATCCCACTGATGAACGCCCACCTGTTAACCCTGATGACTTCACAGCAGGCTCCATCTCCCATCAACAGACAATCAAGAGCTCACGCTAATTTATTAGCTCCAGATAGAAAAGCATCAGATCTCGAGTAACTGTAAAGATCAGCCAGAGCTGTACAACTCTGGAGACGTCTTCTAGTTCAATGCCACCAGATTCCAGTCAGATTCTAGTATATTCAGCCAAACTATCCAATCCATCAGAATCGTATGTTTCCTGGCTTATCAATTCCTTTTTTGCTTGTCTTTCTGATATATAACAGCAGCTATGTTTACATGTACAATATTTCTTAATTCTGATTCTCTGAGCGCTTGTATTAAAAACAAAATCACCACCTTTGCTAAGTGGAGAAGCGTACGTCACATGATGATATGCCTCTCTCAGCTGCCTGTACCAGCGTGTAGACTATTTATATTTATGTAATTTAATGTTGTAGACTGTCATAAAGACATTATGCACTTTTTCAAGCACCTGTCCACTCTCCTGACATATATTTCCCACGAGCATGAGTAGAAAATGCTGAAGAAATGGAGTCCACAAACATAACCGACTGAGCCAACATCAGAAGTTCACAAGCCTCTTAAGGCTGCTAGAAATAGAAAAATGGTTGAAAGCATGTTTAAACAGAAAGCCATGTTTGCCTGCTCTTATCTCGCTGCAACTAAAAGTCGAATTGAACGTCTGTTTATTTTGAAGCCGTCTCACTGCAGCTCGTTCCGAATGTGTCCTAGAGGAAGAGCTGCGGCCCGTCAGACGGCAACCACGGGACGGGCAGTGACGCGAGCCGAGGCGCTCATGAGTCCCGTTCGCCACGGGCAGATGATTAAAAACAGTAGCAGCAAATCAGACCACACTCGGAGAAAACACGCCGCCCCGTATCAGCTTTTATAGACGGAACAACCACATTTTAATGCCACTTGACAAGTCAGCACTTATAGTTCTGTTGATGAGTATGTTTTAGAGCTGGTGGGGGGTTTTAAAGAGCAAACACAGAGGAACACAACAGGGGTTAAGAGTGGAGAGCACAGCAGCATTAATGGCTCGATCTGAATCCATTTAATTCATATTTACTAATATTCACATATAACAGCAGCACTAAAGTAAAATAATCACTCAGCTGTGTGAACCTGAAGCACCTGAACTGTTTGTAGCTTTTTTTTTTGGACTGAATTGCAAAATTTAAGCCTCCAACACAACGTCAGTGTCTGAAGCTGCCATGACACCTGCCAGACAGGATCGAGGCGGACATCACTCTGCAGGCGGGCGACAGCCTGAATGAAAGTGGCAGCACATGAACGTGAACACCAAAACCAACTGGACGTGGAGGCAGAGAGACGGCTGAGTCAGGATGTCGCAGTCAGATTACTCACGCACAACAAAACAGAGATGAAGGTGGCGGTTTGTTCTCGACTGATGGAGGTCACAGAGGTGAGATGGAGGTTAAGTAGGAGCTAAAGCTAGCTATCCCAAGCTAGCTTTAGCTTTGTTTGGTTTAAACCTGCGTTTTGCTTCAACTGCACATTTAACATAACCTGACTCTCACCAGATGCATTTCGTTCCGCCTAGCTCCACTCACATCCATCTGGGATCGCTCCCGTTGGGAGGGATTTCGGCACCAGATTTTCAGGTCGAGCCAATCAGGACCGCCAGGCGGG
Organism: Lagodon rhomboides; assembly: GCA_039737535.1. Lineage (NCBI taxonomy): Eukaryota > Metazoa > Chordata > Actinopteri > Spariformes > Sparidae > Lagodon > Lagodon rhomboides. The sequence continues at coordinate 30,728,136 of CM077790.1, read as the reverse complement.
AGTTTCATAGATGTGACGTAGCGGAGAAGCGACTGTTTTGATTCAGACAACAATGGCGGCTCGCATCGAGGAAGCAAGCGTCAACATTGATGCTGCTGTTTCATCCGTGTCGTCCAATCTACCCAATATTTTTTCGTTAAAAGAACGTCGCTCTCATCGACGTCACAGGTTGGTTTCGATGTGAGTGGTTGAAGTAGCACGTCAATAAAGATGACAGACAAGTGGTTTATCCAATCATATGCAAGGATTTTTGATAAGGCCCAGCCTTCTGAAACACATCTCCAATGGAGCGATCCCAGATGGATGAGTGGAGCGAGGCGGAACCAAATTCATCTGGCGAGAGTCAGGTTATATTTAACAAACTGTTTTATTTGGAATTATGCATCACTAAATCTCATTTTCTCCAGGAGCATCAGATGATGATCTTTTAAAACGCCGAAGCTCGTCCTCTTCGGAGGTCACAGGGAACAATTGTGAAACCAATCCAAACTAATCAGGAACAAAGAGCGTCCTTATTGTACAGAAGTGTTGTGACAGTAGTGTGGCGACTTGTAGGAGTCATGAGGACAGTTTTCCGCGAGAAACCTCGAGAAGAGCTTGGAAAAATACTCGAAGACCTATAAATAGGAGATTCTGTGTTGGCTTCTTGCATTTCAGAAATCCTAGCAACCACTGTATTGTTCTTACTGTATCGACAATGAACTGGGACCGAATCCCTTTTCACAAGGTCCCTTTAATACTGTTCTTGGAAGGTTACTGGGGTCAAGAAAGTGAATGACACACTGTGCTGGGCTGTGGTCGTCAGTGTGATTACCCTTTAATGTGCTAAAGTAAAGCACAATGTTGCCAGCGTGTGTGTTCGGTCACATTTTTATGGTTAACCACTGAAACAAGAACAATTTTAGTGACAGGTCATTAAGATTAATTAGCAGTTAGTCAGCATGGGAACCAGAAAGATCAGCAGTACTGGTGTTATTGCACTCCTGCAGTTATGGTCGGACCAATGGATGATGGCTGATGGCTTACGGTCATCGACTACTGAGCCTTGTTCCATCATAATATCGCTAGGCAGCACAAAAATGTAGTGTGTCCCCTCAGAGATGCCGTGAGGAAGGATTTGTTGTGACACCTGGGACAGAAAATGAAAATAAATTTGCTTTTCTCAGCTTAGCTTCCTCTGAACAGCTAGATAACTAAACTTCCATCTTCTGAGGCTGAACACGGCTAATTTAATGACATGTTGGGTGAAGACGAAGGCTCTTTTAAACCCGGCACTGTGATGTATGCTGGACAATCGTCCGGCGGGGATGTGAGAGTTGTTCTTCTTCTACTGGAGACAGTTTTTTGCTGGATGAGACAGCTGGAGGCAACAACAACGTCATCGTCCATTGTGATGTGCCAAATCAGTAGACATCGGCTACGTTTACATGCACACAATATTCAGGTTCTTGCCGTTATTCCGACTACGCTCTTTACACGGCAATTTAAAAATAAACATTCCTGTTAACAAGTAGCTGTGCATACTCTGACTTAACGTAATTGACGTCCATTATTCACGCATATCCAAAAACCTGTTGATATCCAAGTCATATTGTTTAAAAGTAGGTGTTTTTCTCCTTCCGAACCAGAAATGTGGGGTTGTCCTCTCACCTCAGCTTTGTAAACTGTTGGCTGGTTTGTTTACAATGTACAGAGCTGCTGTATGCTGCGGAAAAACCACAATAGAGGCGCATAATCCGACTGCGCTATACATACATGTCCAGAGAACACTGGTTTCACACATGTCATAATCGAAAATGCACAATCAGAATAAGGCCTAATTAGGAATATCAACAATATATGCTGTTTACGTGACGTACCTGCAGTGGTTTCAACTTGTGTTGCACGGAAATAAAAGCATAAGACTCGAGCAGGAGGTCAAATTAGAGGTTTTAAATATGAGCATGTCAAATAGAAGGTGCCTGCAGGAGCATGTTTACCAGGACGTATGAATGTTAGCTTGATTGCTCTCTTGTTATCCACTCATCAGCAGATCATTGTGTCAAATCAATGAGGTGCCAGAGTGTTAAATACTCCTGCAGGTATGAGATGATTCAGGTCAAACTAATAGATTTGGGTTCTTAATTCAGATCAGGGCGATCTGTGATTAAAATAATCGATTACCTTTATTTAGTTGACATGCAAAGGGTTTGTCTCAGCTTGTAACCCTGCAGGGCTGCAGGAAATACATTTAACAGCTTCATAATAAAGACAGACTCATAACTGTCATAATCATCACCACAGGGTATAAAAAGTAGTCCCACATCTCCCTCACAGCAGTTTCCTGTGATATGAAGACAACACGCTCTGTGTTGTACACACTCTTTTGTCCATGACACAGCACTCCTCCACAATGCTCACTTTGGACCATGACAGAGCACATTAGCTGCACAATCCACTCAGTGGCTTCCTTCCTGCGCTCTGCTGACTCGGCAGAACAAATGGCCGAACTGATAACATGATACGGCTGTTAGAGCTCCGGTGGGCCGGCGTGGAGAACGACACGGACGAGAGCGGATCAAAGGGAAAACTGGCTGGAGGGAAGGACTTGTTAGAATTTCAGGAGAATAATCCGAGGATTAAAACCGAGTGTTACAGGGTTATTGTCTCATCACACGTCCCTCTGAGGAGCTGCAGCTCAGCAGGAGGCGGCGTCCTGGAGCAGGTCGCTGTCGCCGAAGCGACACCTCACTGACAACCTTCCCTTCACAGCTCGAACAAAAGAGATCATCCTAATATAAATTCTGTACACAACTGGAACACCGCAACCGTGTGATTCAGTCGGGAGCACGAGGAGCGACAACACCAGAGCCACGTTCACACTGCATTAAAGAACTGCACCGTTATTCACTCACTGTCACCTGAGCACTGACTTTTAGTTTGCTTTATCAATTTAATCTTCCCAGAGTATAACCACCGCTGCCCACAATCTTTTCCTCCATTTTCTTTGTTATTACACACAGAAAAAGTAGGTAGAGACATACTGAACGACACACACACACAGCATAAACATGCAAAATCCAACTGTATTGTCTTATTTTGTATAAATGTCATGTATCTGCTGTTGCTTTGACCCATGTTTCCTTTCAATTGCACCATTTAAGTAGAAGAAGGTTAAAGAAAAAACAACTTAAGAGGCTGATCACACAGAGAAGTTGCACTACCGCAGCGGTCACTTTAAAAACTCCTCGAAACAGCAAGTTTTGGACGAAACAGCCTGAAGCGTCTGTGGAGCCGGGCTGCGACTATGCCTATCGAAAGTAATTCCTGAAGACCTCTCTCCATTTTGGCTCCTGGTTTGTTTACCTCTAGCTTCTGTTTACTTCCACATCCACGTGTGACACGTAGACACACAGCCACGTCATCCTCTGATGAAATTACAATTTACAAGACCCAGTTTATTTGCTCAAAACAGTTAATGGAAAAGCACCAGATTTGCATTTTGATTTACTTTTATTTCATTCGAACTTTCAACAATTCACTTAAAAATCGCTTGACATTTTACGGAAACACAGCTATTGGCAATCAACCTAATAAATCATTAAGATATGAGAAAGTGTTGACAAGATCCAAAAAAGAAAGATCCTTCAATGTAGCTCAAGCAGTTCTGCATAAATCGGCTGTGATAGTTGTAAAATCCTGTCTCATAATTATTGTGAACCAATGTGCAGCGTTTCGGCATTTTCCAGACCTCAACCTGAACTCAGCTTTAATCCTTTCTTATTGTCTTACTGGTGCATGAAGCAACAAGCCCTCACCAACACCCACAGCATGCACACCAATTAACGTCAGCCGATCCCAGAGAAATTAAGGAGCCCGGACACTTTGTTCCTTCTATAACTCCACCTTTAGAGCACAACAGCTCTCTCTCTGTTATGTTGCTGAAACCAGATGCAGCAGAGTCGAACCACTGGTAATCAGCTGATAACAGAGGTGGACGAGTCATTACTGTGTTCAGCGCTGGACTGTTTATTTCGGCGCTCGGGGAGGGGGACGAGCCGGTGTCACTCATGAGTGCTACTCATGGTGATGTAATCCAGTTGCTTAAGGAGAGGCTGCAGGCGATACAGGACGAAGCCACGTGCCTCGCTGAAACACAAGGGAGTTACTGTGTTACGCTGCACACTCAGAGACAACTTCAAAGTCTGGACGCCGGCTCGACTGACAGGTTCCTGAAGCAACATACCAAGCGTGGCTTAAAGGGATATTCCGGTGTAAATTTAATCCATGGTCTAACACACCTTGACACCGAGTAAGACTCCCCCTCGAGAGGTCAAGTTAGCTGACCGCTAGCTTAGCTAGTTTTAGCAACCTCAGAAAAGACCGCACGATAACAATACACTGCAGCTTATGTCTCCAACTAGAAACCGCCATCAAAAAGCCGCAATTAATGGTGAGAACAGCAGCAAACTTCAGCAACAGTACATGTACAGTCCCAGCACACAGTACGAAGCATCAAACATCTGCTAGCTTTGCCGGATTTGTATTAAAAACACAGCTCAACTCACCCTCTCCTCCAGCAGCCTGCCTGTGTGGGGAAGCCCTGACGAGTCGATTACCGAGTGCAGTAGATTTCTGCAGCTCAAGGATGAAAATGTCTGATTATTACTCCATGGAATGCTCAGTTCTTATTATCGAGAGCTGGCAGGGAAAATAACGGAAGTAATGGAGTAATAAACATGCATTTTCATCCTTCAGCTGCGGAAATCTACGTTGCTAAAACTAGCTAAGCTAGCGGTCAGCTAACTTGACCTCTCGAGGGGGAGTCTTACTCGGTGTCAAGGTGTGTTAGACCATGGATTAAACTTACACCGGAATAACCCTTTAAAGGGGGAGACGTTCTGGGGGACAGGGACAAAGAGACCGGAAGATAAAGATAGCTGGATATACACATTGGATGTTGGGGAGAAAATCATTAATTATATATCGTGCACTGATCCACTGTCTGTTTTTACTCCATTTTATGCTATATTTCTATTTATTGGTGGATATTTTCTAAACACTAGACTCATTTTGGAGCTGAAAATTAAAAAAGCAAGTCTCCTGTAGGATTTGTACAAAATTTAAATACCTTGGATGGTTTTTGAAGGAGACATTTTTTATCAAGACTTTATTTCTCCCATGCAATAAGCCCTTCACAAGAAAGAATAAGCACCTGAAGCTTCCCTGTCTGTGATCACCACAAAGACACAGCAGCGCTTCCACTTCAGCGTCCTCATGAGCCGTGTGTGTCGTCTGAGTTTATAACTCACGCTGACAAAAGAGGGGCATTAACGATCTCGACAGCGTGACGCAGCAGTGCTCGGGCAGTCGCAGAGCCGAGGGGGAGCAGAGTTCAACAAGCAGGCCGACAGAGAGCGAACGAGCATGTGTGTTTATGTTGGGCTTCCTTCTGGGTCTATCTGTGCGTGAGCGTCGATCGCTGAAGGACGGGAACAAAGCCGTCACACAGAAAGCCGGACGTTCAGCGCTCTGATGTTTGGGATATGGATTTGAGCTGAGACGTCGCTGATGCTCAGCTGATCGACGCCTGCAGGTTCTCTGCTCAGGCACAAAAAGGCACAGCTGTTACAAGTGTAAAAAGGCCTCTATTCTCACAGCTGTAATGTGCTGTGACTCCCTCCTGCAGGGACAGGACACAGCGACCGGGGTAATAAGTGAGCGAGTTACATCAGTTGAGTCGATCACGCCCTCGCCGTGACCTCACCTGGTGGTATGAACCACCCAGAGAAAGGGGAAACTGTTCTTCTAATTTGTGCTCTTGGGTTTCCTCCTTGCGAGCGGCTGGAATGAGGAAGAAGCAGGCGTCCAAACAAGTCAGTCACACATAATTAGCTCCTGGATCGGACAGCTGTAGCGGCGTATCGTATTAGAAAATTTCATCAGCTGTGGAGAACGAGTCGACCGTCGCTGCCAACATGAACCATTACACATGAAGACGAGCGTTGAGTCTAGACTGCGGTTTTCCCTCAGTTCATTAAACTCTGCGAGGATGGGAAGCACAGTATCTCCCGGATATCAGATGTCAACATCCATCTCCTTGGACCCACAATGCTTTGCTTTTTTGGCCTGGACAGGCATGCAAAAACTAAACAACTGCTGTCCCATTTTTGCAGATTAATTTCCCTCTCTGTTCCTCTTCCATTCACATTTTATTGCTTTAATTCCCATGGATGCACCAACACAGCAGAAGCAACAGACTGTGTGCAGGTTCAGTCCAGTTTCTACTTTTATTTTGGAGTTTGCACCTCTGTCTTAATAATAAGAGCTTCATGCAATCATATCCAGGCCCGGCTGGTATTCAAACTAAAGTCGCTCAGAACTAGAAACCGGTTCCAGTAAAATTTAAAATATGTAGTTTGCCTGGTTTGGTATCACTTTCACCTGCACGAGACCGACCAACCTACCACAAACCTCCTCTGCCTTCTGCATCAGCCAGCTGATCCAAATGTTGTAAAAACATCAGTCACAACTCGTGCAGACTTGTTAATTACAAAGTATCGATAATATCACAATTAATTGATTAATTCTTAAGTTTATAAAAGTGAAAATGACGATCACACGCCCTTCGATACGACGAGAAATGCTGGAATCAGTATCAGAGAGAACACGAGTCTTTGCTCCGATCTGATACCACATAATTTATTGATTAGAAACAGGATCCTGCTGCTTCCCAGCAGCGTCCTGAACACCTGTATCCAATTTAACAGATTTTTTACTGCACGAGTGGTCAATATCTAAGAAACAAGCAACTTGTGTGACTTTAAGCACCTCTGTATTTTTAAAAACACACCGGTATTGGATCAAATATCAGCCAAAATGGCACGGCACATACTCCAAACAGATTCATCAGCCGTTTGGAGGCCCAACTGTAGCGCTGATAAGATTTATTGGCCCCTCGTTCATCTCTCAGTGTGCTGTAATGAGGGAGTCGCCTGGCAGAGGCAGACAAACCCGGCCTAAACAGACTCAGTGGTCTATCTCCTCTCCCCATCTGCCAGACAGTTGTGCTCATTAATTGCCGACCGTTTGTAGCCGAGTGGAATTTCAAATTCAATTTACAGTCGCAGCGTTTAGGGAGAGCGACGGGGTCAACGTGCCCCTCTGCTCGACTTATATATAAGTTTAAAAATACAGATTTTTATGCAGTGTGCATGCATCAAATGGCCCGCAGGGACCTGGTGAAATAGTGGATTGCCACACACACACACGGAACTGCTAGCTTAACTCAGCAAAAAGGAAATAAAATCCTTGAGTTGAGCAGATTAAATAAAAGAGCAGATTATGGCTGTGAGGCTGGCGCCGCTAAGGATCTCACCACTGGAGAGGTTTTTACTGGCAGTGATGGAGAGGAGGGGTTTACAGTGATGGTGGTGACACACACAGAGAGAGATCATCTTTTAGACACCGCCGTCTCTAAATAGGCCGGGGAAAGCAGAGGATGCAGTCAGTGGGAGAGATAACAAAGGAAAGGGGTTAAAAATAAATAATAAAGAGCTGCAGAGAGTAAGAGAGGAGAGTCGAGGTAACAGACGAGGAGCACAGACAGGAGAGGAAGGAGTGATGCAGCACAGACAACACAAAACAGGCCAGTTGGGTCGGATCCAGGTGCCGGGTGCTTTAACGCCGGCTCTCATCAGCAGGAGGTCCGTCACTACACTCTGTCTGCCCTCCTCCTCCTCCTCCTCCTCTTCTCAGCTCCTCCCTTTCTATCCACTGCTGCGTCATCCACATCATGGCGCAGCCCTGTTGTCGAGCTGGCTCTGATGCTGTCGGACACACAGATTCTGTCTATACTCTGCAGAGAGCACGTAATCAATGCAGGCAGGGAGCTTCACAACAAGCAATCACATCATTAGTTTAATTGTGATTCTGCCATTAAAGATCAGATCATGTAGACTGGAGCCTGCATACATTTCCCTCAGAAGCTGTTTTTTGTAATGCAAATACTTTGTTTAAGCCCGTGTGGGCTGGAATCTTTAGGTAGACGATACTTAATGATAAAAAAATCATTAATATACACCATACTGTATGTGTCGGCTCTGTAGGACACAGAAAGCACCCAAAGCATGCTGGTAAAATATCTAAGCTCCAAAACCTCAAACCAGATCGAAAGAAAACTGTCATCAGGACTCAACTCACACAACAAATATCACAGATGACCTAGTTTCATTTAAAATCAAAATCAATATTATGTCACTATATTTAGGGCTGCAGACTGCAACCGTTACGTGCATCTCGCTTCCGCTTTTTGAGACAGTCTGACTAAAGTGTGACTACTTTTTCGGGCAGGACAGCGCTGGTGGTGCACTCATGAGCGCTGCGATGACACGTTTGAAGCTGCATGTGCGTTTTTTTTCTCTATGACAACAATATCTTGACAGCCGCCGCTGTACGATCGCCGCTGCTCCTTTGTGATTTACTATCAGTTTTGTTTTATATTTGATATTGGGACATCGGAGCGAGCAGGAGGTGTGTGCACGTGACAAAAATACTGTGAATACTTTCTGAAAAGTAGAGAGATTTTCCACCTGAAGGCCCTTTCAGCTTGAAGGGGACTTTGGAGATGAAGTGGTGGGTGCAATCCACAGGCGCTAAGGATGTTAATGATCAATCATTAACCGATTCATCGTTGTTAAAAATTTTAAATGTCTGATTATTACTCCATGGAACGCTCAGTTCTTATTATCGAGAGCTGACAGGGAAAAGAACGGAAGTGATGGAGTAATAATGAGACATTTTCATCCTTGAGCTGCAGAAATCTACTGCACTCGGTAATCGACTCGTCAGGGCTTCCCCACACAGGCAGGCTGCTGGAGGAGAGGGTGAGTTGTGCTGTGTTTTTAATACAAATCCAGCAAAGCTAGCAGATGTTTGATGCTTCGTACTGTGTGCTGGGACTGTACATGTACTGTTGCTGAAGTTTGCTGCTGTTCTCACCATTAATTGTGGCTTTTTGATGGCGGTTTCTAGTTGGAGACATAAGCTGCAGTGTATTGTTATCGTGCGGTCTTTTCTGAGGTTGCTAAAACTAGCTAAGCTAGCGGTCAGCTAACTTGACCTCTCGAGGGGGAGTCTTACTCGGTGTCAAGGTGTGTTAGACCATGGATTAAACTTACACCGGAATATTCACTTTAAGAATTTAACCGATTAAAAATGTATTAACCGACAAACAGAGATTGGAAAAAACCCACCACAACATGTGTCAGTGGCTGCTTCATTCATAACACACTGCACACACACACAGAAACCTCCTGACTTTACACTTTACCCATAAATCCTCACACAACCAACCCCCACACATCTCTCTCTCACACACACACACACACACCGTTGGGTTTTATAAATCAGCCAAATGCCATAGCAGAGTCTGAACACACACTCTCTGTATCATCCTGAAGGCTTCCCTTCATGAACAGCAGAGCGTTCGCTGTCTGTCGCAGCTTTTCCTCTGAGCCCTGCACAAATCTCTGCTCTCCCAGGGTCCACCAAGTGAGCGAGGTTCAGGATTAACATTTAAACGTGGGGGCCGTGCCAAGACTCCAAAGTCCCCCTTCGAGCCGGACTGACCGCCTCGCTCGGGAAATGGAGCTCAAGGTTTACCTGGTGTGCAAACAGCGAGCTCGCTGCAGATAATGTGTGAAATGTGTCACTTCTCAAGATTTTCACCGACTTTGCCAGAGCAGCTTTTCTCTCTAAAGAGTAAAAAGAATCAACACAGCAACAGAAGAGTGTTTCTGTATCTATAAAGGTGTGTGTTTGCTTGTGTTGACGTTGGATAAACCCGCAGTATTAGAGCAGGCTTTGTGCAAAAGGTTACAGAGTCTCTTGGAGGGTTTGACTGACTTCACGTCCTAACGCAGTAAATGAAAGAGAAGTGCTATTGATCAAGTAAATCCATGAGGGAGCGACAGAGAAACACACCGACAGTCAAGGTCTTTCAGCGCTGTCACGATACTGGAACTTCAACACAATACCTTACAAAATATCAACATGTTATAGCATTTTTCGAAGCCGTGGGGATTATTGGACCACATCAGGGTCGTCAGCCTCCAAAAGCAAACTACAGCGTCTCTCCGGGTTCACGGAGCTCTCTGGATTATTTGGCAGAGTCAAAATCTCAGATCTGGCAGAGAGTGAACTGTGAGGCTGAGAGTGTGAAGAGCGGCAAAAATTACATGTGCTGCAGCTCTTTTTTTATCATGACAGCTCAATAGTTGGTGATGCATCGTGCTGTCTCCCTCAGTTTGATTCTACTCAGTTCAACTGTATTTCAAATCAATCTAAATATTATTTGGCATATCTGGACTAATTCTGACTATCCTGGGCTGCTCTTAAAATACGCCAATGATTATTTTCTAGGTTAATCCGTCAGTTGTTTGGTCTTCAAAATGTCAGAAAATACTGCTACAACTCTAAGGCGATGTCTTTTAATGTCTTGTTGTATCAGTCCAAACCCCAATTTATCTAAATATTATCCACATTGCAATACAGTCAAATGCATTATCCAATTTGCAGACACTGTAATTTTTTGATTGATTAACTGTTCTCTTCTGAATCTGTTTCAGATCGAAGGCCACGGTCATGAACATTAGTCAATCGCCTTCAGGCAGCAGCAGATAACTGTACAGTTGTGCATTTCTGCAGGGATTTCAGAACCAATTTAGGCATATTTTAAATAGACCATATTGTACTTTTTTTACATTTGCAATACACGGACACGCTTAACTCCAATGAGGAGTGTAGAAAACACTCTTTGAGTTTGCAGCTCATCATTTTTGGCTATTTACAGTTCATTCTGAGGGCTTTCCAACAACATGGAACCGGTTCTCTTCAGGTGTTTGGACCTAATTTTGAAGCATTTAGACCCAAAATAAATTGGTTCAAAACGAAAGGTTGACTCCCAGAATAGCAGTTTTCCCTTGACCTGAAGCTGGGCGTGTCATATTCTGCAGGTCTTTGTGCATCATGCTGTCACAGGCTGGCTGGATATCCAGGAATTTTGAACAGAACCGGTTCAAGAACCAGAGATAATTTGGTGTAAAAGGGTTAACAGTGGGCAACTTGATGGCAGGCGAAAAAAATCAGGGTAAAACTGCTGTTGTGAGGGAAAGAACCTGCATAATGTCACTTTCAGGAGTCACTCTGTCCAAGTTAACCTTTCATTCACATCACATCACTAATTTAAGCTTATAAATCTTATATTTCGAAGCAGGACCTCCAGTATTTGGATCAAGTAGCCTCTAGACTCAACTATGTTTCAGCAACGCCCCGAAATCTGAGGATTAAGATCATTTGGGAGCCAATAAAACTTGATCCCGACATCCACGCTTATATTCTTTGCACATTAAGGCTAAATTAGAAGATTAGAGAGAGAGTGAGAGGGCAAGTGGAGCTTTAATGATCCTTTTACCGTGATGACCTAAAGTTTTAAACATTCGGATGTTAACATTGGACTACAGCCGCACTGCTTCTGCTCGTCTCAAGTATCCGACTCACATTTAGCAGGACTGAGACTAAAGCTGACCAAGGTAAGCACTTAAAATGTCGCCAGAGGGAAACGGCTCGCTCGCCTTAATAGGCCACATTATATGTTGTACAATATCCTGTTGAGACATCATATTCCCCTGCAGGGCGGCAGAGGCGGCCTTTTTACGAGTGCAACTTCAAAGTGATGTCATTCAGCCCCCCGAGTGTTCGAACACCATACGGCTAATCACCCGTCCGGCCTTTGATGATGTCACCTGGTCGGTCCTGCCTTCAGCCACAGACTCACACAGACCGAAGGCCGTGACTTTTCCTGTTCAGTCTAATTTCCATGCTGTTGTTTCTCCCTGAAAGCTCCTTGCTGCGACTCCGCCACCACGATTCAGCTACAAACGCCTGAAGGAAGTAAATCACATGAAACTCTCCCCTACAATTACACAACTGAGATTTGTTTATGTTGAAGAAAGACTATGATTTGGTCCCGTGTGAGCTCCAGTTAGTCTGCAGCACCACGCTTCTAACACTGTGCACCCGAAAACCCCCAGATCACAAGCTATTCCTGTTGTAAGAATTAAAAAGGAAGGCCGTTTCCCTCCTATATAAAACCAAACGGTAAACTGTAATGAGCAGTAGAGACAAAGCCTTTCAGCAGCCACTCAACGGCTCCCCGAAGACACCACCGGTCCTCTACCCCGAATCTGAGACACACGAGCTCGGACACATATCACAAACACTTTCAGCCGAGCTGACTGAAACCCCAGGAGAGGCCCGGCAGCGCAGGAGAGGCAGGGGTGGTCATGCTCGGCTCCTGAGGCATCTGTGGATCTGAAATAAAGAGAGAAACTGAACACGGGCATGATGCTTCGCGTTATCCAGCAGAATGAATATAAATGACTGCATGGTGGTCAGGAGCAGAGGTACAAATGCAAGACTGGAGTACATTTTTCAGTTTACTCTGTCAAAATAATGCAATATGAGGTTTTTTAACCGCAAAAAAGCAGGACATTTCTGTTTTACATTACCGACCACTGACATTAATATAAGTGACTAGTTGGTGGTCAGGACCAGAAGTAAAAAACAAAGCTTAAGCCTCAATTTTTCACAGTTTGAGATGTTTTAGTTTCAGTTTAGAAGATGATCGACGGAGGGCTCGAGCTCTTTGGTCTATAAAATGTCAGAAATCGTGAGGACAATTTCCCAGAGCCCAGATGTGGCTTCTTGAAATTGTGTATTTTGAAGTCCAAAACCCAAAGACTCTTCATTTACTGTCATAAATTACAAAGGAAGGCAGCAAATCCTCACATTTAAGCAGCTGAAACCAGCAAACATTTAATGTTTTTGCTGTTTAAAATGCTGTTTCCAAGTCTTTAAAACAAAATGTACAACAGAAATGATCCTGTGAATTCCTTGCTGCCGTTCTGCTCTGGCCCAGACACGGCCAGCGACAGCATTACAGGTGGCACCAGGTTGTCTGAGCGATCACTTAACGCTTCACGTTATCCAGCAGAATGAATATAAATGACTGCATGGTGGTCAGGAGCAGAGGTACAAATGCAAGACTGGAGTACATTTTTCAGTTTACTCTGTCAAATCTGTCAAAATAATGCAAAATGATGATTTTTAACCCGAAAAAGCAGGACATTTCTGTTTCAGATTACCGACCACTGACATTAATATAAGTGACTAGTTGGTGGTCAGGACCAGAAGTAAAAAACAAAGCTTAAGCGCCAATTTTTCACAGTTTGAGATGTTTTAGTTTCAGTTTAGAAGATGATCGACGGAGGGCTCGAGCTCTTTGGTCTATAAAATGTCAGAAATCGTGAGGACAATTTCCCAGAGCCCAGATGTGGCTTCTTGAAATTGCGTATTTTGCAGTCCAAAACCCAAAGACTCTTCATTTACTGTCATAAATTACAAAGGAAGGCAGCAAATCCTCACATTTAAGAAGCTGAAACCAGCAAACATTTAACATTTTTGCTGTTTAAAACGCTGTTTCCAAGTCTTTAAAACAAAATGTACAACAGAAATGATCCTGTGAATTCCTTGCTGCGTTCTGCTCCGGCCCAGACACGGCTAGCGACAACATTACAGGTGGCACCAGGTTGTCTGAGCGATCACTTGAAGGCTCGTCAACCCGGAAACCAGTCCTGCCAGCCTCCATTGATTCAATCAGTAAACCAGCTCGGCTCGCAGGCTCAGCTCTGCACAGCGAGAGGCAGAGAGGAAGATGATGGAGGGGAGGAGTGACGTGATGGATGGTTACTGACAAATAGCCTTACTGGTGTCCTGGAGGCAGGATAGGTGTGCAAATCACAGCCTTGTTTACGGTTTGTTTACTGCAGATTCGTGGTCCTGGAGCTTTGCCTGAGCTCAACGAGCTAAATGTGTCCAAAAAAGATTGATGGAACTGTCACACAGGAGGGTGATTGTATAGAAATGCTGTGTTTTATTGCTGTGAGCCTTGTCCAATTAAAACCCTCTGAATGCCTCAATCATGTTCCGTTTAAGTTAAAGAAGAGTTAAAAGAATTTGTCAATATTAAGTCAATTTAATTAGATAAATATAACAAGGCTTTATGATATGTGTTACAGCACAACAACCCTTAAGGTAATTTACCACAGATCATAGTCAAATTCTGTTCCCATCATCTGAAACACCGCTGTCAGATTTCTCAGGCCTGATAGCTTTGAGTGGGATCAGCTTTGCTTGGAGATTTAAGGCTGATTTATGGCTGCACGTAGCGTCTACAGCAGGTTGACGGCTTTCCCCTTTAAACCCGTCGACCCGTTAGGCTCACAGCTACGTCTCTGTCTCCATACACACCGAGCTAGAACGACCAGCTTGCCAAAACAATGGCTATAGCGCAGCCAGCATTTGCCACCGGGTGCTCGTGGAGAGGCAGCCTCCCCATCGAACAGCTCTCTCTCTCGGCAAGATACTCTCGAGCAGTGAAAAGCACCAAGTTAACCCATGAAGAGCAGCAGCCGGCCAGTGTGTGTAGTGTGTTCACTGGGGAAACTACAGGTCACTATTCCTGGAATTAGCACTGCTGCTGAGCACCGGATGACAAGCTGGAAAACGCGATGCTTCCAAGTGGTCTAATCACAGTCGTTGTGATCTGTGTTGTTGCAACATTTCAGGATATAGGTAGGTATAGGTATTTTTGTGCCAACAACAGGACAAAATACTCATCAACAAGTTTACTGGGTCATCATGCAGTGTTCTTGTGTTTTTTTGCCTTTTTCATGGCTTCATTGACAGGTAAGCTTGGAGGAGATGACAGGAAATGAGATGAGAGAGGGGGATGAAATGCAGGAAAGGGCTGCAGGTCGGACTCAAACCCTCGGCCACTGCAGCGAGGTATGTATAAATGTATGTATATAGGTCGTGAACTTTACCAACTGAGCTTCTGGGGCGGCCTTGTAGTGTCGCTGAAATGGAGCTGTCACCAACCTCTTGAAATTCTTTATTTACTTTCGTTAGCACTGTTCTGTAGCCTGACTTGCATACAGGCATGTTTGTATCTTAAACTGTTCACAACGGCCCTCCTGTTTTTTTTCTTCCTCAACCAGTTTTGGTTGAGGAAGAAAAAAACAGGAGGGCCGGTCACAGAGGTACTGCACCTGTCATCTCTGATGAGCCAACACCGTAAAAAAAACAGTGAATGAGAGGGGTGACGAGAACTTGAGTGGGTGAAACGAGTGAGTGAAACGAGGTGGGGCTCTGTGAGCACTGCAGAGTCTTTGTTTCACCTCACTGTCAAAGAAAGAAGAGAGAGCATGAAAGTGCAGCTGGTACCAGAGTATTCCTACTGCAGGCGTGAGTACTGAACAAAATGCATAAAACTGAAATGAATAAACATGTGTGCTGAATGTAATCACACTGCAAACATCTGAATCTTGAGGTGGGCGTGGCCTCTGCATGACACAGTAACAGGACGAGGCACCAATTATGGAGCAGACAGGGAACACTTCACATGTCGAGCAGGGCTGTGCATGCAGCAGGAGCAGATACACCCACAAACACACTCAGACATCCACCAGACTAAATTTAACCTCGTCTGCAGACTGCAGATTATCTACAAAACGGTCACAGTGAATTCAGGCTGCCGCCCCTCACTCACTCACTCTCCCTTCCTCTCGCCATCACCACACCTCTGCGTTTAGCCAGTCGTTAGGTGCACGCGGACTTTGTTTCGAGTTGATTTAGCAGCTGAAACCACAGCCGGGATGTGGCTGCTGACTCGACACACCCTCAGATGGATCACTGGGCTCGCAGGAGGAGCTCTCGCTCTCTGGAAAGTGACAACTGCATGGAGAGGTGTCCGTCCACAGCACACATGACTCGCTTCGTTTGAAATTGCATGCGTGTGAATCATCGATCGCTCCATTTAGAAACAGTCAGAATAGCCTGGCAACAGTTATCAGTGATGATCATGCTTTAGGAAGACGTTACAAACAAATACAAGAGTGCTCAACTTCAGTGTTTCCTCACAGTCACTTCTGTGTTTTGGGGCCTTTAAAGGGATATTCCGGTGTAAGTTTAATCCATGGTCTAACACACCGTGACACCGAGTAAGACTCCCCCTCGAGAGGTCAAGTTAGCTGACCGCTAGCTTAGCTAGTTTTAGCAACCTCAGAAAAGACCGCACGATAACAACACACTGCAGCTTATGTCTCCAACTAGAAACCGCCATCAAAAAGCCACAATTAATGGTGAGAACAGCACCAAACTTCAGCAACAGTACATGTACAGTCCCAGCACACAGTACGAAGCATCAAACATCTGCTAGCTTTGCTGGATTTGTATTAAAAACACAGCACAACTCACCCTCTCCTCCAGCAGCCTGCCTGTGTGGGGAATAATCATACATTTTCACCCTTGAGCTGCAGAAATCTACTGCACTCGGTAATCGACTCGTCAGGGCTTCCCCACACAGGCAGGCTGCTGGAGGAGAGGGTGAGTTGTGCTGTGTTTTTAATACAATACGGTCTTTTCTGAGGTTGCTAAAACTAGCTAAGCTAGCGGTCAGCAAACTTGACCTCTCGAGGGGGAGTCTTACTCGGTGTCAAGGTGTGTTAGACCATGGATTAAACTTACACCGGAATATCCCTTTAAGGAAGAGATGGTGGGAACACATCATATACATTAGCTGGACATATTTTACGAAGCTATTTCAGAAGAGCTTTGTAGGATTTTAATGAGATATGAACGTGGCTACTCAAGGAATTCGTCCTTAGATTCAGAAATAACTGTAAGTTCTGTAAATCTAAAGTTGGCTTTTCTGTTTGTAGGTTCCTAAAATGCATGGGAGCTTCTGCACATGTCTGGCTGCATGCATGATGTCAGATCATATATAATCATCTTGTATGTTAGATTGCATCATAGTAACTCGGCTGGAACAGGTATTGAGACAGATAGCACACCTGAGATTAACCAAACAAAAGCATAAGTATGCAAACATACTGTAGAACTGAAGCTGAAGCTGAGAAACACTATTTCAGTCATTTCTCAGGTAAAATCATCTTCTCAAATGTGAGAATTTGCTGATTTTCTTTGTCCTTTACGACAGCAAAAGAAGAGTCGCTGGGTTTTTGGGCTGTTGTTGGACTAAATGAGCAGTTTGAGGACATCACTCTGGACTTTATTACATTTTATAGCCCATACGATTGATCCTTTATTCTTGGCAATAACTGGTAGATTAATTAAATTAAACTCCATCCTATCAGGACTACAAAATGAAGAAGACACTATGATTCTGTTCTTCTGCACAAAGTTGTCACCTACACTTGACCTGTCGGCTCATCAGCAGCACGACCTCATGTTTGTTATGCAAACACAACAGGTATGTGCAGCAAAGAAAACACTCTGAACGACAGACGGGTGGATGCTGAAGTTTAGGTCAGGAGAGTGTAAAACACTGTAAAGCTCTGTCTTTAAACAGTTGCTTGGTATTAGAGGCATCCAACCAAAGCTCCATTTATGGTGAATGAATCCATCACCCTCTCTCTCTCTCTCTCTCTCTCTCTCTCTCTCTCAAACTAAATAGTTTCCACATTAGTTGCCAAGTGATCAGCTCGGCCTGTGTGCTGGGGACACTGTTGGGCTAACAACACTACACCGGTAGTTTTCTATCAGCAGCATCAGAGCTTAAAACAAGGAAATGTCATCACCTGCCTTTCACAGGTCGACAGTGCGAATCACTTCACACTTCACAAGATTTATAGCTCCAGGTAAAGACATCAGAAACACAAAGAGAGTGCCGTTATGTTTTCTAACCTGCTAAATGATAATATTCTGATCTAAATAATTCATCGTAGGTTAAAAAATATGTATTTTTTATTTAAAATACAAGCAATTTGTCATTTACAAAAATAGAAGATGGGGGATTGTTTCATTTCAAATATTCTTGGTTTAAACACGAATGACTGTGTAGATAAAACACCAGATTATGTTGAAAAATTAGGCATTTTTCTAGGATTATACTGAAATTCAAGAGAGAGTGGACAGAAACTTAGTGTTTTAAACTGGTGAAAAAACAAGAGGCGGGTTTTAAAAATGATTTTAAGTGACGTATATGTTGTATGTGTCTGTTATATTTAACATATTTTACTTATAGTGAGCAGATTGAGGGTAAATTGAGTTTATTTGTTTTCTATGTGGTATAAATTCTTGGTGTTGTTGTCGTTGACTGTTTTGATCATGTTGAGCCAATTGCTGAATGACGACAGACAGAAGCGCCGCCATTAAAATGTTCTCATTGTTCCTACTCCTACTCTAATTTTGCATCAAACATAGATCAAATCAGTGGTTAACACAGTTTTCACATGGAAAAATGTCCAACATATTTCATATATTATAAGTGATTAACAGGTAATCGATTGATAAGGCGGGACCCGGCGTAACACGACACGTAAACATCGGTTGTAATAAGCTGCTTTCACACTTGTGACTGTTCCATTGTGACATCACAACCTTACAGAAGTCCCGACCTCTCATTTGAAGACGCTGTATCTGAATACAGGTGTGAATTTTTCTAAAAACTAAGCATTTTGACACTTTCACAGGATTTATGTAACACCTATCCTGCTTTATAATCAAAACAACATCGACGCCTCACTTTCTACAATAGGTGGGGAGCCTTTAAGCAGTTCTTATAACATTTAAGACGACATGATGCATCTTTTAAAGAGAATTTAAAATTCTAACAACACCCAAAATGAGGCCATGCTTTTGTCTGGCACAATGTAGGGAGGTTTGTCTGCTACCAAAAGTATTGACTCCTCTTTGTGAAGCCCCATTTCTGTCCACTTGGGCTTTCCAGTACCAGAGGCTGTAACCAGGCCAGATCCAATTAAGCCTCTGCTCCGTGTCCCTCTCTGGTCTCTCTATGTGCCAGACTTCTCAGGACAAAAACAGAGCAGCGAAACACACATGGTAATTAGCAGCACGTAAAAACTACCGTCCCGGCACAACACACTGTGGCATCAGCGACTGCAGCGACGCAAACGCAGCTAAAAGCTTTCCGCGATCTCGCCGAGATACTGCATGTAGGGCATCGAGGGCAGGCTCGGCTTTGTTCGGGCAGATATCTCAAAAGCAAAAGCAGCGTATCCCAACATGAAATCCGAGCTTTAGTAAACAATGTGCTCTTACATTCGTGGCAGAGAAAAGCAACCCGTGGTCGGGCACCGAGGGAACTGCTGATGTAATCACAATTCAGGGTCAGATAAAAATTTTGCCCCAGATTGAACTCCAAAATAAAGCACAATCAATCACAGAAGAAGAATGTGAGCCAGCTCTTTGGTGAGGGGAAACAATAGTGTTACGGGCCTGAGAACACTTTTGCTTCACACGGTAAGAAAAACTGGAAATTCCTCTTTAAACAAAACAGAAAAAGGCCATTATACGACTGTACAATGAAGAAACAGAGAACTGTGCAACAAGCTCTTTTTGACTCAAAGACCAGTATTATAATCACTATAGAGAGAATTATATGAGCGAGGGAAACTTTCAATGTTCAGCTCTGTTTGTACATCTGAAAACAGACCGTATCTAAATGACTGATAGCCTTTTAAATCAGACAACCGTGAAGTTGCTCTGCACTCTTTATCGCCAACGTGAGCATAACTCATAGCCGAATGAGCCGTAACAGACGTTTCCGAGTGAACCGAAGGCAGAACAACACTTAAAGCATGCAAAACACGGCCTCTTACATTTTATGGGTCCACAACTGACAGAAAATATCAGCGAGTGGAAAACGAGCTGTTAACTGAAAATAAGAAGCCCACGGAGAAATGCCCGAGTGCAGTAACGGACGTTTGTCTAAAGTAGGATATAAAAGGGGAACCATAAAGCTGTTGAGTTATCATTTAGGGCCCACACACACCACACCGACATTTAAAAAAAAAGTTGTACTTGAACACATCGCGAAGAGTTCAACTGACAACCAGCTAGCTCGTACACTAGTGCGCCTGCGTGGGAAGATATAACTCTCCACACCACCAGGTGGCAGTAGTCTGTATTCATCATTCAAAAATGGAAAGAGGAGGACAAAAAGCAGCAACACTCACGCTAATATAGCCACTTCTAATCGAGATAATGTCAAATGGCACTGGGGGAAGAGGTAACCTGACTCTCGCCAGATGCATTTCGTTCCGCCTAGCTCCACTCACATCCATCTGGGATCGCTCCCGTTGGGAGGGATTTCGGCACCAGATTTTATGGTCGAGCCAATCAGGACCGCCGGGCGGGAGTTTCATAGATGTGACGTAGCGGAGAAGCGACTGTTTTGATTCAGACAACAATGGCGGCTCGCATCGAGGAAGCAAGCGTCAACATTGATGCTGCTGTTTCATCCGTGTCGTCCAATCTACCCAATATTCTTTCGTTAAAAGAACGTCGCTCTCATCGACGTCACAGGTTGGTTTCGATGTGAGTGGTTGAAGTAGCACGTCAGTAAAGACGACAGACAAGTGGTTTATCCAATCATATGCAAGGATTTTTGATAAGGCCCAGCCTTCTGAAACACATCTCCAATGGAGGCGGAGGTGGAGGCGACACTAAAAATGGGTGAAATCATGGACACTACAGCAACAAGCTCTTTTTACGTTTCTCTTCTCGTGCACTGATTCGCTTAGCTGAACAGCCAATCAGAGGGAAGTCTCTCACCAACAAGCTCGGCGGCAGACTCAACATGCTCAGTTGACTGAAAGGGCTGACATTTGATGTGTCAGGACCACAGACGCTCACCACCAGCCCAACGATTCAACTGTGTCAGGACCCAATACTGTCCCATGATCCCTGTAGTTTCCTGCTTCGTCAGTGGAGTTTACCTTGAAGTTGCTGGAGTTGACCCACGAGCTGGCGATTCCATCCACCATTTTGTCCAGCGCCGTCTGATCCTGCTCCAGGTCGTGGGACTTCTCCTTGTCCAGAATGTAATCGATGATCTCCTGACCCACCTGCAGCCGTCGGCCCATGTCCTTCTGCAGGACCTGGGCCAGGCAGTTCTCCATGCTGGGCTCTGTCATCCTGGCCTCTGATAACCAGCTCCTCAGGCTTCCTCAGTCTGCCTGGATGGATGAATGAATGACTGACTGACTGACTGCCTACTAGCAATCCTCCACTGCTCAAAGCAGCGGGAATGACAGCTAAACAAAAGGAGCCCCAGTTAACGACTGTGTGGCTGGGTGACCCGGAAAAGGGGAGGAAAAAAAAACGAGGCAAGTGTACACAGTCTGTTTGTATTTTTATCCCCGAGGACAGGCCTCTTTGTGTGAAACGCTAGCTCGCTAGCAAGCTAGTGGCCGTGCCCTAGGGATGGATGGAGCAGGGCTTGGGGAATGGCAGCAATGCAGCATGTGTGTGTCTGGACAGCAGCTGGGGAAAGTTTACTACTCCCTCCCACTTGGGTTTTTTTTTTTCCCCTCGTCTTCTCCTCGAGGAGTCTGAGCCAAACCGCTACAGCAGGGGTAGAAGAGGTGGTTTTGGCGAGCGGCGTGCAAGGCAGCAAATGGAGAGGGATGGAGAGAAGGCTAGCTTAGAGCTCCATGTTTTGTCCCGGGATCTGCCCTGGAGAGCCCTGCAGGAGCAGAGAAGACAACAGAACACAGTCAATTAATCATCTAATCTCTAAATGTAATAACATCACTACTGATTCATCCTGGTACATTTTTATCTTTAGGTAAAACGAGAGTGAACAAAAACAAATGAACATCTCCAGTCCTCAAAGGATATTTCAGAAAAAAAATGAGGAGGCCTCCGACAATGTCAGATTAAATTGCTCAATGATTGCTTTAAATTGCTTATTCTGTACAAGCAACACATCAAAACCCACAGATATTAAACTGAAAACACTTATATTAAACTTGTTTTAGCCTGTTATTATGAAGAATATGTTGATTGCACAATCAGTAAACCTCTCTTTCACTACCACAGGGCACAGAATCTCTCAGGAAAGAGGAGGCTGACTGGTGGATCCAGTCAGGCTGGCAGCCTGGCACCACTTTATCTGACTTAACGTCTCCATTATACACTTAATGAATTAATAATCTTACATTTTGTTAGCAGTCACTGCCGAAGGTTACTCTTAAAGCATCAGAAATGCTGGGTTTATTTTATTTCTTAGAGATCCTTTATTGATGTGTTTATTTTTGGTAAGTACTATTTGAAGTTGCCGAACCTGCAGAAAGCCACCAGGATAAAGACAAAGTAGGAAATGTGTTTATATACCACATTTCATATCCAAAGGCAACAGAATACACAGGTGAAAGCACAAGAAAGAAGTTATACAACATATAAAACAATTATAAAAACAACAGACATTTGATATAAAAGGAAATGAATAAGCAGTGGTGAACAGGTCGGTCTTCAGCTTGGATTAGAAGAGGTTCGTATTGTCTGTAGTTTTAGCTATTCTGGTAATTTGTTCCACTTTTCACTCCAGAACCGCCCGACCTGAGACGTCTGCAAGGTTCATTCTGTGTCAAAAGATCTGATGAAGAAGTAACCAGAACCTGACATGTTCAGTGATCTGTGGACAAGTAACAGTATTTCACTTCTTCTTGGATCAACTGGAGTTGTACGATTGAAAAAATAAATAAAATATAAACGTATTTTCAAGATAATTATGAAAATAAATGACAGTTATCAGGTCATAAAACCAATGATGAGATTATCTAACAAAGGCAAAGCCACCATTGCTGTAAGTTAACTGAAATGTGACCTGAAAGTCGAATCTAATCGAGCTTGGATCTGCTCGTCAATGAGGTTATGTAAAGTTTGAAACCAGAAGTAAGAGGACTTAAATACAGCAATCTCTATGATTTACCTGAGTAGTTGATTGTGGACGCCCTTGAAGATCGATCATGATCTCAAATCGATAGACCCCCCCCCCCCACCCATACCCCTGTGCACAAGGTCAGCTCCATTTAAGTAAAGGTCTTCCCAGTTTGTTATTTAATAAATTGATTGGTCTGTGCAAAGCCCTGACCTCAACTCCATCCAACACCTTCGGGCTGAACTGGGTCGCTGACTGTGAGCCAGGCCTTATCGCCCAACATCCGGACCTGACTTCACTAATGCTCTTGTAGCTGAATCAGAGCAAATCCCAGGAGCCAGGGGGCAAAATCTTTTGGAAAATCTTACCGGAACTGCGGAGACCGTTAAAGCTGCAGATCCATAAATAATCACATATGGTCACAGTGTAAGTAAGTCCCCAGAACTTCAGGGGGACTTCCAAATAGAGCGTTGAGTAAGTTAATTATGCAAAGCCACACGCCAGAAGCCACTGATGACAATTATAGACACTGCTGCTGAAACAACAACAAAAAAATCCAACAGGAATCAGCAATTTTAGGGAAATCAACAATCAAAAACAAGAAAAGCAGACCGTTGAATCACAGCTCTGGATGAACTCCCCACCCAAACACACACCTCCTTTCTCTGACAGCCTGCTCAGCCTGACAACCAGCGACTGCCGTGGAAACGCGGGGGCTGTTGGGGGGGGTTGAGCTTCGTATGATCAAGACACGAGGACGTCACTGTGGTGTTCATTTGTTCCGGCTCTAAACTGCTGGATCATATGCTGACTGGCCTTCTTCGCTTCAAATAACCCCGGGCTTTTTGTGTGACAAGATTATCTAGTAGAAAGGAATGCCTAACCGGCCTCTATCACATGCGGGCCTTTGTTCTGGGAGGTGAAAATCAAACCTGCTAATCTTGGAGCGGCTAGATATGGGCCAGATTCACTGGACTATGACCCTCTTGGCGTCATAATGTGTGAAATCCTCTCTCCTGTTGAAACAATAACTTCTGTGAGAAGTTTCCATTTGCACTAGTTGTCTAAGGTAATAATTGCTAAATGTATTTGTTAGTTAATTTACCTGAGGAGAGGCATTGCATCAGATGTGCAAAGGGCAAACTAGCTGAATGCTAATTTCCAACCTGTATCCCTTGCAAGGCCGTGCATGAGTACAGTGATGGACAGTAATTAAGTACATTTACTCAAGTACTGTACCTAAAAAGGTAACTCCACCAATTTCACGCATTTAAATGTGCTTCTATGTAAGTACTTCTGCATATCGTGGAAGAAAAGTAGTATAAAGCCTTTTTAGGCTCCAGAGGAAGCTGCATGTAATCTGACAAATTGCCTCCAGTGAGGTCATTCAGTGACAACGTTGCATTGTGGGTAATGTAGGCACCAGGCTTACAGTACAATTTTGAGGTACTTTTACTGCACTTCACTTGAGCATTTCCATTTTCTGCTCCACTACATTTAGGAGGCAAATATATTCTTTACTAGATTTATTTGATAACTTGAGTTGACTCTGCTGATTAAATGCTGCATCAGAGTCAAAGTCGTTTAATTAATTTAAAATTGTATATTCTCTTAAGGTAGTGGATGGAAGTTAGATATTTCAGTATTGTGACAACACTGTAAGGTCTATTATTAAAGGCTATTTTGAGGCTCTTTAAACTTTTACATTTAAGCCATGAAAATTCAACAAATACACAGATTTGTTTTATGTTACGTTTCATCATGGCACCCTAAAACTGCTTGTCATTTTACCATAAACATGAAACATAACCATCATTCAAAAGATAATAAATATGAATCACATTTTCGGCATAAAAACCAAGAACTTTCATACACGCTGGTACAGATAAATCTGTGATAGGCCGATATGAAAACGTTGCTTGGGATGATAAAGATGATTGATTTCAATGTGCATCATTTTTCCTATCAGCCCCAAAAGCTGCATATCGGTTAGGTTCTAGCTACGAGCCAGAAAAAAGTTGTATGTCGTTGTCATGTAATAGCCTCCTTATATATTTATCTTGTAATAATCAACTGACTTTGAAATTCGGTATCAAATATCGATATTTTTTAAAGTATTGTATCGAGGCTAGACATTTCATCATGGTGACAGCACTGTTTGGTCTGTTATTACCATTGTGAGGCTTTAAACTGTTAATTTTAATCCATGAAAACTCAACAAAGACACAGATTTGATTCTGCATCATGTCTGATTACAGACATTACCTGTCATTCTACCATCCTCTTTGTTCAGTTTGGACCAGAAGAACTACTTTCACTTTGACAAGCCTCTCATCACTGACACACACACACACACACACACACATATTTGCTTGGTGTCTGTATTATCACACACACACACATAGAAACACACACAGACACACACCTCTGCTTCTTTTTTTTTCTCCATCGTTAGCTCCAGCTAGCCTGACCATCACTGCTAGCAGAGCCCAACGGAGGAGCCCCCCATGACAGCTTCTCTCTGCCCTCAGCTAACGCTAAACACACGCCTTCCATGAATTACAACCCCTCTGGCTGTGATAATTCATTATCTTTACTGTCTTTAAAAGCTTTAAAAATTAAATAAAAACACTCCCCTCAGTGTAGCAGACAGTAAAGGTGTGTAGGGGTGTAAAAGCTAACGCTAGCCCCTAGCCTCTCCTTTCAATGAAACGTCAGTTAACAGACAGGCAGCGGCACAAAGAGACGAAAATGTGACAAGGAGGCGAGGAGCTGTCCCCACATCCTCCGTGTTTCCACTCACCATATCCTGCCGAAACACCGCAGCCGGTCCGGACACACAGCTCCAGCTCCCTGTTGTGAATAGACAGAGTGTTACGGCCTCAAAACCTCCCCTGTCTTTCTCTTTCTCTCACACTCTCCACCCGGAATTCTGCCTGCAGGACAAGAATGGGATCGTCGTGCGCATGCGCAGTCGATCCAGGGATGATGTTGGCACTTGGAAAACTGTCGCATGGCAATGTAAAAAAAAAAAGCCCTGTCGGTGAGGAGCGAGGTGGTAAAACTCGACTTCTAGCGACATCTAGTGGACGTGTGTGGTATGTGGGTGCTTGTTTGTATTCTACAAGTGTTCAGTATTTAGATTTGTTCTCCAGCTGGTGCACACAATGTTCAGAGTGAGGATTTAAAGGTTAAAAGGCAAAGCTTTACTCAAGTACTGTTAAGGGTATTAAGTGTAAAGGTGAGTAAAAGTAAAGATTTATAACTTTGGTTAAAGTGCAAGTCATCCGAACGAGTGGTATTTTAATAAAATATAAAAAGCATGTGAAATTAAATGTACTCAAAGGTGCACTCTGTAGTTTTGTGGAAGAAATATTAATCAGAAGAGAAAGATCTTCACTGTTTCTATGTCTTACCTTTTTATTATATTGTTTATTTTTTACTGTTATTATTGTTTATTATAATATTACTGTCCTTTGGCTGCTGTGACGCTCAAATTTCCCTGTTTGCCAGGATTAATAAAGGAATTCTGATTCTGATTCAAACTAAATAAACAAACTCTCTTTGTTTACATGACACTTTGTTTACATGTGGCGGACCCTGCCACCTTTCTAGCCTCAAACTGTGAGGGCAGCTTGTCCCCAGAACACTGTTGGGAGCTAAAGGTGGCAGGGTTCGCCTCATTTAAACAAAGTAAGACAGCATGAAGTTGTGTTGTCCTCTAAGGTCAGTTTGTTTATTCAGTCACAAGAGACTTCTACAGAGTCTAAAGTCTGGCTGTTCAGAGATAACTTTCTGAAAACAGATGGAGTGATGGAATGTAACTAACTACATTTACTCAAGTAACGTACCTCAGACCCACAAACTCCGCCCACTGTGTCAGGTACAAACGTCCTCACACAACATAATGACTTTTCATTAAGCACAACACCGTTTATCATCAGAAAAATACTGTACCGTTTTATAAAGTTTCTTCTGAAAACCTTATGATCACATGACATTCATGTTAATGATCCACCCATTATACAGCCTCCAGTAATCATTTATATTTATTAACATGACGCTTTACTGTACAATAAATGACTAAAATAACCCAAAAGGCAGACATTTTCACTTGTTACTGTAAGAAAAGAACAGGTGCACTGAAACTGAAGCAGCTAAATGGAATTCAGCCATCATTTTTCCTACTGTGACACGTCAAAATGTCTGCAGAAAAAGTACAACACTGACGGTGTGTGTGTGAGTGTTTTATGTCATATTGATTGTATTATAAGGACAGCTCAAGAGATCATCATTTATTTTAATAGATCATAGTTTACAAAGCACAATTAAACCACACTTTTAGATTATATAACAAAAGAAACATGTTCTGTTTTGCATCAACAGACTTTACGGCAAAGGAAACGCCTGCTCCGGGACTGAATAAACATTTGCCATATGTCAAAGAAGTCCATGCACAACTGCTGCCTGTAAATCAGGCTCAGTGCGATGTCTCGAGCACCACCCTCAGTGCTCACTAACGTAACACCCACAATAATGGTGGAGTCTTCATAAGAGATCCTTTTTCAACTGTACTGTGATTTCCACATACCGACAGACACACACTGACTTCTGAACACAGTTCAAAGTTGTCCATACATGATCCAGATGTATGCATCTGTACTCTGACAGTCCATAAAAAAAAAAAAGGGGGGGAAGACGTTCTTCACTTCTCCTCTGCCTCCTCTTCAGACAGCTCCTCACTCTCCGACTCATCCTCCTCGTTGTCACCACCTTCCTCCTCTGAGGAGCACTCTTCATCCTTCTCTACAGCTGGCATCTTCAGGACAATCTCATCATCTGCATCGTCGCTGACGACCATCGACTTCCTCCTCTCCAGGAGGGAGGGGGTGCAGACCGGTGTGGCGTCCTGAAGTGGAAGAGAGGAGCACATTAGATCATTCTGACGCAGCAGTGATGTTGATTTGTTTATTCTTCTGCTGATTCAGGATGTTGGTGCATGGGTTTTATCACGCAGCCACTAAATGACACGCAATAAGCATACGCACCACATTACTGTCGGCACAGTTATCTGACCCCAGATCACTGATACACCTGGGGTCATTTTCAGTCTGGGCCAAAGCTAAATGTAAAAATCATGAGGGTTTTTCTTACGTCGCTACACGTAGAAACGTTGATGGAGTCAGACATTTTCTTCGGAGGCACCTGGGCAGCCTGGAAAAACACAGAAAGGACTGAGGTTAAAATACTGTAATATCAACAACAACACAAGTATAAATATTTCTAGACACTTTTATTCTGACACTCTCATGGCAAAAAGTTCTGGTCCAATATATAATGAGCATATATTTGAGGTTGACTTGTTTTGTTGTAAATAATAAATACAAGTGACTTGACTTACAAATCCAGGGAAGTCATAGTCGATGCCCTGTTCAGCGAGTCTCTTGCGGAGCTTCCATTCTTTCCGCACCAGTTTCTCTTTCGTCTTGGCGATCTGCTCTAACGTGTGCTTCTTGTTGTAGCGCGCTACAGCAGGGTTTTTGGGCTTTTTAAATTCCCTCTGGGAGCCAACGAACGTCTTCTCGTTTACCTTTTCTGGTTCGATCACGTGACCTGAGAAACAGCAAGAGCATCATCTTAAAGCACTTTAACAGTGAGTAAATGGATGTAAATTCATTGTCCAACTAAAGGGTAAAAGAATTGGGATTAAATACTGTCATTAAATGTAATAATCTTCATAAACAGATCATAAAACTGTAGCTACTGATAATGCTCTAAAACACCATAGGCCACATTTTATCAAATTTAACCTGTGTGTCAGGTGATGTTATCCTTCTATCAGTTAATTCACAGATCATGCTGCTAATTAACAGACTTGTACATGAACAATACTCACATTTGATGAGTCGCTCCCCCATGAGGTAATTGTTCATCGTCTCTGCAACAATTCTGGCGACTTCATCACAATCAAACTCTACAAACGCGTAGCCTTTGCTTCCACCTGTCTAATAAAAGAGACAATGACAGGAAAAAAGATCAATATCACACATCTGCATTTGATTCATCTGAAACCATTTTAAACTGAAAATGTAATTTTAGTTTTGCGTGTTTTTGTTGGAACATGGGTTTTATCGCTCTGCCAAGAGGTGAACAGGTGATAAGCTTAAATGCACCAGAATACTTTAGGCTCAGTTATCTGATCTCAGATCACCGTTACATCTGAGATCATTTTCAGTCTGAGCCAAACGTCAGAGGGAAAACCCCAAATTTTAAATCACTCATCACTCAGATAGAACTTGATAGAATGAGTGTACAAATAAAATGTCAGTAAGGTGGACCCAAAAAATATATGTTTCAGATAAAGTGCATATTCTATAAATATACACAGGTTAGACTCTGGTCTCTTACCCTTTTACTCCTGGACAGTCGCAGCCTCAGGACTTTACCAAACTGTTCAAAGTAAGATTTGAGCTGAGGCTCAAACAGTCCGAGTGGCAGGTGACCGACATAAATCACTCCAGGAGTCAAACGATGCCCCTGTAAATGGCAAATACAGGAAACAAGAAGATGATTAATTAAATTCTGTACGTTGTTTAACACAAAGCAAGAATCAGTTATACATTTGTCTGATGAATGCGCCTTTTAACTAAGAACAGATATAGCTGGCATACTACTGACTTTGAATTTTAAAACTATGACAAGACAAAATGTCTGTTTTAAAAAGGGCCTCTTATTGGGCTGATTATTTCAACAGATGTAAGGCACTACTGTTCATCATAATGCTGTTTTTTCACTAATTTATCATCTGGTTATTGATTTTATACTGCGATTTTGATTATATTTAAATCATTTTGTTTTCGCTCATATTCAGTGCTTTCTAATTTTATACATACAAAGATCCTTTATGAAAAGCAACCCATAAAAGTGCATGCACTATATTATGAAGACATGTAATTCCCCTGAACATCCACCACTTATTTTATCATCATTAAAATAATTACATACTGCTAACTCTACTGCGGTTAGCCTCATATTTGTGGCATTATCACTAAATAAAAGTATGATATCCACGTTTCTTATTTTTCTATACTATAAAATGATCTTTAAATGCACAATAATCCATCTTGTATGAGAAAAGATAAAAACATGGTGGCATCGTGGCTAAAAGGATTAGCTGTAGCATTCAAGCTAGCAAACGTCTCTGATTAGCTTGGTCACAAAATCCGACGAGCTAACAGAATTTAGTCAAACAGCCGTTATCTTCTGGAGTGAACAGATTGTGTTAGATAAAATAATCAAGTAAAAGCTCCGTCGTCTGAAGTGACAGTTTGTTTTTAGGCCAAACTTTCCTCTCGACCCACCTTGCTGCTCTGGTTCTTCTTCGCCTCCTGGACCTTCTTCTTGAACTCGGACTCCTCTTTCGGGTTCAGAGCCAGCAGCTCTTTGGGCGGCTTAGAAAGCGTCTCTGCTTTACTGTCAGTCATTTCGATTGATTACCTTCACGAGACATGGACTGTAAAATGACAACAACCTCGTTCTAACAGCTCACTGCGTACCACGTTGATCTCTTCATCCGGCAGTCCATGTGGTGTCGACCAAAGAAACGCTGACGGAAGGTTGGCGGAGGGTTAATGTAGCTGTGGCGCGCTGTGCGCAGCGCCCCCTGCAGGCCTGGAGGATACAGTGTTTTAACAGCTGCAGCAGTGGTGGAGGAGGGAAGGTACTGACAGGGAGGCCCAAATGTGGTAAATTATCATTTCAATGCTTCCTGATTGATCAGCAGCTGTAAAGACAATGGACAGTTTAACCTGTAGGGACATCAGACAATATTTCAAGGTAAAACAACAGGTTTAATAACAGATTAGCTTCCATTAGACAACAAGCTACTATGGCAAGCCAGGTTAGGGTAATTACATTTTAGATAGCCATAGTAGCAATTCTCCTAGTCAAAATTGTATACTCACTAGTCAGAATGGTAGTTAAAGATAGTTAATAGATAGTTCAGAGAAGTAGAAATTGTATTTCAAGATATCTACGACTTTGATTGTACTAGTCAAAACTAAATTTATGATATCTAAAAATCCTTAATTAGTATAAGTGGCCGTTTTAACATGTAAAAGTTAGACTGGATATGTATTACAGATATCTGTAATTTAATTCTTCCTAGTCAAAAAGAACATTTCAGATATCCACAATGACATTCTTCCTAGGACAAATGACGTAACTTTTGCAATTCATGTGTATTGGGCTTCCAGTTTCAGATATCCACAATTACATTCTGGATATCTGCAATTGAATTCTTTCAAGGAAAAACTCCCATTTCAGATATCTTCAATCCAATTGTTACTAGTCATAATTTTCATTTCAGATATCCAAAATGACAAACTATTCCAGATATCCAGAATGTAATTTGGAATATCCAAAAATACATTGTGACTAGTAAAAATGTCATTATGGGTGTCCACAATATATATACAGATGTCCACAACTGCATTTTTACTAGTCATAATTCAAACTGTGGATATCCGTAATGACATTTTTACTAGTCACAATGTATTTTTGGATATTCAAAATTACATTCTGGATATCTGGAATGGGAGATTTTCCTAGTTGCAGATATCCAGAATGTTCTATTTGACTTTTTATGTCATAATTATAGAATCTCAAACGTACGTATTAATAATGTATCTATTAGACAATGGTTCAAAATTATCATGAAAACTGCTTATTAATTAAATAAATTAATCACATTTTCTTTTCAATTAATTCCTCCTGCTGTCATTTACAAAAAAAAATGTTGTGGTACAAAAGAAAGGAAGGCGGAGCAGAGGAGGAGGTGGAGAGGATAAAAGCACGGGGGTGGAGTGTTTCCCAGTGAACTCAGCCGTGCACGCAGCAACATCAGTGACTCTGAGCTCATGACATGGCAACAAAAATCATCTACTTCACGGTGAACGGGAGACCGGAGCAGGCTGAGTTCCCTCTGGACTGCCCGGCCCAGGATGTGAAAGGTAGGAGCAGGAAACAAGGTTACCATTTAAAGTTCATTTATATATATTAGAAAATGCATGTGTGGTATGTCTGAGTGCAAATATACACACATATATCATTATAGTATTTAAGAATTAATATCTATATTTGTAATATGGCCTTTATTTATATAATGTACATTTTCCAAACTTCTCCCATCTGTTGGACTTTTTGAAAGAAGATAAATTTAAATGTCTAAATCTGATCTGTCATCACCGACCCTCAGTTTGAGCTGCATTAACAGAAGACACTTCATTGACAGACAGTTTTCTGTGGATCAGATGCACAGATCAGCCGTTACACAAGCAGATTAAAGACTTGTTTAAGTGTTCTGGAGGTTGTCTGAGCTGCAGGCAGCGATACAGCTGCCACTGACAGCTCCTCGTCGGCTTCACGCATTCTTCATTTGGAGGGGATTAAGTCAAAAGAAACACCTGATTTAAGATCTCATATACAACAATAATATAAGCATGTATTTTCTGGAAACAGCTGTTTGTTATTTGGCGTTAAAACATGTTGATGAGAGTATCGTCAGTCGAACTGTAGAGTCTCAAAGCATCTGTGGCAGTCTGATGTAAAAGTGGTACCACTCTCTAATAAGACAGACCTTATAAAGGGCTCATAACTTGTAATTAAAGTAATTTACAGATGCTTATCGATCAGCTATAAGCCATTAGTGAGCACAGTTTTGGTTGGCCTGTGGTCATCCTTTGTGTTTGGTGATCATGCAGCTTATGCACTTTAACCTGACGATTCAAAAGATGCTCTTGTTACTGACGTTTTGTCAAAAATATCAGGTTATGTTTTGAGAAACGAGGCTCGACCTGACATCTAATGGTGAGCCGTTCTTTCCAGATCTGTTCCGCTCTGCGGCCGAGGCGGGACCCCACGACATCCTGAAGCTGTACAACCCCAAAGGCAACATCATCAACATCTCCCCGAGTCTGGAGCCCAACAGCCCGAGCTCCTGCTACAAGCTGGAGGTGGTGGCCTCCGACTGCAACAGTGAGCCGTTAGGTATCTTTAATTCGGCATCATGGGAATCACAGTGCTTGGGTTTGTGTAAAAAACGTTGACAGTCTCCATCTTTACCTCTTGATTTCAGGTGCGGAACTTGCCGGTGCACTCGGATTTGACCTCTCGTCCATGGAGAAAAGGTAGGCAAGGTGGGAAATAAGAGAAACATGATGTTGTTTTAGGAAAATTTGAGTCATATTTAATGAAAAAGGTGAAAAAGTCTGAGTCAGAGATCTTTGAGATTCTTTGAACAAGGAAGCCAAGAATTTTAGACTGTGTACAACACAGACCAAAGGTAAAAATAAATGTCTGATGACCTAACACCTCACTGATGCTGTGGGATTTCAGACTGCAGGGCCTGGAGAAGAAAATCTTGATGGAGGCCGGTGAGACTCCTGCAGTCGTGTACGAGATGAAGAAACAGGTCGATTCATTCCGGGAGAAACTGGAGGTACGGACCAAGTGATCGGGGGATAAAATTGGCATAATCGTCTAAATAAGTCTTCATCAGAAATAAGAACATTACGAACTTGAGTCAGAAAAAGTTAATTGCCCTGAGATTTGCACGCTACAGACTGTGGTGATCCTCAAACATTTCCCCTCGCACCACCATGAGGATTACATTTTGGGTTTTAGTAAAATGACTCAACAATTCGGACAATTAGAAAATTTCCAGGCAGTCTCTGACAAAAACATGACATGCGTACGATTCCTGGCCTATTTCTGAAGGGTCAATTCAGGGATTTGATGTGTTTATCTGACCTCCAGCCTCAGGTGACTGGATTAACGCTTCTTTTTCCCTCAGAGTGTGGAGCACCTGAGCTGGCTGGGGTTGTTTAAAGACCTGTCCGAGGGAACCCACAAGCCCTCGCCGTTCTACCACAAGAGAACCCTGCGCAAGACCAGGAAGGAGTGTGAGCATGTACGGGAAAAGTTTCTCCAAATGAGGCACGTTCACATGCAGAACTCACTTCGTGCTGCCAAATATTGTGTTTGAATGTCTAGTAATGATGCGTGTTGTCGCCCTGCAGCTCCCTGGAGGTGTCAGACGAAGTGAGGCAGTACTTGAAGACTCCAACCTTTGATAACTGGTGAGTTTGGAGATACCGTCTTCATCGCTGTGATGTCTAAAACCACTCGGTGCACCTGTTTCCTCAGTGTGAGAGAAAGACGGTCAGCTAATGGAAGTCGTGCTCAACATGCTCCTCTGATGCGTTTCTGAAGAGCTGCCCTCTTTTCTTCCAATAGACACACTCATTTCAATATAAATAGGCCCGCAAAAGGGCTCACAAATCAAAAGAAGGTCTTCATAAAAGGCTTAATCAACACACCATGTTTGAAGTGGGCTTCACGGGGAGGAAGTGCGTGCTACATTCAGTCAGGCCTGGTCATCATTTCATTTGTTCGGAAAGCTTTTAAAACAAACCCACAATGGTGTTGATGGAGAGATGTGTGATTATGAAGAGAAAACTAAAGCTTCGAGCAGCGCGTAATGATAGTAAATTACAGGATTCCTTTGAAACCCCGATAAAATGTGCTTTTCTTTGCCTCCCTTTGTGTGAGATGAGGGGTGTTATAAAGGATAAAGCTGGTATTCTACGTTTTTTGCTTCTATCAACAGAGTGTGTTCAAATGAATTATATATCAGGATACAAGCACAAGTACTGCTCGTTTGTGGAAACAGCACAGGAGAGGCAGGAGATCTAAAAGGAAGTGATTCATAAGTGTTGTGTGTGTGTGTGTGTGTGTGTGTGTGTGTGTGCAGGCAGTGGGAGGACGCAGAGATCATGGTGCTCCTGCAGGTCATGTACACGGATCTGGACTTCATAGCCACCTTCAACATCGAGCCTCAGGTTCTGCAGCAGTTCCTGTTCGAGGTCTACAGACGATACAACAACATCCCCTTCCACAACTTCAAGCACTGCTTCTGTGTCACACAGATGGTGAGCGTGTGTGTGTGTGTGTGTGTGTGTGTGTGTTTGTGTTTGAGAGTGACGTTTAATCAGGGCAAATCATAGAGAGCCCAACTGTGTCTGTAATCAGGAAATTGTGCAATTATGCCATCAGCTTATAGCTAATTGTTGAAGGGCATCCAGCCCTCAGGGTCAAGAGGTGACTGGTGAGAAACCAGCAGCACAACACCTGCACAACTCCAAACAGCAGTCACACAAAGTTAGCAACTAGCTGGGGATCATTTTGGAGCGTTCGATGAACTCCTCCAGCCTGTTCTTCACTGTTTCTGTCTCTGAGCAGATGTATGGTTTGATCTGGCTGACCGACCTGAGGAGTAAGATGGACAGCGTCAACCTGCTGATCATGTTGACCTCCGCAGTCTGCCACGACCTCGACCACACAGGATACAACAACGCCTACCAGGTACGTTAAATCTTCTCTTTGTGTGTCAGCTCTGTTTAATGTTAATCAGAAACTCTAATAATTACCTGATGTCCCACCGTGTTTCAGATAAATGCTCGGACTGAACTCGCTCTCCGCTACAACGACATCTCTCCGCTGGAGAACCACCACTGCGCTGTAGCTTTTGAGATACTGGAGAAGGTGAAGATGACGACACGCTGTTGGTTCAAGACTTTCTATTTTAGTTACGGATTTAAAGTTGTCAATAACCCAACGATCTTCTGTTTTGCAGACAGAGAGCAACATCTTCAGAAATCTGTCCATGGATCAGTACAAACAGATCAGAGAAGGAATCATCAAGTGAGATCATCTCTCTGGTTCTCTCAGCAGGCACACTGTGCATTTTCACATGTGAATTTTATCCCACATAGTAAAACTGCTGCGGCCCAGCTCTGGTCCCGACCAGATACATTCACACATGGTCAGATGTCAGCCAAGAGCGACCTGAATGAACCAGAATTGACGGAAATCTGGGTCACAGTTCATTCTGTTCTGGTGGGCAGTTCTGGTTTATTCAGTTATGTCATGGCTGCTTTTGGCTCAGATCTGGCAAACAGGAGCGGACCCCCCAGTGCCATCATTCCACCTGCTATGTGGGCTGGATGAGGGTGTCTGGTACC
Source organism: Lagodon rhomboides (assembly GCA_039737535.1). Lineage (NCBI taxonomy): Eukaryota > Metazoa > Chordata > Actinopteri > Spariformes > Sparidae > Lagodon > Lagodon rhomboides. The sequence goes on along the minus strand of CM077790.1, from coordinate 30,692,247 downwards.
ATTTTGCTATCTGGGATACGTTCATACATGATTTGCTTTTCTTTTGTGGATTAGAATTTCAATATGGGGAAACATTTCATCTGTGTTTTTTTATTCTGTCTTAACTGCAGATGCATCCTGGCCACTGACATGACGAGACACAACGAGATCCTCAACAAGTTCAAGTCCATCCTGCCGGCTTTCGACTTCACCAGCAAGGAGCACCGAGAAGTGGTGAGAGGAGAGCAAACCTTATGATTAGAAATGTGATGTCAACGTGAAGCTGGTAAAATATCTGAGTCTTTCCTGTCGTGTGTGTGTGCAGCTGATGATGATTCTGATCAAAGTGAGCGATATATCCAACGAGGCGCGGCCCATGGAGGTGGCTGAGCCCTGGTTGGACTGTCTCCTGCAGGAGTTCTACAACCAGGTAACTAAATCCTATTGTATGTAAAGACACTTCATACACTTTATGATAAACAACCACTGATTCCGACTGTGTGGTCCGTCTGCCCTCAGAGTGATATGGAGAAGTTAGAGGGTCTTCCGGTCACCCCCTTCATGGACCGGGACAAAGTCACCAAGCCTTCGTCTCAAACAGGCTTCATCAGATTTGTCCTTCTGCCTCTCTTCATCGAGCTGGCCAACCTCTTCCCCTGCCTGGAGGTAATTTATCTAAAAGATTCAGAAACATACCAACCCTCAGCAACATTACGTTAACGTTTACTCTCCTTTATTCACTCTGCAGCAACACATTATCGACCCGGTGCGAAAGGCTCTGGATTACTACACCGAGATGGAGAAAGCTCTGGAGAGGGAGAAACAGAACCGGACCATCAGTGAGAACGCGGCCAAGAGTAAAGAGAGCGCTGTGGGCCGGCAGAGCTCAGCTGACAGCCACGCAGACGCTGCCGGACCCGAAGCCTCGAAACCAGACGCACAGTGAGCTGCGATCGGACGGCGACTCAAAGAACTGACTCTCATCTAAAGATCATGTGACTTTATATTGATTTAAATGTATTTGAGCCATTTAAATCTGTACTTTTGCATATTTATGTACTGGGCTAAGCACAAGTATGTCTTTTTCTTGTTGTAGTTTTTGGTGTATGCACTCTTAAATATGATGTGATGAGAGTCCACTGAAAAGTTCAATACAAATGCTCGACATGTTTAAAAGAGTACAGAGCAACATATAAGAATTTGTTTAAATTCTATTTTATTACAGAGACATCTTTTTAAATTACAAAAGGGAATGTTTGACAAAAGGATTCTTGAATTATAAATATGTACTTTTCAGCAATGATGCACTATGGATGTTTTGTTTTGTCGAGGTAATCCAGACAAAATCACACTGCTAATTAAAAAGCTCCAGTGTTGTGGGTTTGGTTGTAATGCACAGGTAATAAAACACACACCAGGTGTTTCCTTTTGTTCCTGTACTGTGTGTTTTTGACATCCTCGTATTTGTTTTCATGTGTGATCCAAACAGGAGGGAACCTGATCAGTTCTCTATGTGACTGTAGGAGTCACAGTTCAATGTCAGCAGCTGTAGAATAGACTTCAGGACTGTAGGGGTCACCACAGGTCCTGTGATGTCAGTCAGTCCATCAGAGCGAATGACAATAACACAGTAAAAACACTGTGACACATATATTTCTGTCACATGCACTGTACTGGTTCTGTAGCAGCAAATTCATTCATGAGTTCACAGTGAAACAATAAAAAAGTTTAAAATGTGAACATCTGGTGGGACAAACTAATCAGGAATTTCGCAGCTCTTCTTTAACGTCTTCATTTTCAGATAAAGACATGTTTGATTCAATCAAGTTACATTTTGAATTAGCTTGTGTAAGAAGCACAAATATATCTTCTCAAAAATGGACAGATTGAACCAGTGCTGTGTTTCAGCTTGAAAAGGGGGCTGTTGTTCCTCAGGGTGATCAATGTTTGTGGCATTATTTCTTCTAAAAAAGGAAAATGACCACTTGATTAAAAGAGGGGGGCCAACAGTTCACCCTGTAGCCTTATGATCATGATAATTAGCACTGAGTGGATCATCAGTCTGCGTCTGCAGCTCTGTGTAGTTAAGAGAGACTCCTCAAAGCCAAATAAAGATTTATTCTATTTTTAGGCTGTAGGTCTTTACTATGACTAGAAGAGGACACCCAGCTGAGTGAATGAGAGCTGCTGCTGCAACAGCTGCTGAGCTGTGAGGGTTTTTATATCCCAGCGAGTACAGTAACACAGCGCTGACAGGAAGTCAAAACCTTACAGAGATGAAATTGCGACTTGAAGGTGTAATATTTAAGAATTGGCCACCTGTCGAGTTCATACTCAGAACACAGGGGGCAGCATATTACCAGAATAACTGCTAACTGCTGTTACCTGTGGTTGCTGTTTGCTAGTTAGCTCAGTTAGCCATGCAGCTAGTGGTCCAGACAGGTGGTTCAAGGACCAGGGGAGTGTTGGTGTTTAGCATGCTAACTTCAGTAGCTTTCTCTGCAACACAATACATGGTAAAAAAAAAAAAAAAAAAGTAAAAATTTCATTTCTGCAAGTTCTGCTATTAATTTGTTCATTGTTATTTAATGTTTTCAGTGAGAATTGTATGATGTACCTTTAAATCCCTCATCTTAATAAACAACAAAATCTTCTGATTTAGAAAATAATTCTATATCTTTTAATATCTCTACTTTATTTTCCTTATATATACACAGTTTGTTCCACTTATATTGTTTGATGCTGTTTTTGTTTTTAAAAGTGCAAATTCTGCTTTATGGTTGAATGGATTTCTGTGCGTTCACGTGCTGTCGGAATTATCGCAAAAACGTATTTCCGACTAGGAAAATTCACATGAATGTCCACTCAAGTTGGAACAACAACAACAACAACAACAACAACAACAATAAGGAGACTTGAGAAAGTGTTGTTACAGGAAACATGGCGGATGAAAGTAAACATTGGGTTGATGGTAACAACCCTTTTGCAAACTCATGTATTGTATCGTCATTGTATCGTTTTCTTTGCGCTTCCTTGTCACTCAAATACCGGAAACAGCTGTCAACGTGTTGTTTGAAATGTCTGAGCGATAAAAATCCAAAACCAACTTCTTTCTGTCTGCTGCTCCCAAATCCCGGAGAAAGAACGACTTCCCAACTCGGAAAGCGGGGACATCCGAGGAGCACCTGAATGCAGCATTTTTCTCATTCCATTGGACCGCCGCCGAACGTGCCCCCAACCCTGATTGGTCAGGGTGTGACCGACGCCTCTGACGCTAAGCCAATCGCGTCGTCAGCACTGGCCGGTTCCGGTACATCCCCCCGCACGCTCCAGATAGTCAGCCCGCCCAGCCGACCGACCCCTCGCGCGGAGCAGTTGCTGGCATTTAAAAAAACGAAGAAAAAAACAGAAACCCAGTCGGTGTGAAGATCCCTGCTCGCTCCAGAACCGACAGCTGGTCCCGTTTAACGTCTCGTTCAAAGTGTTTTATCGGACACGAAGGGGAAAAAGTAAAAAGATGGATCCGCTGGTGGCTGCAATCGATCAGGGCACGAGCTCGACGAGGTTTCTGGTGAGTGACGTGGTCGAGTCGGTGAAATGTTGATGTTCATTTCACGTCTTCCTTCGACATTTGTTTGCTCATTTTAAAAACACAACAGCTAACAAACGACGACACTTTCAACTGATTTAAACTTCTTAAAAGTGGTCATTCAAACTTTACACACGAACTAACGCTAACATTAGTTTAATTAGCCTGCATGCTAACTTACACACGACGAGGGTACCACCCCCCCTGTCGATACTGTGCTGTGTTGTCGTTCTGTTTAAGCTAGCAGCATTTTCATTTTCTCCCTCTAACCACAGATAAAATACATTTGCTGAGCTATTTAACGTACAAACATAGAAACTCAGTGTGCTCTTTGCGCCCCTGCTGGTAAATGAGCACATTTACCGTTATAGCATCTTACAGTAGATGCTGTAAAAGTATTAGCAAAACAAGCTATATTCATATCTTTCCTCTATTATGAAGAGCATCACAACATTAAACATGTTCATAAATAAATGTGAATTTATTTTGTTATCGTGTTTGCTGTCTAATCTTCTAACCTCGTTGGTAAATATATCAATATATCTTAAAAAGTTGATATACTGCCCAGTCCGATCCATTTTAAAGCTCACTTTTGCAAAATTCTGCACAGTTTTTGTTTAAAATGTCCCTCTGTTTTGTTATGTTCATACTCTTAACCAGCAAAACGACTTAAATATCTTTTAACCCAGCTCCTTTGTCATAATGTTTTTGCTGCTGGAACCAGATGAATCCTGTTCACTGATCCTTTGTGAATGAAATTGGGCTTTCTCAAGTAGGTCAGCTGGAAGCTTCAGACTTGGCACTGATTACAGCTGTGTGGAGCTCTGTGCAGATAAAAGTTTCACTTGTTGTTAGATTTCTAAGGCACAGACAAACAGGATCATTGATTCTGATTAGACCTGGTAAATACTTTGTGAAACCTGGCAGTTGTTTTTCATTGGATTAACTGAGACCACAGGGACTGATTCAAAGCTAATTTTGAGGCGTTTTACATCTATAACCAACCTCTCATTATGGTTTTAGAATATATGTTAACTTTATGTGGCTCATTATGGTTATCCACAGCCAACAGTTGCTATAATTTGCTGTGGATGTTGTCTTAATGAGTGACCAGTTCTTTCCAAAAGGCCTTTGACCCTCTGTGAGGTCCCTGACTGAATGCTGATCTGACGACTTTAGGTAAAGCACAGACGAGGTCATTTCAACCCGAGGTTAAACTTTAACCTGGAAGGTTGTTTATGAGATGCACTGCTGGTCCCAGGTGACAATAAACAAACATGTCTCTCCCTGTACATAATGATGAGGATGATTATGTCCTCAAACATCTAACTGAGCCTCGACTCCTGCATCCTCCAAGCCTTTCTGCAGCCGCAGCAGCAGATGGACTGCATGAAGTAATAAAGTATGTTCAGTAATTGTCAGCTGATTTAAAGTACCAGGTCAGCTTGATTGTATTTAACTTTTTCACATGCAGATCATCATTATCTAACCCCCCGAATATACCCCAAACCCAAACATTTATCCTACAGAAAATGTCCTTTGTTCACCCACAAGTGAGTTGTCTTCTTTCAGAAGCTACCACAGAAACCTAACCTTTGTTACTTTTTTTATACATAACATAATATTTCATTATACAAATGTACAGAGTTACTTTTGAAAACCTTCCCTTTGTAAAATAAATACACTGTATAACTGTGAATATACAGATGCACTACAATGTGGTAAGGACCATTCTAATTTCTTTACATTAAAATTTTGTTGTGCAAATGAAGACTTTACTGTTCGCTTGACTATATTTTGATTAAAAGTCTTTATGATCTTACCCCTGTGAAAACCGTGGAACCAAACGTGAGAACTTTGAGGTGTTTTTTTATGCATTAGATGACTCCATCAGCTTCTTACAGACATGTAAAACATGGTAGATACAAGTTCAGAGGTTGTATTTGTTGTCGGGTATGTATTGTGTTCAGGTGACAGCAACATGTGCGAGTCCTGTGAGGTGATGTCTGTAAACTCATGTCTCCTTTCCAGTCTGATAGTTTCAGTCATTTGCTGAAACTTGGAGATGATTTGCTTTCCATGCCAGAATAGACATCCAGGGACACATGGGGGAAATTGTTCTTGTTGAGGACACACTGTTGTCGGATTTGTTGTCAAAACGTGTCGGTGATTAATGGACTCAGACGTCCTACTTCAACTTGTCTGGTCACACTCCAGTCATTCCTTCTATGATAGGGTGATGGTTTTCCTGTTTGCTGTCCAGCTTTATGACTTCAACTGAATGTTACCTCTTTCCTCTCGACGTCAGTGAGTTCGACCTGAGGCCGGCCTGTATCTCTGCCCAGTTTCTGCAGCTGTTGTAAAGTTTAAAGAGTTCAAGGTTGCACCGAAGCTTAAAGCTGCCTGTGTGTCATATGTTCTTCAGGTTAATGTTTCCCAGTATTTTCCAGTGTGGTATATTTGTGTATTGAATTTATATAACCTGGCAGCCTTGAGTGTGAGGCTGAGTTGTAGGCCGGTCGTGCTGCTCACAGGAGGCTGCACTGAGCTTTATCCTATTAGCTCGTTAGAAGAAATGCTGACTTCTGTCCGACTCATGCTGCCTAATGTTAAACCTTTCCTCCTCTGTAACAGGGAGTAGTCCTGCATTGTGCCAAAAAGACTTTAACCCTTTTAAACAAGCACTTCTCTTTATCCTGTTTTCATTTCTAAGATTGTAACAATACCAGAATTTTAAACCTGCAATACAATACCAGTGTTAAAAAAAAAACTCGGTACATCTTTCGATACCGCAACAAAAAGACAAAAACTCCGGGGCACGACGAAATGGGACAATTTTTTGGTATTGAAAATGTATTGAAGTATTGATACTCTTGTCAAACTTGTTTATTTCTGTTCTTGGTCTCTCATGAATTAAATTTTCTCCACAGGTGTTCAACGCAAAAACAGCCGAACTGCTGAGTCACCACCAAGTGGAGATCAACCAGAGTTACCCCAAAGAGGGGTGAGTTCCTTGAACTAATCAATTATTTTCATTCCATTGATCTGCTGGTTACTTTTCAATTTATAGTTTGTTTAAAAATGCCAGATAGTAGTGACAGTACATGTTTTAATTTCCCAAAGCGCAAGGAGGCATCTTCATATGTCTTTTTTTGTGTGACCAACTGACCAAAACCCAAACTTACTCATTCTTTTCTAGAAGGTATGACATGACAGAAACAGTTAATTTTGCGCCTTTGCAGCTCTACGTCATAATAACATAATAGTTTTTGATGCAGCTACAAAGAAACTCTTCAAACCAACAAAACCACATTCTCCTGCTACATCTGGTTGTACAGACAACACTGGATATATATATATATATATTATATCCTTATTGTAACTCTTTCTTAAACTAACTAAATACAAACGGAAAAAGAAATGAGTTGCATATTGTGACAACTGCGCCTTCTGTCTACTGTGTTACTGAGGTTACAATTTAACTGCATTTTAGATTGATCACTTACTTTGTTTGTCACGCATAACAAAATTGAGTCCAAGGTCCAGCTCTGCTTTTATTGTACGCACAAAAGCTGGCTTGGTTTGTACATATTGGGATTTTACTGTTATAGCTGTATAGCGGTGTGCTACTTGCTACTGGCTCTGATGCAGCATCCTCTCACACAAGGGGAAGTATAAAGTAGTAGGAAAAGGAAATACTCAAGGAAAGTACCTCAAATGTGTAGTTTAGAACAGTACTCGAGTAAATTGTACTCAGGTTTATTCCATCACTGGTTGTTAAACATTTTGACACAATGATTTTCATTTTTACTGCAAGTGAATATCGGTCCCAAATATCCATTTTCAGTCTTCTTGATTTCTAATAATCAGTACTGGCCCTGAAAAGCCACATGGGTCGACCCCCTCTGTATATATTGTCTCCAATCTGTTGTACGTGGATATTTTTTCCTAAAAGCACATATCCTGTTCCTGAAGCTGACAGTTATCAATTAAAGTCCTGTTGCAAGATTACATCAGTCAGAATAGCTGCTGTTTGCTTACTGTAAGACTTTGAACTAACCGTTTCCTCTTTTTGGTTTTTGTGAAAGACTTTTTACCTCGTAACCCAAAACCCACTGACACAGTGCAGCCTAGTGATGGGTAACAGGTAGAAAGTGCAGCAGCAGTCACACACTGTGACTACAGGATGTGTTAATGGGTGTATTTACATCTTTGTATCACTGACATGTGTTGACATTTGTGTTTCAATCAGCTGGGTGGAGGAGGACCCCAAGGAGATCATCCAGTCTGTGTACGAGTGCATCGAGAGGACTTGTGAGAAACTCCATCAGCTCAACATCGACATCTCCAACATAAAAGGTGGGAGTGGAGACTGTCTTTGTGACACCGTGGGTGGAGATATGCTAACCACACCCCCAACAGAACAAGAAACTGACCATTAGCCACACCTTACAGAGAGGAATGGGCGGAAGGTGGAGGCTTTATTGACATTTATGTTGTTGCTTTTCTCTCAGCGGTGGGTGTGACCAATCAGAGAGAGACGACCCTGGTTTGGGACAAAGAGACGGGAGAGCCGCTCTACAACGCCATTGGTGGGTTCCTCATACATCTCAGTGAACAATGACACTGTAAACATATGACACGTATCCCTTCAGACCCCCAAAACCTGGACATGTTCACTGAAACCTTTAACTTTCAGCCTCTCAGCAGATAGAAACTTGAAATAAAACAATTTAAGAGCTTCAGAGTGGCTTTAATTGGGAACTATCACCTTTGCGCTAATGTTAATGAATGATATAATGTTATAAAGAGCCTGCTGAGATGTTTTTTAGATTTACAAGTGGAAATCTGTTGGAAACCCCCTAAAAACACCATCACCCATCTCAACATCAGGACTTTAATTACAACCAGACTTAACACTCCCAACATCTTGGCTGAAACATCTTAAATTGAGCAAGTAAGGGGATTATGTCATCTGGGAAACAGCACAGTGCATGACTAGATTGCATCAGACTACAGTGTCCCGTGTCACGTCTGTCCCTGCCCCACCTCCCACCGTCCACCGTCCCATGTGGTAGTGATTCAGTGTAGGAGCTGAGCGCATGCAGACACCACCCACTCGAGGCCTGTGTGTAAAGAGAAGCTTTCATTCACCCCCCCGCAGGTCTTTAGGTTCAGTTTGAGAGGCTGGTTTTATCTGAAAACTGCCTCTTGGTTGGTGTGTAGATGGAATGTGAGTGTTTAATTCGAACGATTCTGATGTCATAAGAAAATCTGTGCTTTCAACTCTTCATATTCTGTATCCCCAGAGTTTAAATGCTTGTGTTGTTGCTGTCAGGCAAAAGCTGTCACTCTTTGAGTTTCACATAAACTGGTGCTACTGGTTCCTGGCAGCTGTCTAGCTTCAGGCTGTAGCTTCTGTTGGATGTTGTGGTGAAATACCATGTAAGATAATTATAAATGATCCGTTATTTTCATTAGCTTCAGGTCTCAAAGAATGGAGATGAATAAAATGGCTTATTTAAGTTCAGTCTTAATATTAAATCTCAGGATTCCTGAATAGCTTTTTCACCACTAGCTTGAAAAACAGTTTTACTTTGTCATTATCATCCATAGTTTTTAGTTTAAAGGACGAGAACTCAAAGTAGTTTTACCTTCAAACTGTACTCAGCTGAAGAACATTTATATAATTTAAACTTGTAAACTGCAGTTCTCCCGTATAAAGCTCCATTATTATCTGAACAGAAACTCTCAGTCCTGCTGTGTGTTTAGCTCGAGGATGCTTCCCCATGTTGACAGTGAATCTACTGCGTTCTTTTGGATTTTAACATGTGATGCAGGTCTCACAGGTCAGAGCTGCCAGTGATAGTGACGATAGTAACAGCATGAGAAGACGGGTTATGTTGTAGTCGATGCTTGGTTCAATTTGTCATTTGATAAGAGACAGCTATACGTACAAAAGTAGGCGCCCCAGCTGAGATCTCCTTTACAAGTTGTTTTATGGAGTTAAACACCAAAAGGGTTTCAGAGTCAGTCTTCTGTGGCAGAACTGCAGTATTGATGACATTTCTGTCTAATTCAGAGCTGTTTGGTTCCTGTGTCTAAGATGTGCTTTGTCTGTAGTTTGGCTGGACCTGCGCACACAGTCAACAGTGGAAGGACTCATTAACAAAACTCCGGGCCGAAACAAGAACCACCTCAAGGTGAGAGATGCACAAGAAATCCACTATTTTATAATGGATTTTAGATTCAGGATGCAGCTCTCTTTTACTTGAGAATAGAAGTCTCTCATCTGTGTTTCTACTGTTTTCTCTCCAGCACAAAACAGGCCTTCCCATCAGCACCTACTTCAGCGCAGTGAAGCTCCGCTGGCTGTTGGACAATGTGGACGAAGTGCGACAGGCGGTGCAGAGCGAGCGCGCCATGTTTGGGACCGTGGACTCCTGGATCATCTGGGTAAGAGCCGCTCAAAGGCCGCAACTGTGGATCTGACCGAAGAGACCTGAAGGTTAAGAAAAACAAATCAATCTTAAAGTGAGTCTTGGCGTTGCTGAATGACGTCTGTTTACAAGCTGTAAAAATGTGGTTTCCCGCGAGTCGAGGTACACAAGAGAAGACGCTGTGCTCTTCTTGACATGGCAGCGCTTTTAAAATCAAGCTATAGAGGAAAAAAATGATCGGTTTCTAATTGTGAAGTTGGCCAGAGTCGACAACATTTGATGCACGCTTGTAATACATTGTGTTATTTACTGTAGTGCCTGACGGGAGGCAGGAACGGAGGCGTCCACTGCACAGACGTCTCTAACGCCAGTCGCACCATGCTCTTCAACATTCACACACTGGACTGGGATCCTGAGCTCTGCAGGTAAACCCAACAGAGCAACTTAAATGACCTTCAGCTTGTGTCTGTCAGCCGGTCTGTAATGTCTTTGAGCTGCTGTTTCCTGCAGTGGTGCAGCTGGTCTTGAAAGTGCTTTTGACATGACTGCTGTCGTGCTTCTTGCAGGTACTTTGACGTCCCGATGGAAATCCTCCCTAAAGTCAGAAGCTCGTCTGAAATCTACGGCCGGATGGTGAGTTCAGACAACCTTCACTGTCGGTTCTGTAATCCTGTGTGTGCTGTGAGATGGACCCGATAGGATCTGACCTACTTCTGTTTTCCAACTTATTCAAGGGCTGTAAATCCCTCTAAATTCAGACTTACCTGTAATCATAAAAATCTCCCGCTGAATGATCTCATGAAGCCTTTTGATCACTGTAATGACCACAGAGCTTGATAAGATAACAGTGTTTAATTCATCAGAATAGGAGATAGTGTGCTGATAGTGTTTCTAGTGAAGTAGTAAAAGAATTCCAACGGGAGTGAGTCAGTGACTGATTTTTTGGGGGTGAACCGTTCCTTCTAGTTAAATAAAGTTCCTTATTGTGACCTGATGAGAAGATCCTGTGTTGTTTAGTCACGCTAACGGACACAGAGGCTGTTCTGGCGGATGATTCCATACCACAGCTATTAATTATATTGATTTTAAACAGTAATGATTTGTCATTTACATAACGGTAATGTTTCCTCTGTTATGTGTGTGTGCGTGTGTGTGTGTGTGTTGAGGACACAGATTCTCTGCTTCTGTTATCATGTGTGTCTGTTTGTCTGTGCTCGTGTCTTATCTGTCGACCTGCTCTTCCATGTTACTGTAAACCCTTTTAATGCAACATGCACTTTGCTCTGCAGTCCAAAGTGGCAGCTGTGTTTGTTTTCCTCGTTTTTAAGATGTTTATTCCACCTCTTTGATTTAACCTGTCATTTACTGTTGGAAAGCCTCCAAGCACATCCTCCCAAACCTACAATTTAAAAGGCAGCTTTTGTTCCATTTTGGAAAAGACATTTTTCACACACTAAAGCAGCCTTTCTGATAACAGAATAAATTGGATAATAACACTAGAAAAGTTGTTATCTCTTGTTATCCTGATGTTTACAACAGCACATTGTAGTGGAAAAGGGCTCTTATCTTCTTTTGTATCGACCACAGACACGCATGTAAACAAACGTTCTGCAGCGCTGGTGTTTAACCTGCGACAGGCAAAGGTGTTGCAGCTGTTAAACTGATACGATCAATAATAATCAGTTCTTTATTTGGTAATAAAACGTTATGACCTGACTGTGATTATACAGAGATTTATTACATTAAGCTGGAAATCTGAACTGATAACGTGCCGAATAATGTAATTATGGCTCATATAGATTACTGTGACATCAAAATATAATCTTTTATTATTACATATTTTCTTCTTATGTGGGTTTTTTAAATTCAAAAAGTCTTTATCCAAACTCTGAACTTGTGTTTCTGTATTTTTTACAGAAATCCAGCTCTCTGACAGGAATTCCGATCTCTGGGGTAAGTCTGAACAGTGACGTCTCTGTCGTCAGTGTTGAACGTTGACGGTGTGCTGCAGTGGTGTGTGTTACACGTGGCTTTCCTCCAGACGTTCCCACTAGCGCCTCATGATACTTTTCCCAGGCCAATATTAGCCTCTCACAGATGTATCACGTCAGTGACAAACTAAAAGTAGCATGACACTGATCTTCAGAGGTTGATACACTCAAATTAATTTAACTCTTACCTCACTACTGCTCAGTCTGGTTTATTATAGTTCACATTTTTTGTTTTACTAGATTCACTGGCTGTGTTTTTCTGTTTGAATCTTATTCTCCTATATTGTCGATGTTTATTCAGTTGTTTCTAATCTAATATCATATAAATTTTGTTTATTTTTAAACTGTCCTGTTCAGTAGAGGCCAATGCTGATATCGATATTAGAGAGAAAAACATTCTGATATCTATGTATGTAGCGGCTGATATAAGCACAGTTTTTGCAGTGATTCCTCAAATGTGGTCATCAGACTCTTGTGACAAAGCAATCTTGTCACAGAAACAGGATATTTCACAGTTTAACAATAAACTTTATTGTCTAAAATGACATCAGGGCAGTGCAACTGTAAACTTCCCCAGGAAATTAATAATTCTTACATTGTGACCTCGTCTCTTTCAGTGTCTTGGTGACCAGTCAGCTGCTCTGGTTGGTCAGATGTGCTTCAAGGAAGGCCAGGCCAAAAACACGTACGTCATTTGTCCATTCATTGTGCAATGGTTTTGTTTTTCATCTACATGAGGGCATTGTGCAGTCAGAGTGCTGAAACAAGATATCAACATTAAAGACAGTTTGATGCATGTGGAGATTATGTGATAACATAACCAATCTTTTACACAACTAAGTCACATCGACTCAAACCAGCTTTATTTTTTATAGCTTCTATCGTTTCATCACTTTGTGTCTAAGCTCTTATTTCAAAATTGTTTTATGAAGATTGTGGAACTGAAGTGTCAAGATCCTTAGAGGAAAGTCTTGGTTGTTAGACACACACATGCACAGTGAGCCAGAGCTACAATGAGAGTGCATTCATTGGGACATATTTGTCGCTCTGTTGAAGGGAGAGAAGATGCACTCTGCCCAAAAAGTTGCAAGATTTGTCACCAGGTTCCTCTTTGAAAGTCATTAAGGAGGTTTTAAAGTTGCCAAATCTGGTTAAAAAAAAAACCCAAACACGATTAAATCCCCAAAATACAGATAGTAAGGCAGGTTGTGCAGATTAAAGATAACAAAGTTTTTATCTCGTCGAAGTAGAAAGCAAGGAGATGAACTTCCAAAACATTACAAGCATACATAACAATAGAGAGTTGTGATTGGCTCCATCATTCAGACATAAAGTGACTGATAGGTGAGTGCTGTAATTTCTTTGTCGAGTCTTGAAGAGGAACGTCATCAATAATTCAATCACCGGTCTCTAATCTCTCTGCTTGTTGTTGTGTGAAGGTATGGGACCGGCTGCTTCCTGCTCAGAAACACAGGGACGAAGGTAAGATGTTGAGCCCGAGGAAATACTTCTTTAAATTGCACCCTTCTGTTCGGTTCCTTCACACTCTGTTCTTCTTCCGACTCTCTCAGCCTGTGATGTCGGACCACGGCCTGCTGACCACAGTCGCCTACAAAATGGGAAAAGAGGAGCCCGCCTGCTACGCACTCGAGGTGTGTGAAAGATTTCATCAACCCTCTCATGTTGAGCTCGCTCATTGAGGCCTGATGTGATTCGAGTCTGTTGTCTTTCCTCTCAGGGGTCAGTGGCCATCGCAGGAGCAGTGGTGCGGTGGCTGAAGGACAACATGGGCATCGTGAAGTCCTCCTCTGAGATCGGTACTTTGGATCTTACCTCATCTAATGTGAAATTCATGATTCATCAATGCCGGGTGCAGTTCTGTAGAGAAAAGATGTTTGAATAACAATTCTTCTTCTTGTTTCGTTCCCTCCGTCTTCTCTCAGAGACACTCGCAGCAGCAGCCGGCTCGTCCTACGGCTGTTACTTTGTGCCGGCTTTCTCCGGACTCTACGCCCCCTACTGGGAGCCCAGCGCACGAGGGTGAGACTGTCAGCTGTTAAAACAAACGTCTGAGCCATCAGCTGCCATTTGACACTGAAATGAGGACAAAAGGAGAAATGTTGTCTGTAATAACGTGACACAAGTTTGTTTTCACGTGTAGATTCTTAGTTTCTTCCTCAGAGACACGTCAGTAAAGAGAGAGCTTGAAAATGTGTATCAGCAGTTACCTGATTGTAACTGTAACGTATCTTCTTTATTCTGCAGCATCATCTGTGGACTCACTCAGTTCACCAACAGGAACCACTTGGCGTTTGCTGCCCTCGAGGCCGTCTGCTTTCAGACCAGAGAGGTGAGCAGTGTCTCCTTCTTCACCCCATTTTTTACTTCTTGCTCTGACATGTAGATGTTTTGTACTTGAAAAGATGATTCTGGGTAATTTCCACCTCGTAAAACCTTGATTGTGGCTCTATGATTTGTGCTCGCTGTGTGATCAGAACATCAGCTGTAGAGACTCTTTGGTAAGCGGACTCGTCCAGAACAATAAATAAAGCGAGCTGTGTGAGCCGCCTACAGCTTTCCAAATAAACAGGATTTTACAAGAATCATCCAAAACACTTGTCTCTGAGTCTGACCAACAGTTAATTTTTAAAATGTGTTGGAATTTACTGAAAAGCCCTGCGATAATAATCCTGTAATCCAATAAGAGAGGTTGAGGTTTTGTGTGATTTCTATTGGCCGACATTGGTTTGTGTTTAAGTGGCACGTTGCTCGTCTCATTCAGATCCTGGACGCGATGAACCAGGACAGCGGCGTCCCTCTGACGCTGCTGCAGGTGGACGGAGGCATGACGTCCAACAGGCTGCTGATGCAGCTGCAGGCTGACATCCTCTGCATGTCCGTAGGTAAGAAGACTCATAACGCTGCACATGTACGTACTTCATCATGCTGACTTATGTGAGTCATGTGAGCTGGAAAATCTTTGATGTGGAGTTAGAAAAAAGCGAGCTGGCCAAATCTCTGTAGCTTGATCCTAACCTAAGCCAGAGGCTCCAGGCTACATGAGTGGCTACTAGCATAGAATACCTAAATCCTGGGTGAACTGGGTCATGTTGCATTGTGAGTAATGTAGGAACCAGGTTTTGACAAGGAAGGAAAATGTGTGCGATAAAAAAGACAATATCTCTGTTCTGCTGCGTTACTCTTAAACACTGTGAAAGCATAAATGGTTTTACTCGTCTCCATGTCAAACAACAACTTTGAACTTTACGACTCTCTTCGGTCAGTATGAGTAACCATTGACGCAAGTCTGAACCTGGACTTTATACCGTTCTGTCTGTCTGACTTTTGTCCCACTTTAAATAAAGAGAACACAACACGAACCTTGACTTTAACGTGCAGCACGAGTAAGGCAAGAACCCATATTTACTGGTGTGCACATAACCATGTACCCATAAATGTTGCATCATCAGTCGAACCTGAACTGACATCACAACGTCCATGTTTGTTGATACCAAGATACACCTGCTGCTGGATGATTATTTCAACATGACTTCTAATTTTCATTTCGTCCGTCTCGTGTTGGTCCAGTGCGACCCACCATGTCTGAGACCACGGCTCTGGGTGCAGCCATGGCAGCGGGGGCAGCAGAGGGGGTGGAGGTGTGGAACCTGAGCCCCGATCACCTCCCACACATCACATCAGAGAAATACAAACCTCAGATCAACTGTGACGGTAAGGAAAGCACACTCAGAGGAAAAGTGTGATGGCCACTTTCTAGCTACTCAACTGACCCGTCTGTCTGTCTGTCCTCTTCACAGAGAGTGAATTCCGCTTTGCTCGCTGGAAGAAAGCCGTCCAGAGAGCCATGAACTGGGAGACCATCGAGCCCTGCTGCACTTCAAACGGTACACGTTTGTCTTATGAAGGAAATGTTTAAACGTAGAAGCTATTCCAGCAATTGTATGACGTATTTTCGAAGCATTTTTTTTTTTGCTTCTACTGCAGAAGATGATCATACGTGTTGTTTTTAGGAAATACAATCTGTGACATCACACAGGAATAGTTTCAGCTCTCTGAGTCTGACCGTGATCCATCTGGGATTCTCTCTTTCTTTCCCCGCTGACAACAGGTTTAGGAAAGAAGATGAACGGCGCCCCCTGGGGGCCTCCCACCCCTCCCCCCATCAGAGCGGACCCCTAAGGTCCGAGTTTTACTCCTGCTGCATGCCACGTGTGACGGTTACAGCACTAACATGTTTGCGTTGTGACGGGGATGATATTTCCGGGCATCACTAACACAGTGGGATGAAGGGTTGGACCAACACAGAGGTTTCATTTTCAGTAGATGTTTTCATTGAGGAAAGTTTTCTTAGCAGCTTTTTGAGGAAGATTGATCCACCGTACCTCCCGAATAAACACAGAACCAGTCTACATGAGACACTAACTGAACAACTGAATAAATGAAAGAAAGAAAACTCCATGCAAATCAGGATCATTATGAAATGAATCAACTCTGTGTCGGTCCTGCCCTCTGTGTTTACGTTGGGTCTGCATGTTGCTGTATTCAGGACTTTTCCCTCTGTCAGACTGTTGCTCTGTCGTTAGTGTAGCTGCAGGCTAAAGGAACAGTTCACCTAAACATTACAATTCAGCCGTTACTTACTCACTTGTTAGTGTCGATGGAAAGTTGGGATGAGTGTCATAGTTCACTAAATGTTTCTGGAGCTTCATGGGACGACATGGGTGTCTGCTGGTCACTTGTAATGTCAAACAGAGATAATTTTATTTTTGGTGATCATTGCTGCTCCTGTAGCCTGAAAAGCAAAAGTAAATGCTGATTTATGAATTTAATCCAGACCATGACCTTCTCCAAAACCTAACTTGGTATTTGGATTCCGTAAATCTCACCTAGTAGTTTTATTGCTTGGACCTATTTTAGGTTTAGGTGATGGGTATTTTATGTAATTGACTGTTAACTGTTGACGAAGTACTTTTCTTGTTTTGCCCTGTGAATGCCAGTAAATAGTCGAGTACAGCTGTTAGATGCTACGCGACAGAGCAGCCGTCCAAATGGTTGAACTAACTGCTTTGCCTCTCCACTCTCTTATTTTTATTGTGTCTGTCTGTCTGAGAATAATCTTAGTTTATTAATAATACAATAATCTTGTTTGGCCTCACAGATCACCAGCAGTAATCGTGGTACGGGAACATGGAAGCCTACTATGGAACAAAACTGGAAGAGGAAACAAGCTCACGGTGACTGAAGGACTTTGGCGGCTGCGTGGCGCGAGATGCGGTTGTTTCAGGTGACGTGTAGCCTCGTTAGCAGTAGTGACACACTTTATCATCAACCTCAAGTGCCAGCTGGACTGAAGAGAGACAACCTGTGGAGTGTTTTTGAAGCAAGAATGGAACCAATTCTGATTGAACTGCTGTCGTCTTCCTTTTTCTGATAAAAAGGGAAACCATCCTTGAAAAACTGTGAATTTTGCCTTCTTCAACTTGTGCAGCGGGATGTTCAGGTGCTCCTCGGCTGAAGTAAAGAGTTGCACTATCGTACCTCATCACTGCTGCAAAACGGATACTGTACTGTTGTTTTTAAACTGTCTGTTCTGTATATAGTGTTGTTGACGGGGACTAACTCAGCGTCTCTTCTGGGTTTGTTCTTTGAGGAACTAGAGGAAAGAGACGTCTTTTGTCCTGAGAGTACAAAGGTTTTATGAGATATTATGAGTTTAAACTTTTTTTGGATCGACAGGGAAAAACACTAAAATGTTTTTGAAGGTTTTGTATTATTGAGGAGTGACACTGCAGGCTCTCAACAGCACTTTATTTGTCATGTCTGGAGAGGATGATAGTTGGAGCCCTGCAGTGTTTTTTTAAAGGGAAAGGTGATTTTTCTGCTTTTTTTTTTTTTTTTTAAGCTCATAATTACTGAAGTCAGCGCCATGACTGTCCAGATATAATCAAGTATCCATCCATCAAGTCAAAGCAACATGTCGATCCTATGAACAGATTTTTATATTTCAGATTTTTATTGAATCCGAGCCGTTTTACACCTTCACTGATGAAAATCTTGAAGCTCACTTTAATTCAAAATGAAGGTACTTCAAACTTAAAGGTCCCACATTGTGCTCATTGTGAGGTTCATACTGTATTTTTGCTTGTCTAATACAAAATATTAACATGTGTCATGTCTCATAGTGTCGCAGGAATGAATCCTAAAACCCAAAACATAAGTTGGCTTTTTGTTTTTGCACATTTGGTTCCCTCGTCTCAAAGTTAAAGGGGTTTTTCGGTTAGATGCTTAAAATAAGGTCTGTGGTAAACACACTTGCTAACAAGTGTTTAAATGAGACTACAGAAGCTGTCGGAGACAGTAAACGTCATCACAGCGAACACGGAGACTCATTTACTCACTAGTCCGTCTTTACAGGACGACTTTAGTTACAAACTGTTCTAACTTTACAACTTGTCCACTGATCAGTTCAGTAAGTGTGTTTAGAAGAGCGTAGTAGGAAGCTAAGTGATGGTGATGTTGAAGTCACGGCTTTTACTTCCGGTGATTTCATTTGAGATTCAAACATCATACAGGGGTTTTCATCTGTGAAGATTATTTTTCTGAACAAAATGTGTAAGAGTCATAAACTTGTGTTTTGCCACAGTTATTATTTTCCTCAATAATCGAAAACCCAACAGAAGAATTTCTTAGACGTTTTGCCGTTGGAACCAGGGTGACGCTAACTTCTGGGCCAGCTCATAGGAATAAAAACGAGGGGTCACTGAATCTTGGACTCTTGGTGTCAGACTGCCGGAGATGTGATCTACGTTGTATGACTACTGATAAGGAAAATTAAATGAACACACCTCAGACTGACATACTGTGACCACACTGGGCAGGTTTGAGCAAATATCACTGATGAAACTGTAATCATGAGGAAGGAATGCATCAGTGGTTAACCTCTCCTCCTCATACGACGTAGATATGTTGGTTTATTATCTCCCATAGACACCAGTGAGATTCAGACGTAATGACCCTTTCTTGTCCTTTCCTTGCGTATAACCAGGAAATAAACCCAGAAGCTAGAAACTGTTTTTAGGCTATGAGCGAGACTCCTTGAAACTTTCACAGTAATTTAACAGCACCTGGACCTGCTTTATGATTAATCATACGTGGAAATCATGTAAAGGGAACATTTACTGACTGTATTAATTGCTGCATGCCTGACTGACTGTATTTTGTTTGATGAGATGTAAAGCAAGAGTCCTTTCGCTCTGCACGACTGAATCGATGCTGCAATGAATGTGATGAAGACTTGAAATGTATAATAAAAACGAGGACATGAGCACCTCACGTGGTTTAAATCGAGTGTTTGTAATTAGAAAAAGTCTACAGAACATGAACGAAGCAAACTGAACGTATATAAAGTCGATAGATTTAATAATCCGGGCAGGTGAAATGAAGAAAACTTCTGTTGAACACGACGTCAACACGGGGGAATTCTTCAACATTTACAAAATACTTTTACACAACTCATAGGAAGGAAACGGGGGTCTTATGATGTCAGAGGGACACGTGACGTAACACCCGGCTCCAAACAGGAAGTTCATGTAATAAAAAGTTCTTCAGGTACACAGAAGAGGAATCAGTCCAGGATTTAGTCTGCTGGAAGGGTTCAGCGGGAGAACTGCCTCTTGTCTCCCTTCCCCCCTTTGTTGACGTGCTTAAAGAATTTGGACTTGTGTCCTTTGTTGGACTTCTGGTATCCGAACCCTCCTCCACCGCCGCGCTTCTGAATCTTCACACCTCGACTGCTGTTGACGTCTGGAGAGAAGGCGAGTTAAGAAAAACAACACTGGGACAGAACATGCTGACCTTTTAAAATAAAACCAAACAAGAACAGTGTGAAGTTTGAACAGTGTCCAATCACAGCAAAGGATACTCAGGTCGACATATGGAGGCACTTTGAAGCCGAACGACAGCGCCACCATGGGGAGGTTGAGGGTGTTGACGCTGTAGATCTGTTTGAGCGAGTGGGAGTCGTAAGCCCTCACGTAGGACTTGTAGGCCTCCTGAGCCGACTTGTGGAGATAGTAGTTCTTCTCGACCAACTTCTCCAGCTGGAGGACAGGAAGCAGTTTGAAATGAGACTGACTTTTTAATCTTCTTAATTAAAACAGATAAGTAGCAGAAATGTGGACTTTCATGCAGAAGAGCTTGACTAAATTAATGTTTGCTGCATTAAAACCTCAGAAATTCAAATTTAAGACTATTTCAAGACTGTTTAAGGACCTGTAGACCTCCTGATTCAACAAGATATTGATTGAAGCTGAAGTATAATTCTTACCTGGGACTGGATATCAGAGATTTTACTCCAAGAAAAATCAAACTCGCTCAGAGGAACCTGGACAACAGAGGACACATGTTAATGAAGGCATGTCCCACTTAAAGACACGGCACATTAATGTTAGTAAAGGCTGCCTTCAGAACCCAAAAACCAGCAGGCCGATTTGAAAAGACATGTATCAAAATTAACATTTGTCATTACCAGAAACTGTAAAAACAGGAATTATCGTCAGATTTTCACATTTCTGACGGTCATTGAACTAACCATGTAGGGCAAAAATCACTTTATTCAAGTCAACTACAGTGTCGATTCTGCACAAAGACAGTTTTGCGTTGGAGATGTTACCTTGGCCTGTTTCAGGTAGCGGAGGAAGCCGAGCTCCTCTGGTCGGAGGATCAGGAGGGCGTGGCCTCTGCCGTTGATGCCTCTGGCTGTCCTGCCCACCCTGTGGATGTACTCCTGTGGACACAGAGAAAAGCTTGACGCACGTCTTTAACCGTCACTCCATTTCTGTTGCATTATGTCGGAGCAGTTTTGAAACCTTGGGGTCATCGGGGGGGTCGTACTGGACGATCCAGTCCACCTCAGGGATGTCCAGCCCTCGAGCCGCCACGTCAGTACACAGCAGGATGCCTGAGTCGGCGTTACAGAACTGGAAGAAGGTGGTGGTACGTTTGGTCTGCTTCTGCTTGCCCTGAGAAACAGAAGAAGAAGAGGAAACGGTTGTGTTTCTGTTTGTTGTCACAACAGCTGGCTTGTAAATGAGGCTTCCGGATCACAGCGGCCTCTCGTCTTACGTGGATGGCCATGACGGGCAGGTCGATGTAGTTGAGCAGCTCGTAGTGGTACTTCACAGACATACAGGAAGAGAAGAAGACCATCAGCTTCTTCTTCCTGTTCTTCTTCAGGAAGGTGAAGAGCAGCAGGAAGCGCTTCTCTGACGGACACACCACGTAGCCCTGAAACACAACACGTGTCACTTAATATCAGATTATATGTCGCATACGTCATAACAGATCCAACAGAGGTGCAGTGATGGTACCTGCTCCAGGCCATCAACGGTGGCGTTGTCTTTGTTGTCGTCCACGCCGACATACAGCGGCTCTTTCTTCAGGGAGATCCGAGCCAAGTCCTCCACCTTACGGGTCTGAGTGGCTGAAAACAGCATCGTCTGTCTCTTCTCTGGAGAAAACACAGGAACAAACACTAGTCAGTGATGTACAGAGAGCAGGATGGAACATAGCCGTGTCTTCTCAGCCTTTCCTGCATCAATCTTAACCATTATTCTTCTAAAACAATCCATCTCTTACATGTCCTCTGAATCTACGGAGGTGTAATACAGCTTCAACAAAACTATCCGATCACAGAGGACAGAGAGTTGGCAGCAGCAGATACGTACTCGGCAGCAGTTTGATGATCTGCTTCAGTTCCTCCTCGAAGCCAACCTCTAAGATTCTGTCGGCCTCATCGATAATCAGACACTGCAGGTTCTTGAACATGAATCCAGGAGTATTCTGAGGGAACAAATTTATTTTTTTATGTTTGTATTCAAGTATTAAAGACAAGCAGGAGCTGAAACAGTAAAAAGCAGCACCAAAACCACCAACTCTACAAATCAGTGACGTCTAATAAAATACTGTAACGCTCACCTGGAGGTGGTCCAGCAGACGGCCAGGTGTGGCCACCAGGATGTTGACACCGTTGGCCAGTTTTTGGGCCTCAGCTGAGCGGTTGCTGCCCCCCATGATCAGACCGTAGGTGTGCACGTGGTGCACCATCAGCTCCTTCATCACACCGTACGTCTGCATCGCCAACTCTCGCGTGGGTGACAGGATCACGACACCGGTACCTGGAAGGACGAGGAGAACGTGTTTGATACGTTGGGTAAAATCTATATAATTCCCTCAGCAGCCCAGAAGAACACAGGATAGATAATGAGGAGTCTTACCGTTTCGGGGCATGAACCTGAGTTTGTAGATGAGCTCTATAGACGGGATGAGGAAGGCCAACGTTTTACCACTTCCTGTCTTGGCAGCAGCCAGAACGTCCCTGCAGAGAAGCAGACAGAAAACTGTTAGTATCAACTAAGGTCACATCCTGGTACATGGTTAAACTACAGAGTTAAACTGACTCACCTCCCCTCCAGCAGGGGGCGGATGCTTTTGTGCTGGATCTCAGTCATGTGCTCGAAGCCCATCTCCTTCACTGCTTTCAGCGTGTGCTCACTCACCAGCTCAGCCAGAGAGGCGAAGGACGTGTCCTCAAATGCTCCTGAAACATCAGTTCAGTTAGTGAGTACAATGTTTCCCCAAAAGCAGGTTCGTTTTAAAGAAAAGCCGAGTGAGTGTGAGAACAGAAAGCAAACACAGATATTTCCTGCAGATATTCAGACAAATCTGTCGTGTCCTTGCAGTTAAATCCTGTCAGGAGAATCACTGGCGACGCCTCCCAAAGACAACCACAAGAGTCTCTGTATGCCTCAGTTGACACCCGTTTCATGATGGAAACACTGAGCGGGCAACACATGAAGGCAACATTGGTCCTGAACTCAGACTGCTCTGACACAAAAACTGTTTTCTCTACATTCACACATTGACAATGCTTTAAAGATTACTAAAATTACTTTGTTTTGGGTGAATAAGAGATTATAATTAAAGATCTGGGCACTAAGTTGACATATTTTGGTGTGTAAATGACTCTTAGGTTCAAAAAGTTTGAGAATTTTCCCACTGCTCCTTTTCTGATGTGATCTAAATAATGATCAAAATAATCATGATAATGATTTTTTACAAGAAGCCGCAGTTTTAAGAATAGCAAAGTCTGACTTTCTCATTTTTTAAACTGTCATATTGTTTAACTATTGATGAAGAAATGTCGACTCAGACGTCAGGCTGACGTGTAAAATTTGAATTAATTAAGCACATGAAAAAATACAAATGTTTTATCTAACAAAGCGTTGATTCTTTAGTTGTACAGCTGAACTTAAATACCTGTTAAGCCAGCAGGTAATTCGGGTTGATCTTCCTCTTCATCATCTCCCTCTTTGGGTTTGTCCTCTTCTTCTTCTTCTTCTTCCTCATCATCATCATCACCATCTTCCTCATCATCATCTTCCTCATCATCATCATCATCATCTTCCTCCTCCTCATCTGAAGCTCCCTCTGGCTTGTCATCAGCCTGATTTCCATCTTTATCTGCTAATGCTGCTCCCTCCTCCTCCTCCTCCTCCTCATCTTCTTCATCTTTCACTGTTTTGGTCTTCTTCTCAGCTGGTTGAAAATTTAAAACATGTTAGTTTGTCATCACAAAAACACCAACACATCAGTTTCATACTGTCGAACTCCTCCATCTGTTACCTGGTGACTCA